>OX421447.1:12794073-12796573 GCA_949126865.1 Montipora capitata
AGAGTAGAGAGCCAACAAATTCAACCCACATATGACGCCGAGTCTGAGAAGCGAACTCGGGCCACGTTGTTGGGAGGCGAGTGCTCTCACCACTACGTCAGTCCTGCAACCCAATAATCCCTCAGTTTTGACAGACTTTCACAATCAGTTACGTCTTTCACTTCCAAGCCACTGACTGCCTGAATTTTGTTCATGAAACGTGATTTGTTATATTTGTTTGTCGGCCCCTTATCGGTTCAAACATTGCATGGTTTCATTCAGTTCTGCACGCACAATTTCGACAAGATTGTAAGGGTCAACTAGCTATTTACAACGAGACAGTAACGGATTGCCTTAATGTTATTTTAAGTTAGGGTTTTTCGTCACTGCTTATAGTAGAGTTTTTGGGCAGTTTATGACGTTTGTTGGCACAAGAGCTGTGGGGAGGTGGCGTGGTTCAGTGGTTAGGGCGTTGAGTTTGCATGCGGTTTCCCTTTTGTTTCAAATCCCGGATTCAACTCTGCCACGCTTCGTAAATAGCCAACTGATTGCCTCATGCCAGCTGGTGTTCTTAATCATGTTTCTTTCAAATTATTAAAAGGGGGGTTCTTGTGAACTAGCTTTATAGCGATCATTTCGTTTGGAAACTACTCTTTAAGACAACCATTGTTGTGTTACCATTCAGCGAGTCCTTTGGACGGAGGGTGGGGACCCTGGACTCCTTGGACGCAATGTTCTCGAACGTGTGGAGCCGGGGGAGAGCTACTTCGAAGGACTCGACATTGCACTATGCCTCCAGTTATGAATGGCGGAAAGCCCTGTGTTGGTAATGGTACTGAGACTGCGATGGCATGCTTTGCACCATGTCCAGGTTTGTACAATGTGTTTTCTTTGTTGAAATAAAGACAAATGAAGAAAAACATTAGCTAAGGACATATAAAACGAGACCAAGGTAATCGGCATCTGCAAAGGAGCCGAACGGTTTTAAAATAAGAGTCAAAATCAACGTTCGCCCATGACATTTTATAGTGTATTGCCAGGAGCTCTCGGCGACTAAGGGAAGGTTTCTCAGCAAACAACTATAAAGTAAGAACTAGTAGGGAGCAAGGTAGTCGTTTAGAGACCTCCCAAAGTCCGTTGACGTTACTTTTCAGACTGAATGCTTTCATTCAAGAATTAGCATAAAGTTGCACGTTGAGACAGGAAGGAAGAAGATGGGGAACAATTCCAGTGAGAATGTTACATGATTAGAAATCCCAGATTAGTGCATAACATACTCCAACTTATTATGTTTGTCTGTCTACCCACAGTGAATGGTGGGTTCGGACTGTGGGCGCAATGGTCAACTTGCAGTCAATCGTGTGGGACTGGTACCCAGTCAAGGACGCGAGTCTGTTCTAATCCCACCCCTGTTAATGGCGGACTGAACTGCTCAGGAGAGTATAGTCAGGCAAAGAGCTGTAAAGTTGCCTCTTGCCCAGGTGAGTATACTCTGTCTATCTTGTTTAGCTCCTTCAACAAAATTATGTGCTTTTAAAGGCCCATTTTCACCCTAGACGTAAGGCGATCGCTTGTTGTTGTTTTGAATCTCGAATAGCATATTCCGAATGGCCAACTATTTTTGTCGCGCCTCTTCGTGCTGTTGAAAACAAGGGGCGCTTTCGGAAATTTCGGTGTGAATTTACGGGAATTTCTTAATGGGAAAAAGCTCTTCCATTTTGTCACAAATTTCGCCTGTGTTGAGGTGCAAGAGTTCGTCGTGGAACTTCCAGGTTTTCCGGTCATTCCTGTTTTGCTGTTATGGTCTTTGATCTCTTTAAACTAGCTTGCCCCATTTCCGCATACACTGCTCGCCTGTGGCTAGAATTGAAGTCGGTAGCGATTTTGTCGAAAATCTCGGTTTTTCTTTGTTTGACGCAAAACATATGTTTATGATCAGCCGAAGAGGTAATTAAGTTCCTTACATCATGATCCTGCCAAGTCTGCAGCTTGTTGGATGTCATATTTTCCGGCTAGTGGGGCAAGGGTGATCGACTGGGATCTAAAGATTCTAAAGAAAACAAAGCAAATTAATAGGTAAGATGAAGTACACACGCTTTAAAGAGTATTAAGAGAAAACAAGCAAATTTTCAGCAAGCGAACGGAAAAGGAAAGAAGCCATTTCAGAGTCGACTGTCAAAAACCAGGGAATAGGAGTCACGCTACAATTAGAAATCACAGACGTTACCATAGCTCGTGATGTGACACACGGATTTTTCGCGTGTTGCTAAGGAAGTGAAATGTTACTTCCGATAAATGACGTCATCATATCATCAGCTGACAAGAAAACCCACTCACAAGCAAAAGTTACCGCACGAACTGTTGTTTCCATCGAAGGTGTTTCTTCGCCCTTCCTCGCGCTCGTTCTCAGATCAACTGCGCATGCGTAAACGAAGTAACTTCCGGTTTGAGAAAAAGCTGAGTGCCGTTTATGTCTTTAAAAAGAACATTTTTCAAAATAAAAATAAAACCAAGCTTGGCT
>OX421447.1:12801573-12831573 GCA_949126865.1 Montipora capitata
GTTAACCAAGGGAGGCCAGAAGTACATAACCCACAAGTGTCAATCCCTCTCATTTGGCTTTGACCCAACAGATTACGGTTTTATCTAAATTTGGAATACGGGTCCCACCAAGTAATGCCCAATCAGATTGAGTCTGGCGACCACAATGCTTCAGATTGGTCCATAAAACCAGGTATCCATGCGAGGGATTGCCCATGCTTAATGCAAAATAGCAGTAGCCGTTCTAAAAATAGATAACACCGTAAACTGATGAATCTCATTCCATCAAAGATCAACACTTTTGGGTTATGGACTTCTGGAGAGACTTAATTGGCAAAAGAAACACAAAAAAACCTCCTGGCCTTGGAAATCATCCCACCGTGCTTCATGAGGGAACGAGTTACGAAGAGCGCAGTGATATAACTCCATCTACGTTCATGGAGTACTGCTCCATAGCCGGATGTAATTTTCTGGTTTTGTTAAGGAGGAAAACCAGAGTTTCAGGGGAAACCGTCTTGCGTCAGGGTCAAGACACAAGCTAACCCCACCCCCACCACCTACTAGACTCCCCAAAACGTACCGCTCGGGGTATTTCCACACATTACTCGTCCACGTATGAAACTTAAATCTTTGGCGGCCAGACAGGAGGCTGTGCTTTCCATTGGGGAAGCTGTATACCACCAAAGTGACAGACTTGAAATCTCGGGAGGCAAGCCTACTGAACGACAGTCCTCGCATTTCAATTTTTTCTGCTGGTCGCCTTGGTTTGCTCTGTATCCGTCCTTCTTGTCGACGCAGAGATCTCGGTGCTCTCAACAGCCTCTAATTGTATTGGAGGGGTATAGAACGCAGCTCCAGTATTGATTAAGAGTGTTTACTAGGATCTGTTGTACATGGAATCCCTTCATCTTTCCGCTTTTTAGTTGCAATGTTCTGGCGTTTTTGGAGTTTATCGGGGCATGACTCTATCAATTATCTTTCCTAGGTTTTCTTACTACACCGAGGGCAATTCCCAGACGTTCAAAGCTAAGGGTGACTTCACCGTAAGTTCAGGAGCGGTGTTTAAGTCAGAGGTTTATAAAGACGTGATCACCGGAGGAGTATATGGCAAAGGCACAGCTCCCAGTGTTACATTTAAAGACATCATGGCCTCCTTCGGTCTAAATCCCAATAGTATACCAAGTTTTCTTGTCGATGCTCTAAAGTAAGTGATGGTTGAATGATCATTTTCTTTTTCTATATCCCAAATCAACTGAATTTAAAGCAGCAAGGCAATGGCAAACACAAGCATAAAACAAACCAAAATTTCATGGCTGCATCGTTTTCAATTGTGGATGCTTTGATATCTCATTATTGTTCGCGAGGGCCTCTTCCAATGATAATTTTTTTTAGTCGAAATTTAGCACGTGGTCATGATGCGCGTCCCATGGGCACGAGACCAAAATAACTTTCACAGCATGGCGCAAAGGTTAAAATATATGGGAAAAAACTATCATGGGGCTTGGGGATGCGTTCTCTCCCCTCTTCCTGTCTTGCTTACAAATCCTGCTTCTTATTTTAAGCCATTCAGAACGAAACAAAATTGATTGCGTGTTGCCTGCTCACGCGCATTCTCCTTCGCTGAGCTCTGGCCGAATTTACTTGCGTTGCGTTGGTGAAATTGACTACTTTGGTTTGGACCTTTGAATACTTGATTTTACATATCAGCAACAATCTTTACCCATTCCATGTATTTAAAGACGCATTAGCTTCAGTACAGTTGACAGAAATAAGTTGACAAATTATTGTTTAAAGGCTCTGATTTACTTTTCCTCATGCAATAGTGGTCAATGCAGTTTTATGAACAAACTCACATTTCCTAAGTTTGAAAGGGAAGCCATGCTATCCTTGAAACGGATCTCCGCACCAAACTGACTTTCAAGTTATCTGTCGATTGTAAAGAATAACTTGTGCGAACTTTTCGCTCTGTTATTATGCATTTGAACTAATTGTATTTGAATCGTTTTCCCTAACAGAGGAGTTGGTCTGTGGGACTTCACCCTGCAACCTGTAGAGATTCTCAGGAAACTGGAAAAGAATGGCCTGTTCAGGTTCACAGCTTCAGTAGACATTGCAGGTGTTCCTGTGCATGTTGAGATTTTGACAGGGACGAGATTTGCTCGCCCCGCATTTGCTGTCGGGTTTTCTTTTGACCGTGAGTCGTATGGAAAGCTGGCAGAGAAGCTGTCTGGGATTGGAGTGGACTTTTTGGACAAACTTGGATTAGAATTTGAGGTCAGATACCTCTGGCTTCGGGATTCGTTTGAAAATTTGTGCGGGTTTCAAAATGGTAGTTTCTAGCTCAAAATGTTATAGTTTTTAACCAGATAATTTTTTTTGGAACTTTTTTTTTTTTGTTTTCCAAAGAAAGTTCAAGTGTGGTGCTCCTCGTGCGCACACTGGTGTATCTTTATGAGTATTTGTTGTCATCGTTATGTATTGGTTCCAATATGCTACCAATGTGGCTACAACGCCAAATCAGTGAGGCATACAGTTGTCCTATAGATGTCCTGTGATTTCGCACAAAAGTCGTTTCGTACCGACCTATCTTACCTCAGATGTGTTGTACCATCAGGGCCGCATTTGCACTCGATGTGATCATGACCTTAAGCCTCTATAGTACTTAGCTAAGGCACGAAACGACCACAAGTCGTGACATTGGAGAAAACGCAGGCAGGCGAGGTAACTTCTTGAATGGGCTTGACATACGCACCTACCTAAATTTTCTCTTGAACTGGCTGTGTAAGTTAAACCATATCCCTCACACAACTCCACTTTCATGGCCTTGGGATTTGTACCTCTCTCCTTTCACCTGCCTTTAAAGCCAACAAACGTGCGCTTTGGGGAACATTCAAAATTCTCACGTCATTTTTCTCTTTCTTTCTTGTCCATGAAAGGTCGGAATATCTTTCAGTCCGCCTGAAGAACTAGGATTTCAGCAAGTGTTTACTGATTCAGAGACAAAGTTTTCTAAACAACCTCTGAACAGCTTTATCTTCTCGAGTATCACTCAAGGTGTGTATAGTTTGTTATTGTAGCAAGTACAGACGTTAGTTGGGTCTACGAAGTTTTTAAATGAACCGCAAAGAAAAGCATTTTTGAACACGAATCGAATTTAAGTTCCGTTGCATTTGTTTGGGCCCCCAACATTGTGGCCGCGACGTCGTATCAAAAAGGAAGCACAAAACGTTTTTCTGCAAATTTCGACTGATTTTTTTCCTGGAGCACGAACTGGTACAGGAAATCGTATGAACGCGAGTACACGAGCTGTGGGCGAGTGCAATTTGAGAACTTTCAAAACACCACGAGTGACCATAAATCACGAAATATACGAGTAAGTCCATGCAATTTTTTCATATACTCAATATACTCAACACTGTTACTCAAATGCTATGTTTTCATAACTTCGGTATTGCACTCTAAAATCCATTTATGCATCCGTTATTGACCAATCAGAAACACGATATTTTGTTGAGTATATAGTAAAGGATGTTATTAAACCTAATTAAAGGAACGTAAATCAAATCAGTTATCTTTTTACAGTGGGGAAAACCGGGAGTACCCAGAGGAAAAACTTTTAGGAGCTAGGTGGCGAACTAAAAACTATCTCACAATTGGGTCTTACTAAATAGATAGATAGATGGGTCTGCGTACGTCGCTTAAGCTTGCGCTTGAATCGCGAGTGAAACCAGCCTTAAGATGTCGTTGCGAATATCTGTCAAAGAATTCTTCTAAAACGAAGCAGTCTTTAATTGACTGGAGTAGGGTGATAATAGCGGTGTTGTACCAGAGGCGTGGTTACCTCCCTTTCTTTTTTGTTCAACATAGCAGTGCTTAGTTTCGCTTCGCGTGTTCGCGTCTGGCTATTCGAGTATGCCACTTGCGCAAAGGAAAATATCCTCTGGAATTGTGGGAAATGAATCTGTTCCTGTGTCCTCAACAGGTATTGTCGCTGCCGCTCAAGTCGTTCTGCCCAAGGACTGCAATGGAAATATATTCTGTGAAATCATGAAGCTGATTGTTGGTCCGACAGTCAAGTGGTACATCTATGGAACGTTTGAATATCGTAAAATTCGAATCGCTACTGGATTCGCGAATGTTCGAATCTACGACGGACTTTACTTTCACAAGCTCGAGCTTTTTGTTGAGGTAAGTTGCGGCATCGAAAACGATTTTAAGTTTTCTTAAGGAGCTAAGAATGCTTTCCATTTTTTCTGGAAATTGTGTTTTGGGTGACCTCTTGATAATGATATTTTTCAAATAAACTGGAGCGGAATAAATTGCGCTTACCACTGGAATATCCATTTCAAACCAGGAAACTGCGGAGGTTCTTACACGATAAATTGGGGACCAATTGGTGTACTCCAAAACGTTTGTACGGATTTCCCGGAAAACGCACGTTTCATTGGACTTATAGCCGAAATTTACATACTTTTTGTCAAATCCCAAGCGCCTTTCGAATAAGAAACTAGTTGTTGGGGCAGCTGAAAAATCAGAGTCCTCGGCAGAATTCGAACCTACGACCTCCGTAGCACCGATCAGCGGTCGGATGCTCTACCCATTGAGCTAAGTCGTTTAATGTGTCAGCGTTGGACTATCTTGCTGGAGGTCAAGGGTTTAACTACAGCAGGACTACAAATCATAGGCCCCTTGTCTCAACCATAGCTCATTAAACTTTGTTGGACTGTAAAAATGCATTCCTTTCTGTATATGCAATGGTCTGTCCATGGAAAAGGCACACTGTGATTGTAGGCTTTGCGAGTTTGTGCGGCCCTCACCATCTGGGTGGTGATTTCCTTCCAACTAACGCGAATTTTCGCCATTTTCGTCAAATCCTGCCTAAATTTCATAGCGTTTAAGGTGTTTTATTGAGAGCGAGGAACTTTTACTTAACCCACGAATATGTAGGCAAGGGAACTGATTGCGTGTCTTTTTTTTTCCTAGGCTGATTGGAACTCGTCTGCTAAACATATCAAATTAGGATTCCGTGTCGACATAAAGGTTCCAGTGAATGGGGACATCATTCGCGATGGTATCAAAGCTCCCAACAGCGAACTGTTTCTGTTTGGTGTACTGGACTACGATTTTCAAAAGCAGGAAGTCGGTGGCAAATTGGGCATGCGCGGTATATGGCGAAAAGCGTTTTTCATTCCATTTCTTGGATTTGGAAACATATTTCTTGGGTAAGGAATATTGCTTGGCAGCATAGCTTCATTTCGGAAGCATTTCAGGCCCCTAGAAAATCAGAAGAGTGCTTGTATGCTTTTGAAGGTACATTGTAGTGTTTGAAGATCCACGTCAGCCGATGGGGTAGAAACCGCGGGAAAGAAGAGCCCTTGGGTTTGATTTTTTTTAATTTTAGCAATTAGAATTATTGTAAAAGTCAGAAACAAACCTTTAGTCGTTAGATAATGGACAGGCCCTGGATGCTCGAAGCATGGTTAGTGTTAAATACCATGGAAACCTATAGGTTTTGATACCTCTTATCCAATGGTTAGCGCTAACTAGGCTTTGAGCAACCGGCCCCAGGTAGCTTAATGGGTTCATTTAGAAGCCCATAACCCAGAGGTGTCGATCTCCGCTCTCTTTTGGGCTTGTCACCGAGAGGTTTTTCTCCGTTTCCTCAAAAACCAACATTTGATTTGATTTGCGTTGATTTGTTGATTTCAGTTTACGGTTCCCCCAATTAGTGTTCCAGCGCTAGAAGAATAAGACACTTAAATAAAGTTCCTTTCCTTTTCCCATCAGTTTACTGTATTATCTAAATTTCGAATGCGGGTGCCGCTAAATTATGACCAATCAGATTGGGCCTGATGACCACACCGCCTCTGATTGGTCTGCAACCAAGTAGCCCTTCCCCCTTCCCCCCACTCCCCTTGCTCGCACCCCCCTCCCCCCCTCCCCCCCCCCCCCCCCCCAAAAAAAAAAAAAAAAAGCAGTAGCCGTCCTTAAAACAGATACTACTGAGAAATGATGGGCTGCATTCCGTCACTGATTGAGACTTCTGGTTATGGACTTGTGGTTCATTGCTAATTTTGCTTGCGTGTATGGAATTTATCATAATTCTTGTTTCAATTCATAGGTTGACTTATAAAGTTGGGGCTCCCATACCGATTACTGGTGTGCAATTTGGAATGCGAGTGGAATTTGGATATGATTGTCTTATACCAGCAGACTTTAATAATGATGTAAGTCTTCATCTTTGAAGCACACGCCCAGACCCTTCCCTCTCGTCCAAAACCAAAGTGGTATGACTCGATGCCGTCATACCACAGTGATTAAAAGACCCAAATATCTGGCATCTGGTCACATGAAGCCAGACACGAAAATGCCCTTGTGTCTTAAGGACACTAATATTGCAACCGCCTTGGCTCGGACCCCCGAACTTCTCAGGAGGCCAAGCCTGACTTGAATTAAATCCATGTCAGTCACCAACTAAGAACGGCCTTTTCAATTTGGAACGGATCAACCGTTCCTTTGTTGATTCACCGCAAAATGTTTAAAAAGCATCAAGGTGTCTATTTTTGGAGGGCAACAAGAAAACGTATCTGGTTTTTTGCTCGAAACCAATCGTTAAATGGCTTTCCATTGCCGTCAGGTTTTTCCTTTGAGAAAATCTTGATTAAACTTCCACTCTATTTTCAGGGTCATTGTTTTGGTGGCAGCGGTTATTTTGGAGTTGGCGCGCCTCAGTTCTTTTACGCTTCCATTGACGCCTTGACTCTTGGCAAGATCATTCGTCTCTTGGGATTCACTTTCCAGATTCCGCCTCCAATAGCAGAAACAGGCTTTCCTGAAGGCGCCTCAGTGAGTATTTATTCTATGACTGTATCAAGACAGTCCGTTTTTCTTGTTTCAAGGTGGTTGACGGGTTGGTCTTTCATTGTAAGCATGGCGCATGTCTTTTCTAGCTTAAGGAAGGAACTACGGTGTCTTTACAGCTTGTCTTTAAAATCCGATGTTGTAGCGCTAAAGTAGCTAAATTTGTCTAGTTAGATAATTACTTAATGCAGTAGTTACTTAGATATTGTATAAGTGTATTGTATTGTATAGGCTGTTTATTTGTTTATTTGTTATGACGTCATTTGTTCTTTTTAGGGATCATACTCAGAAGACGACTTTGATTTGCGCATTGCGGGTGGCCCGTTTATTTACAAGGGCTTTTCGATCAAAGGAAGAGTGAATCTGTTTGGTTGGTCGATTTATGCGAATGTCAGATTATCTGATGCGGTAAGAAAATCGTTTAAGGCATTATCGGCTCAGTATCGACTATACTTTGGAAATAGTCTTTCTGTATGTACCGGCCGGAAAGCCTTTTGGAGTCTTTTTTTTTGGGCCTTTTTTTTTTTCTTTACGTAATCTCTGCCCCGGTACCCGCGGATGAAACCCTTTAGAAACTGCTCATGAGATGAACAATAGTCATCTTGGAGGTCATCGTTGTTTTGGCAGAGGTATTTTCCTTATTGCAAGCTCATGCATAAACTACAAGTAAAAACTAACAAACAACAACTCTGAAGCTTTTAAACTTTCAGAACTAATTCACTTTTACTTTAATTAATCGTCGTGAGTACTTAAAACTCAAATGATATTAGATCACGAAAGAGATGCAGAGTTTTTCTCTGTCCTTGTGTGGGCGGCCCATTTCCATTAGTAGGGCTAACGCTCACATGGTTTATATGGGTAGAAAACTAGCACTTCACATTACCCTCTAATAGTTAAGTGTGTTGAAATATAAGTGCTACACGGCCAACGTTTGCAAAAACGTAACCCTTCCTTGTACCTTAAATTTTGGACCCATGTCACTTAACCTCATCTGGACGAAGAGTGATACCTACTTTTTAACAGTAACACTAATGCATCTGAAAGTGTCTATCACCTCAACACGAGTTTCCACTTTATTTATTCTCCGAAATCGTCCCAAATACATGTACATCGTGTTGTTTTTACAACCGTTTGATTGAAATTTCACTTTTGTGTTGGCTTTGAAAGACGGGAAAAGTGGTCATACTTTGATTCATAACCGAGCAATGAAGGGGAATGGGTTCAATACCGGGTTGAAGTCACAAACTGCTTTGCAGTCTAATCAAATAATACTTGAAGCCAGTCTGTAATACAAGTTAATTTCATGGGGACAAAATCTCATGACAAGCACATTTTGTAGCAGTCACGATTTATACTCACGGAAACGAGAAGAATGGTTGTTTTAAGATTTCTTATCTCACGTCCATGCCCTGTCAAAGAAAGCAGAAGTTCATAACCGAGAAGTGTCGATCTCTGTCATTTGGCCTTGGCCCATCAGTTTACGGTATTAGGGACCTTAAGCAAGGACGACCACGACGACGGCTACGAGAACGTTATGGAAAATATTATTTCCCGTTATTACAATAATTTCGAGATTACTCCAAGTCGGTCAGCATGGAAAGAAACAAAATTGGTATGAACAGTGTGGATGTTTGAAGAGAAAATTGAAAATTGATCGTGAGATGCGTGCATCCTCCACATAACCTCAAATGTGATCATTTCACGTCGTTGTCAGGACGAGAAGGGCTCCTAGCTGTTGTCGTCTTCCGCTCCCTGTTTTCTAAATTTAGAGTACAGGCCCCGCCAGATAATGGCCAATCAGATTGGGCTGAATTACCGGAGCTTTCCTGATTTGTCCGCAACCAAATAGCCGCACGAGGGAATGCTCGTGCTAAATGCAAAATCGTGCATGGAACGATTGCATGCGGCTACCTTTTGTCAGTCCTAGCAGTAGCCGCTCTAAAAGTAGTCCAAGGGCGCTTTCCTTTTGTCAGAACTGGCCGCCCAAACCCGTCAGTTTGCAAAGAAAATGCAACAGTTTGAAGGAACACATGTATGATAATCCCTTGCATTTTTTGGAGTAGTATGTATCTTTCTCGAAGTGTGTTAATTTGAAGGCGCTGTAGAGTTCCAGGGTAGTCCTTCAAAATGCGCAGTCTGTCCGGTCAGTTCTGTCAAATTGGAAGCGTCCTAAGGCAATACCGTTAACTGATGGACCTCGTTCCATCGCAGATCAAGACTTCTTTGTTATGAACTTCTGAAGAAAGTCATTCATTATAATCAAAACTAAGGGAGATCTCCTTACACACACTGACAGAGAGGCTTGAGTAATCTCTGAAATGCCATGTCCTATTCTGGTGCATCGCTGACTTTAATTATCTGAAGTCTGCGGTTTCATTTTTGGCAGGTCATTTTCATAGACTTAAAACCCGACCCCATCCAAATTTTGGACATCATTACAATCGTCCGCAGTCCTAGTGATAATACTAATGGACCTTGGTTTTATGTTGATGCCAGGAAGTCTCCACCCTTTATCGAGGTAAGGCAAAGTTTCTTTTAAATTTCCGTGTTGTGATTTTGTCACTGCAAACAGCAGTTTTGTGCACTAGCTGAAAATTACTGATTGGCGCGTTTCTCTCGTTTGGCGCTAAGCCAGTGTGATTTTTTTTGCTAAATGAGTTGTTAATTTGTTTACAATATATTGAAATGTATAGAGGGCGAATTCCTAAATACAAATAGGGTTAAATTCTCTTTACAAAACAGGCAAACTTAATTCAAATCATATGTTGGTTTGTGATAATTATAAGTGAAATCGGGTACCCATTTCACAACCCGCAAATGATTAGTCAACCCACAGATGTCGCCGAAATCGGGAAGAGTACTAGTAGAATTTGATGGAGCAAATTAGTGAAAGACGGGATCACTCACATATACTTTGAGCCCCTTCCTCTAATTTTGGCTTACAGAATTCTTCAATTTCATGCTCCGGCTGGTTCTCTTTCGTCTGAGGCATTTGACAGAGAATTTGCGATTACATGCATTTGCATTTATTATGAACCACTGGAGCAATTTGCATTCGCGGGCTTTATTAATTCGGATATTACGCATTCAGCTTTCTCACCGGTGGGCCACGTCGCTCCCACCTCATTCATGAAATGTGATATGTTTGTACAGGTAATCACATGATTTCGAGTGCAATTTTTGATAAATCAGGATGGGTAAAATTTTCAAAGGCCATTTGTAGTCTTGTACAAGATAAATCTAAGTGATTAAGGCCCAGTAATACGAGCAACATTTTTCGTGCAACATGTCGCGCAATAATGTGGTACATGTAAGAAGGTGGTAATGCGTGCAACAAACCATCTCAACTTGCAAGGCACATTGTTGCGCGACAAGTTGCATGATAAAATGTTGCCCGTATTACTGGGCCTTAAATCACGTGATTACTTATTAAGAATATACATGCAACATTTTGACTCTGGTTCCCTCTTATCGTGTTTATTTCGTGTCGTGGCTCAGTAGTCCCGCCATCATAATAACGTTATTGGTTGAAAAAATGTCAACTTTGATTGATATGCTAGCACTTGTGTAAACGTACAGAAAAATTTAAAAAAAATGACCCTCAAATTCTGAATTAAAACGTTGTCACTTCCCTCGCAACTTGTCCACCGTTTTGCTTTGTTGCGCTTTCGCGACTTTTCTGTCAGTCAATTTAATTTCTACGTTCTGTGCTCAAATTTCAACTTTTTGCACTGGCTGGGATTAATTGGCATGTTCTCAGCCAAAGAGGATGCTGAAATTTTTGCATGTATATTATTAACGGCATAACTCTCTGGATGAAGCAAATGCCGATCTCAGCCCTCGCTAGTACCTCTCATATTGTTTTATCACTTGCTCTGTTTATAGGCTTATATAGAAGGTTACTCTAACATTCTGGGGATCTCGACTTATTGTCGCCTTAATCTGACCATGACCTCAATTGAGCTGCTGATTAGTGGAAATTTCTTGAACCTCATCAAAGCTGAATTGTTTTTATACACAAGTTACAGCATCAGACAGTTTGGCGCGGAGTTCTATGTCCTTGTAACTGTGGACCTGTATGCCCTAAACCACGTAAGGATGTCAGTTATTATAATCCTAGCTCATTTCAAAAATCCTTCGACGGAAAGATGGAATCCATTTGAGCATTAACGCTAAAAACATCGCGCAGAATGGCTATTGCTCTCCGGACATTTACTTTACAGTCGCGAAAAAGTGTCAGGTCTGTAATAATAAAAGCAAGCGTAATTAGGGAACTTTTTTTATTGGTTGACATTTACGCGCACTGTCCAGAGCTTTGCTCAGTATCATGAAGAGGTGTGGAACAAAAACAAAAGATAGGAAGACCATTTTTTTCTTCTTCTTTGTATTCATATTCAATCACATACCGATCAAATTTCTCACTTTTGCTTTTGGAGACCTTTTCTAAAGCCTTGTTTAAACACTGAATTTCACCGACGAGCCGCCGAGCCACTCAAAGATATACCTTACTTGTTGTTAAACATTGAATTTCCTCGGCGGGCCGCCGAGTCACTCAAAGATATACCGTACTTGTTCTTTAACACTTAATTTCACTGCCGAGCCACTGAAAGATGTAGCTTACTCATTCTTAAACATCGAATTTCACCGACGAGCGGCCGAGCCACTGAAAGATACTGACCTTACTCATTCTTTTAACATTGAGTTGCACCGACGAGCCACCTAGGCGCTCAAAGAAACACCTTACTCGTTCTTCAAACATTAAATTTCACGGACAAGCCACTCAAAGATTCTTTAACACTTAATTTCACCGACGATATGCCTAACTCGTTCTTTTAAACGTTGAATTTCATAGTCATAATTGATTTCTAATTCATAGTCTAATAGAGTTCCGTCCATTTGTTTCCTTTCGTTTCCCTCCTTCTCTCCCATAACGTCTTATTCCACTCCAGTTCGTTTTATCCAATTTTGTCCTAGTCTATTCTATTCTATTGCATTCCACTACGCAGTGCCATTTAACTCTGAGATGTCTTGATAATCATTCCTTCACCTATTATTTAGGCGTTGGACCAAGCTGCCAAGTCAGTGAAGGCCGCTTTTGATGCTGCGGAGCAGGAACTTGCCAATGCGAGGCAATCAGTTATTAATGCGAAGGAGGACTGCAAGAGGAAGATGTCGCTTAAGTGCGATAACTGCAAGAGTCTAAAATGCATGGAAGCTGAGAGGGATTGTAAAGGAAAATTGGACGCAGCGGGCAAGTGGATTAGCCAAAATATTATAGCTCCGGTATGTGGAGTATTTTGTTTACTTCTCACTTTTTAGGGTCACAAACATACGTGTATTTCGCGATTGCGTCAGCACTGGTTTTATCTTTAACGTCTGAAACTGCGGTGTAAATCAAGTGAATTCAGGAGTACATACCTCTTACTAACCGAGTAAGTAACGGACTGAGTTTTTTCCCGTTGGTTTATGGCGTTTTGCGCGGGCTATAAATTAACAGGAAGAAAACGAGGATCTGTAACTAACAATGTGCACCGAGGAAACGAGGTTAGTAAGATATTCATTTTCTCTGCAGGGCAGGAAGGGAAACTAGTTAAAGTCAAGCGGAACGTACAACTGCCAAAAATGATTGGCATGTGTAAAAATCTGAAAAACGAATAAATATCATTGGCTTTTTGAAAGAGTGACTTGCTAGATTCAAAGAGTTTCCCAAGTTTATTTCACATAAACTTGAAAAACTCACTGAAAAATGTTGCATAAAAACTTCAACCTTAACGGCCGTACAGCGGACGGTACTGTAGAATACGGCTAGCTAAATCAGTCAAGAAATGTAACAAAAAAACACTAAATCTCTACAAAAAGAATTTGTTTTACGCCAGATACAAGGAAAAACTTCAGTTCTAGATTCTCCCTTTAGAAAAAAACGCCTACCTGATAGATGCAGAAGTGGAGAACCTCCTTGACAAAGGAGCAATCAAACAGGCCCCTCCCGTAAGAGAGGCCCTGGTATAATTGGGATCCAAAGGATCAATGGTGATTTCACGCCAATTTTCTATGTGCCTGGCTAAGTTGCCAGCACAGGTTTATACCTCATTCAGGCCCTGTCCTTCATTGTCCTGCTATAATAATGTTGATGGGCTGCTGGTACTGGAACTTGAGTCGGGTAAACGGCCTCTTCCGGACGAAACTCCGCGGAACCCTGACAAAGGACCCTTCTTTCCTCGTGTACTGAAAGTAACAGTCTTCCCATCTGTGCGAGAGCCACTTGAAGGTGAATCACGACTACAGCAGGAGGCTTTCCTTGAAATTTTATTGAAATTTGTTGACCTTAATCTGTTTGGTAATTTTTGCAACAGCACTTGTACTCGCCTCCAACCTTCGGGTGGGCTCGAATTAGAATTTGAACTACCGGCCACGAGCTTAACCCGTTTTAGGCCTCGGTAGAATTGTCGACCTCTCTCTTCACTAGCTCCGTCAAAGCTGCGACAGACTTCACAAGGTCGTGGATACCCGGTTGACTTTTCATTTCATCCACGTCAAACTCGTAAGACCCCTCACCGCGACCTTCGTCATCGGACTCGTCGCAGAGCTGCAAAATCTCTCCTGCATCCTGTCCATAGGGCTTACTAACGACCTCGTTCGCTGCCATGTTGCTAGGAAAGGTAAAGGCAAGCGAAATAACTAGCTTAAGAAGCATTTAACTGAAAGAACAACGAAAAAACAACGAAATACTGACCTGTTTGTGAACACACAAAAGGAAGAACTGATTATTATGCAGCACACCTGGGGTTATGTACCGTCGTCATATATACATTACAATTACTTTGGAAAGTGACCGCTGACTTGTTAGTACCGAAGGAGGTATGCAAATTAAGCCAAGCATATCGGAAGAGAATGACCGCCGTGACGTCATTGAAACCGTCCGTATGAAAACGACTAATTGATCACCACATGTTTCCGAGTTTATACGTCAGTGCCAAAAGGGCATGGGTCACAAAATATATTTCAATGAAGACCAAACCAGTAATGAATTAATCAGTAAATGGTCGAAACTGTTTCCTTCATTCTTTACTTCTTCCTCATCATTAGGTCAAGAAGTTTGTTAAGAAAGTATTCAAAGGTTGGAGAAAGAAGCGTGGTCTTGACAAACTGCGTAATGATGACTTTGCACATCATCTCCGACGTCGCCGTTTTATCAGCAAATTTATTTGCGAAGGAATTGTGGGAGGCGGCTGTAGAGGTTTGTGTCAGAGAAGCCTAGTAATAGTAATAATAGTGATGTATTGACTGAGATAGCGCGGGCCTCATGACGCATGCATTTTACATTTGTAATACGCATTCGTCCATTTTTGTAACCAGAGTCTTGAATAGGACCCAAGGCTCTGTGAAACTCTATGTAGGAGTACATGCGCCGTAGGGTTCTTATAGCCAAAAATACTCTAACCATACCAGACCAGGGAACATACTGCTAATCACTCTATTTCCACTTTGAAGACGCTATATGTGAAAGAAATGGTTGAGGGTTCAAGCCAGAAGTTTTAGGTTTTATTTTTTTACAAACGTTTGTAACGGCGAAGATATGTCTTGATATAGTCAACTACATCCTCTATGGGTTCATTACGAACTTGCTGAATGACCAGGGGCGCGTTTCTCGAAAGTCCCGAAAACTTTCCGGGCCCGAAAAGCCATTTGTGAACCTGCCAACCGCTTGTTCAGGAAAGCCGACCTTTTGACATGTTTTCAAGCTAACTAAAAGAAACATGTCTGTGAAGTTTGACGACTTAAATCCTCTCCGTTCTTGAGATACAAAAGGAATTTTGACACCCGAAAATGCCCCGAAAAGTTTCGGGATTTAAGTCGTCCAACTTCACAGACATATTTCTTTAAGTTAGCTTGAAAACAAGCGGTTGGCAGTTTCACAAATGGCTTTTCGGGCCCGAAACGTTTTCGGGACTTTCGAGAAACGGGCCCCAGCTCCCAGTTGGCGTGGTAGCTCATTTGGTAGAGCGCACGCTGCACCAGTATCCCAGAAGTCGTGGATTAAAATCATGTCCCAGCGTGAATTTTTAATCCTTCACTGACTTTAATTTCGTTTGTGCTAAAGTAACGTTGATACGCTTATGTCCAGAAATATAGGTAATGGCGGAAATGCAGGATTTGGCGAAACTCTGCCAAATCTTCCGCATTAGCTGAGTCGTCACCCTCTCGGCGAATTTTCGCCGAATATGCCATTTTTCGCCCAATCTGCCACATTCGCCAAGTCCACTGCTTTTGTTGGGCCCTTAACGCCAGCTCATTGCATTCGATGATTGCATTATTTGCAAAATTTTACCAAATCCGCCATGGCGAATTTTAGTTACCAGCTTGTCCGAAATGGCATCTTCAGCTGCTAAATTTCGCCAAATCTGGCAGTGCCATTTTCGGCATTACCTGTATTTCTGGACATATATCTCCTTTGTTAAGTTCGATGTCTTAAAATACTTCCACTTTCCTTGGAGGAAGTAAAATTTAGCTGAAATAACAATTAATTGATCTTCTCAAGAATCGCAGCAATTGAGATTTTCTTTCGTGCCAGGGATCGAGCATCTTTGTGAAGGAACATGCAAGTTGGTAGAAGCTATTGGCAAGGGACTCTGTAATGTTTTGGATGTCGCAGTCGGTTTCCTGAAGTTAACCGAGATGGCCACTGCATGGGTTGGAGCCGCAATCAACTTTTTGCTTACTGCATTCAGAGTCAACAGGTATGGACTGGAATTCTAGGATGGTACTGTGGACCTATGTGAACAATAATTATATGAATAGACCCTTTTACAGTTTTGCGCTCAATAAACTGGCCGTATAAAGGGAGGCGCATAATATAACGGTTGAAATTTGTGAATTTTAGTAAAGTTATACTTAAATAAGATAGACGCGAAAGCGTTTCTCTTTGGCCGTGCGCACAGGCAATAGGCACACTTGATCAGAAGAAGCAGCAAACAATTCAAAGTGGCGCTTCGATTGAGGCGCCATCATACAGTGCGATATTATTCTTCGACGGGTTAACGTAACGTTATATACTTGACGACCTCCACTTTCTAAAAATAACATTAACTGAAATCTACGAATCCCGGGCATTTCCCGTAATCTTCCTATGTCTCTTCATTTCTATGTCTCTTCATTTTCTACGGAAACCGATGTTCAGGAGCGAACAACTAGTACCCATAGTGTGCGTGATTTTTCTCTCAGACTAAGGTAATTATCTAGAGATTGCTGTTTCCCGGATAAATTCAAACATGAATTTATGCTCTTGTGACGTTATCGGAGACATCGCACGTTGATTTGTTAAAGAAGGGCTTTGAGTTCTACTACGGCAACGGAGACAGAAGCGTCACTTCAAAATGTAACTTTGCGCAATATCAAGTTTTTTATGGTTATTTCATTTGTTTACTTCGTATAGAGTGGGCGAATTATCCTAAGAATGAATTTATACGAGCAGTTTCATAGTAAAAATGTAGAATGAAAGAATCTCATTGGTAAGCTCTCGCTGTCGTTAAACCTGAAATAGCCCAATTTCGATATATTAAAATTCAGTCCTAAACAATAGGCATCATCTTGAGGCTCTGGGGAATAAACTCATTCAAATCTTTATATTTAATCCCCAGAGCCTCGGGATTATGCCTTTTGTTTAGGATTCAATTTTAATATATCGAAATTGGCTATTAGAGCCAATTTACACGGTACGATTCGTGCCGCATTCGGTAAGCTTACGACAGGCTTATAACTCGTTTACGATTGTCGTGTATGTCAGAGGAAATGTTGTTAAAGCATGTCTTAAAACACTGCGAGAATCTAGTCATGTCTTAGGCCTGTCGTAATGTTGTCGCATTCGCCAAAATCGCACCATCTAAATCGACCCTTACGCGATTTCACGTTGTTGTTATGCAGAGTAGAGTGGTGGTTTTCAATTGAGTGTCGAAAGTAATTAGTGAATTACTTTGGTTTTGCATTACTTCACTGAGTGATTGGTTCAAAGTTCTCGCGCCAGTTTCTCAACCAATCAGAAGTGAAACAAAAACCAATCGTGACTCGCGTGTGCACATTTTCCCGCGCTTTGTGTCGGCTACGTGTAATTACTTCGAGTTTTGATTGGTTTACTGACTTGTCTCCGTCCTTTTTGATTGGCTAAAGTAATTACTTTGGTTTTGGTTTTACGACACTCATTTGAAAACCGCTCTATAGCAATAAAATGCGTGCCGCACGTGCAGCACGATTCTTTTTCCAATTTTAACTAGCATGGGTAGATTTTGGTGCGGTGCTTTCTTGACTCTAAAATATTGGTCAAAACTTTACAATCATAATATGGCATGAATTTAACAGGGAATTTAACACTAGAATATTATGCATACAACTAATCTCAGTGTCCATACACAATTGCTATAAGCAGAGAGATTTGTGCCGAAAAGAGGTCAGTTCCAACCTTTCTTTCATTGAAAACCCAAGTGACCAATCAAACGCGTGCAAAATAGTGGTGTAGGGTTGATCACATTCTTGAAGGGGCCTACTTATGCGAGTACGCCTTGTTCCCTTTTAACTAAGGACGTGTGCCATTAGGGTCAACGTTGGAAACCCAAGCGGTTCAGACTGTCACATCGAGTGAGATTTCCTAGTTTCGGGGTTTTTGCTGGAACGCGGTAACTCCCGCGAAAAGTCTTTACCAGACTACCTCGCGGCCGTCACAAACAGCTGGACCTGGCGGCCGACCTCAAAAAAAGCTTACGAAAGTGCTTTCTGTCACTACCCATGCTTTTCAAACATATACAATTCCAATCAAACACGAAACACCCGATCAATTTAAAACGATTGATCGAAGCTTGGTCTCGATTGCTTGTTTACTTCGTGCTACAGGTTTGATGCATCTAATATGTGCGTTTTATTTCTTCCAGTATCAAAATTGAGTTTGCTTTGGCGGCCTACGCTTCGGGAGGCTTCCCGGATGTGACTTTCAATGCTGCAGTCGACTTAAGCATATTTGGAAAAAACTTGTATCTTGCTGTTGCATTCGATCTGAAGGATCCTGTAGGCAGTATTCAAGTGGGCGCTGATAGATCACTCTCGTGGTACAAAGATAAAATGAATAAAGAGAACCCAACGGACACTTCACGAAACTACTACGACAATCCAAACCCGTTTGTCGACTTCCAGTTGTCAGGTAAATTGAAATTGCAAAGTGAATTGGAATTTTTCGTGTTGAGCTACAATTGTAGCACTTGAAATATGAAGCGAGGATGAAAAAGAAAAAACCGCTTCCCATTCTCCATGTAAAATGTGTTTGACGGTTTGAACAAAGTTAGGCCAAGCTAAAATAACAAAGCCGCGTGTAGAGGCATTGTGTGACTACAGTAAGTTATTGCAAAGGGATAGCGACATTTCGCCCAAATCCCAACGGATCGGCAAAAAAAAGTAATTAAAACACTACAACAGTTGCGTGATTTCGAAATGCTCTCAGTTCCTACCGTCTCAGTGAAGATTAGCTGGACTGCTAGTTTTCCTTTTCAAGCCAATCATGATTGATAACCTGTCTAAATTCTCGCCTGATTTTTAATCGTACCCTCTCCCTTTTTATCTCTCCAAGAACAATTCTTGATTGAGAACCAGCAGTCGGCCACAGATGAAAGATACGGACCTTGTTTGTACGTGGACTCCAAGGACGAGGGTTCGCTTATCAAAGTAACTGTATGCAATGAAACCGATGACAGGCAGAACTGGGCTTACACTCAAAAAGGACAAGTCAAGGCAAATGCTCTTTTACTCGAAAGCCTACAGTTAGCCTAAGTTTTAATTCGTTCACGCCACATGGCTCGTCACGCATTCTCAAGAATCTCGATTGTTCTTCAAAGTTGTTTGCCTCTGTTTTAAAACGAATCTTGGTGCGAACCGAATTTGATTTGCATTTCATTTGAACATTCGTCTTGAAACAGATGCGAACAACCAGTTTGGTTTACCACAATTTGGCGTGATCGTTATTCTTATGCAAACATTTTCCGGTTAAAAATGGCAGCTTATCCCCGTTATTAAACAAGCCATATATGCGTCCCTTGGGACCTCAAGAAAATGGGGTGCAACTATGTGTGCTATCAGTAACCCAGTTAAATAATAAATCTTCCTTAAATACACGTTTTGTACTCGCAACACCGAATTACATTTGGTTCAAATATAAACTGATTACAATGTCATGCAATAACAAGGTTTCTTTATTTACTCAATGGAAACATCTTGGTATTTGAGATTAAAACAAAAAAATCATTGTTTTCAAATGCTCTTAGCATGGGGACACTGCATATTCCCAAGAGCATTTGAAAACAATGGTTTATGCAGAATTTGGGGGGCAATCAAAGTGTATTATGGGGAATGCGAAAATAGAGAGTACCGAATTGCATTCTATGCCTTTTGTCCTTTTAAAAATCGAAATTTTCACTTCCGGTAGGGTTCAAAACCGTGTTAGTAAGGATGCTGGGAGTTTCAGGCTAGTGACGTCAATACAGGAAGGCGGGAAATTTTACGGATAGAGATCTCGTTACTAACCGAGCGCGAGGGCCGTACTGGGGAATATTGGCCCGAGGTCGTGGCAGTACGGACCGAGGGCCAATATTCCCCAGTACGGCTCGAGCTAGCTCGGTTAGTAAGTAGTTTATTATATGGCTTTTTAATTACCTTTTGCTTTGTTTTTTCAAGCCCGTAATCGGCCCGTGGGCATTACGAGAGAATAATGCCCTACAATTCAGTCACAATTAGCCAATCAGAGCGCATGTCATATCGGCTACAAACACAAGCCATATGATAAGAACCTTTATCACGCGGGGGGTTGGCCAGAGACAATAGATTTCGTACGCTGAGCCTGGAGTTCATGTGTTTGAAAACAAGTTTTACCGCGCTAGTTCCTCGGGACTCAACATGGCCTCTTTGTGAAAAAAGTCAATTGCAACCAAATAAAGAGTAAAATACGGGCACTGGAAGAATTTCGTTCTGGTATTGACGTCACGTTCAGTTCTGCTATCCCCAGTCTCCTTACTAGGGCGAAGTGAAAATTCCGATTTTTAGCTATTTTCAAAGGCGTAAGGCCACACGGAAGGAAAATCGTTTGGAATTTTTTTTAAGTGTTTGCATCTCAGAAAACTATGGTGTTTTAATTGAGTAAATGAAGCAAATTCTGTCATATATACTAGGCTAAATGGCTATAGCAAAGTAAACTTGGATTGAAGCTATACAGAATGGTTTTTAGCATAACAAAATTATATGAGAGTTTCTCGTACTGATATTGCAACTCGTATAGCTCAAAATGTCTTATTTCCTTAAACTTCTTGAGCTGGCATTAGTGATCATGACAATAAGTTTACTGGCTTGTAGTCAACTGTGCTACAGAAAAAATTAGAACACGGCATAGTGTAGCTCTGGAACACTATGTGTATGACACGTTTTAATTTGTATGCGCTCTATATCTTAATGTAATACTTGGTTAGGTTGCAGTGAAAAACTTGATCGCACAGTGCCGAAAGCTGCTCTTTTCAGTTCTTTTACTGCGATTTTCATAATTCTGCGAACGCTAAGCGCCAAACATAGTAGGGAAGGTCGACACCAGTAGTAGTAGTAGTCTCGGACCCTTGAGCACGGTGTAAACCGTTGGAAAGGAAGTGTTCTGATTGGTGGATTTCAAATTGTTAATGAGATTCATTGGCTTCTGATTGGCTAAAGGGTTTTTGCATAAGTACATATTGATTATCACGTGCACAGACATTCTAATTGAGATGCATGGGTTTCTGATTGGTGGATTCAAGAATTGAAGATAATGTTTCGGAGAGAGAGGCACGGTACTCGGTTGGCGGTCGTAGTCCTCGGCATAATCGTGTTGGGTGGTGAGGAAGGGGTACAAGCAGCGGTCGTGCACCCACTGCTTGCAGCAGAACATACGGTGGGGATGTTTGGTGACCTTCCTCCCGTAACGGGTTGAGGCCAGGTGGCGAAAGATACTGAGGAGCGCTGCCTGCTTGAGGCTGTGGGGCTCCGTCACGTAATAGTCCAGACAGATCGTTCATTTGCCTTCTTCTTGGATCTTTTGTCGGAGCCCATCCCACTTGGTCGCCATGATGGTGGCCCATGCGTGCCTCAATCGCTTCTTGTGTGCTTCTTGGCGTTGGACGGCTTCGGATCTGATGAACAAGTCTCGCAGTCTCTCCCGGACACGTCTCAGATAACGGGCTGTTGAACGTGTGAATTTTGTGATGACCGGCATCTTGACTGAATATGATTTGTGTGATAGAAGGTCGCCTCTATTTTATATGGGGCGCCCAAAAAGGTCATGTGACCGGATGGGGTATGGGGGTACCCCTAAAAGGTCCTTTTATGTGAAAACGAGGGACATCCGGGATCTTATCCATGGGCGCCACCATCTTGAATCCACCAATCAGAAATCCATACATCTCATTAAAAATGTCTGTACACCTGATAATTAATATGTAATTATGCAAAGAAACTTTTAGCCAATCAGAAGCCGATGCATCTCATTAACAATTTGAAATCACCAATCAGAATGCTCCATTTACCCCTGTTCAAGGGTCCGCAACTACTCCGCTTCCGGAAAGTGAATTGGAGTTTTTTAGTTTACAGCTTGAATAACATTATGATATCTTTTTCACTAGAGGTTCTTCTGTGAATAGATTCCCACAGATTCAATGGCTTTCCACCGGCGTCAAGTTGGCGCTTGAAGATGGGGTTCTGCAGAATTATGAATATCGCAGTAAGAAGGAAGAGGGGGCCTTGACATCTTTTCAAGTTGTGATTGCAACATCATTCCATTTTACATTATTGTTATGGCGACGAACTTGGCTTAAGCTACACGTTCTAAAGATTGTCCGCATATCACTAGTAAATCGGAGGAGGAAAGGTCACGGTTTCCTTTAAAACAAACCAGTTGTTCATAAGTGCAATGATTTTGCCCAACGTATACTGAGAAAATGAAATTCTTAATTAGAGATACAAAGATAAACGTGGCATTTGCTCTTCTTTCAAAACCTTTTGTTCAAAGCAGTCTTTTCTGCTATATGAGGCAGAATAACTTTTTTCAGCAGAAAATCACTGACACTGGCTATAACAAAGGCCCAATTTAACCAGAGGTGGCTGTTTGTACGCATCTTACTAATTGTTGATAATGTCTGCTTAACAGAATTCGCATTCTCAACTGTGTATCGATTCAAACGGAGCAACCCAAGGAACGAAGCTTATACAAAGCAAGTGTGATCCGAGGCAAGATGACCAGAACTTCCAATGTGACCTGGCGGTTAGATCAGTCAAAAGGCGAAGAGCTAATCAGTGCTGGACCCTTGGTAATTCAACTAACTTATCTTGAGCTATAATCTTTGCCAGAAAGACAGAGTCTTTTACAATGATTTCCTGGATCTCTTTTTCCTTCCGTGAATATGAAATACGATTGGGGAGTTACTTTAACCCCTAAGAGGCTCGAGGGACCAAGCAAAGGTTAATTCGAGGAATGAACTTTTCACTGTTGCATGTGAAGAGTTTTGGCTATCGCAGTTATGAACGCTACTGGAGCATTATCGAAAGGAAAGCCACACACATTTAGGCGTGAATGGAGCTTGAACCATTAAACTCTGCGATGCCGGTTTAATGCCAATTTCTTCACGTACTTCTAACCGCAGTTCAAACCAGCTTTTGCCTTTAGTGTATTAAGTATCTTTATTGTTTTATACTCACGTTGTCGAGTACCTGAAAGAGAAATGAAAAAAAAAAAAAAAAAAAGGTGCCGCGCGCACGTACAGCACGATCATTGGTTCCCATGACAGTTAACCAATAATATTACAGTTATTCAGCATTTTGTGGGTTTCCTTTTAAGGTACAACAAGTGTGAATGGTCCGGGATCCTTGGTTCACCTTGGTTCGTTGAAATGCATTCATCCGGTTGGCGGAGGGAATAATGTACCTGATGGCACTAGGATGGTGATTTATACTGGATGTAGCTTGAGTCGGTGAGTATCAGAAAAAAATCTATTCCACCTTTTACAGTTACGAGGTACGATTTGCCTCTTGGATCCGTCTGCCAAACAGTGCCCGCGTGCGGACTGCTGAGCTCTTGATCAATTTCTTGACTGGACTACAGGCATTCATGGTGACATTGCGGAACCATTTGTCTGGTTGTTTTTTCCGCTTAATTTTTACCTTTTTGTGTGGATGCGTCTTTTGGCAACCGATTCAGAGCGGAAAATCTCCGACTGAACGAAACAAGATGTCCTTTTTTTTTTCCAAAAACCTGGAATTTAAATATCTTAAGGAGACAAGCAACTGCAAGTTAACTAGCCCGTTTCAAATTTTATAATGCATTCCTTTTGAAGACATAGGGAGAATAGAGGCAACCGATATAGTCGCGAAAAGGTCGTGGACTTTCGCTAACCATGCACCGCCAGAAGAACCTATAACTGCACTGCTAAAAAGCTTGTATTGCCTGCAGCACCGTCATCTGACCGTGTACAATGATGCGCCATTTTTTATACTTATTGGGTCAACTTATTGTTCAGTTCGGCTAGCCTGAATTTCAGCCGTTTCTTCTAGTAACCTACAAGTCGACCAGAAGAAAAGAGACGTCTGAAATTCAAGCTAGCCAAATGTTAAAGTTTCTCTTGTTGCGGAATTCAAAGTTCTAGTTAATCTCGATTTCTCGGTTATGGCTCTTTTTTTTTTCAGCTCAACTTTCAGAGTGCGAACTCATGGTTGAACGTAGATTTGCCCAAATTGGCCTAGTCCCCATCAGCGTCAGAAAAGTGACCATTATGCTGGAAAATAAAAATAGCTCGGCACATCTGACCATGCAGTTGTTCTGTTGCATCACACCTTTTTAATATGGCGGCGACTGGCTTAGCAAATATTAGTAGCGAGAGTGAAGCGAGTAGCTTAGATGAAAGTTCTGTGGACTTCTGTTCTTGAACTGGAAAACAACGAAGGTCATAACTTCGACCTATTTTGGCGATAAATGATTTATTGCCTTTTTTTTTCCTAGACTGGAATTTAAATTAGATGGCGGTAGTCTGATACACACCAAGAGTGGTAAATGCGTGCAGCCAGTGGCGGCAGTTGCAGAAAATGTTGCGCTCGGTTTGTACTCTACTTGTGGAGGACATCAGTTTAGTTTCACCGCTGGTGGATCGCTGCAGCATGTGGGAAGCAAGAAGTGCGTCGTTACAAAATCAAGGGTAAGTGAATCCGTAGAATATACTTCCAATCGACACTAATAACTAGATATCATTGGGGGTTGAAACGAGCAATCTGCATGTTGCATTATTTTATGACGGCTCACCCGATAGAAGATGTTACTCAGAACGCCTCGTTTAAGGTCCATTGTGATTTTCTCAGGAGTTCGCATTCTGGCTGTCTTTAAGGAGAGAGTCTGAGATTTCGTACTTGCGGATTCAGGTTTTTTCGAGGTGGGGTTTTCTTACATCAGATCTGCGGTTTTTTGGATTTGGTGTTTATTGCAGCTTTTTTTAAAATTAGCTTTCGGTTTTCGTCTTTAAAACCGAATTTTTTGGATTTGGCATCCATTTGATATTTGCAGAATCATTCCCATTTGCTCTCGTTTGCAATTAACGTGACGTCACCTGCCGAATGGATGATGCCACGGTTAGAATGACACTTGGCCTTAAGTCATGCGCTTACTTCCATTAAAAAAATATTTGCTCTGTGAAATAAGTTCATTCATTGTCTTTCCCCATGAAATTAAAGATTACTGATAAATCAATTTTATTGGGTAGGTTATGTTACCAGCAAACAACGATGAGATAGTGTTGCACAGCGATTGCGAAAACACAGCCGTATCACAGACATTCAAGGAACACCTTAAATTCAACTTCATACCAAGTACGATTTGGCTTTGAGGTTTTCATTGTAAACATTTTTTTAGTGATCGTTGGTGTCTCCGAACATTCCAGTAATCTAGATTTCACTTTATGCCTACAGCTGATCCGTATGTCCATCTGGAAAAATGTACCTATTTTGATCAGGCAAGAGTTGATCAGAGGTTTGAGGTGGTGAACGAGATTGCAGCTAGTATTTGTTCCAAGTATGACAAGAGTAAGTCATACAGACTTCATTTTGTGTCACCCACTTTTCTTTTTGCTCAGTTGCTCAATGTACTACGTTCATTCCCATTGCTCTTTATGAGTCATGTATGTACTAGCAAAGAGAAAAGGAACTGGTATCAAGTGAGCCTATTAGAGAGAACGAATTAAATATTGCCTTTATTTCGTAAGGCCTTAAATTCTGTCGCAGAACTGAACAAGAGTTTTTTTTTCTGCAACACGCTGCAGGGAATTTTCTGAGTGTTATGCCGTGAGGCATATTTTGTGGAGCATACCTCGCAACATTATGTGACTGTCTCCCATCAGTGCACGCAATCGTCGGAGACACACGAATTTGGCAACATTGATGTTTTCAAATTCAACGTATACTAACTCGATAGGCATATAATAATAATAATCTCGATGTTCTAGGGAATAAAAAAAGACTTTTTTACTTAATGCCTTAGATTGTAACTTTGATGATTTTAGAGTACGATTAAATTCAAATTTGTCAATCCAGCCATTGTGTACTTATTTATCCTGCAAGCATTCATTCCCGATCCCCGTAGCAAACGAATTTAAAATAGATGAAGGGATGCAAATTGTCTGAATCAAAGATGCTCTTATACTCCGCCCCAAGCCCGCTGCTTTAACCCCACTTTATGCCAGAATTTTTTCAAGTTGTAACTGAGAGATGATTGAAAAAGGCGATTAAGGTATTCCAACGGGATGCGTCCTGGGTTGTCTCGTCCTTAAGTCAAAACAACGTCTTTGAAATGAAGAGTCTACTCTCCATGGATTAAGAAAAAAACAGTCTCTTCTTTTTACTTCTGCAGATCTTGCTTACAAGAAATCAACAGTACAATCAAGTACAGATTACAATGGCTTTAGCAGTCGAGCTGTGGACGAGAACCTTGGCCCTTACTATAGCAGCAAATCTTGTACACACACTAGGACAGAGACCAATCCATGGTGGAGAGTTGATCTTGGAAGAGAGTACATTGTAACAGGTGTGTTAGAAGCATTAAAACGCTAACACTAAAAGTCTGAGCTTTCGCCGCTCAACGGCATCATCAGGGACGAATAAGGTGAAATAAAATATTCCGCGAGGGCCAAATAAAAGGGAAAAAAGGTGTCACTATACTATTGTAAGGCGAAACAACAGATGTTCACGCATTTATTTAATAGGCCATTTCCGAGTTCATGTCTGCCTCGTCTTCAAAGTGAGTCTAAGTGCGAAGTTTTTGTTATGAAAATTCGTTTTCTTTCAAGTGTAAAGTTGAACTAATTACCATCACAAAAACTTCGCACTTAGACTCGCTTTGAAGAGGAGGCAGGCATGAACTCGGAAATGGCCTATTCATGATTTCCTCGGCCCTCGAATCCTTGATTCGACGACGACGGACGGATCCGAATCTTAGGCCCGACGCCCGAAATCTAAGATTCGGAGCCCTCCCTCGTCGTTTTCTGTAGTCCCTTTATTGTCTTCTCACGCAACTCGGTCGTCAATTAGGGACACTCGAAAAATTGAAAAGAATGTTGGGATCTTCGATTTCTCTGTCATATTTGGAGCATAGCTAATAAATACTATCCAACCTAAATATTCAAAGTCAAGAAATTAAGACCATTAATAGACTAAGAAAATGTATAGCGTTTATTTGGTCATTATACTTGTGTGGCGATTATGTAATGTAAAAAACAAGACTTGAAAGCACCGCGGCGCAAAACTTCGGTTGAACAATAGTCTGAAACCTGGCGCGAGGTTAGCCTATGTGCAGTGTCCGGTGATATCAAACCATGCGAGGCTATATATGTGACCTTAACTTTGAACATTTCTTGTTTGCGGATAAAATTCCCTTTCAAATGCATAAAATCTACCTTCAGCTTTTGATCCCTTTTTTAATCCTGTTAGGAACATACAGAGCTGTAACAGTAGGTTTTCCTACAGAATGACTTATGCTATTCCAAAAGCCAGAACAAATTATGGAGTTTTCACGGGTTGAACTTAAAGTGCTAGGGTGCTAGAGTGTGGAACAACATAAGTAATGAGATCATAAGTTTCTCAGTCCTTTTGAAACGTTTTAAGGAAAAGCTAAAGTCGGTTGTTTTGAAGAATATTAATTGAAGAATTTATCAACATTACATTTTTTGTGGCTCTTCGTCTTGCTGCTGTTCTCTTTGCTAGTTTCTCTTGTTTCCATTTTATGTTTTGTTGAGGTGTTTGTAAGTGTGTGGTACCTGACCCTAATACTCATAATTAATCACTTAAGGACGTTCGCGCCAAAATCTTCCTACGGTGAGACTTTCTTCATTTCTCGCCTACAGTTAGATCATAAAGTACTTACTCCAAAAATGAAAAAAAAAGAAAGGGGGTCACCGACTTTGTTTCGGAGAAAATGGCAGTGGAAAAATGCCTTAATTTCGATAAATCGGTCCTCATAAGGAGATGTAGCCTGATCTGCTCATCCATCGAAAATCCTAAAAATAAACGGTTAGAGTGAAGGTTTCCGTGCAGAGGTTTTTAGGGGTGAGATTTTTCGATAATTTCATGCCGCTAGGGATGTCGTAAACAGTAGAGTTCATCCTCGACGAGCGTTTTCGTAAGCTCTATCCGTTGCAACCACTACCGGAATTCGATGGCACGAGGAAAGAGAATTAAAAAAAAAAAGATAACTTCTTACGGAGATATTTTTTTCATTTTATCACATTTTGCAGATAGTAAGTAGAGTAAGTGATTCATGATTGAAAAAATAGGGGTCACCGATGATCTAATCGAGTAAAATCGATGTGATTTTGCAAAGCTCAAAAAATTTCGATTGTCACGTTCTGCGTTACCTGTCGGGGAAGGACTGGAACCCAAGAGAAGATCGATCGTTGAAGGGATGAAAGGTTTTTACCCCCCCAAAAAAGAAGCTTTCTCGAGCACAGAAACGAAGTTTTAAGCAGTCGTCATCTTCATTTGGTTAGTGTTTTGTATATTATCTCTCCATTTCGGTCATGGTCGTTTTCTGGAGTGCGGTTTTAGTGAAATTTACACGCTGGTTGTTTTCACGCAGGTCCGCACTATTCAAGCGGACGAGGACGAAAATACTGCTCTATTTTCACGAAAGTAAAGGAAAAGAACTTCAAAAACATGCATTCATTTTGAACTTAAGTTCGTAGGGTAATAAAAACATTAGAAAAATAAAAAAAGCCCCATTAAATTTACGCAACGGTTCGTCCTCGAGTTTTCCAAACTTTCAGCCACTACTCGATCAGCAGCTACCTTTTCCAGAGCTTTTCCATCCCCCCGTTCAATTCTCTTTAACGTTTCATGATGATTCGGAAATAAATGTGCCATTCTTTTGCCGGCCTGGAATTTTTTCCCCGGCGTTTTTGTCGCCATGTTATTTTAACTAATGCTTGAAATATATTTATGAAAGTCAAGTAGACTAGTGCACGACTGATAAAACAACGCGAATATCGGTCGTGCAGTAGTCTACTTGACTTTCCTAAATATTTTAAATCAATTTTGACTGATCACGATCTTCTCTGATCCAACGCTGTGCAAGACTTATCGTCCACGGTTTCCGCAAAGGTTTTAAAACCTCAACTTCACTCATGCTCGAAGAAATGCGTGACATATTACAGTCGCGTTACCTGCGCAGTAACGTCGCGCGCAAACAATTAACGGGAACGTCCTTAAGTATGGCTGCCCTATCTTTTTAGCCCTCTAAGTTTATTTCGGGCAGCCTGTATTCACTCCATTTTTCACATAATGTTCATGTCATCACATGCAAGTCAGTGTTGGGTGCGAGTAAAGCTGTTGCCTTAAGTTGTTGTTGTTTCACCTTGGCAGACGTCACCGTCATAAATCGTTTTGACTACTACGAGAGGCTGAAGAATTTCGACGTGAGAATTGGTGTCAAGACCGATAACCTGCAGAACCCCACATGCTCTGACCGAGTGACATCAGTGGGCCAGGGAGCGGCTTTGCAACTTTCATGCGATCCACCCATCCCGGGGAGATACGTTTCAGTGCAAATGTTTGGTAAAGGGATTCTTACCATGTGTGAAGTAATGGTTTACTCGAGAGTAGGTAAGGAGTGCATGAGGTCATGCGCAGTCAAGAAAAGGCAAGCTTTGTTATATCCTCCTTTAACATTTTCTTATCTATAGAGGAGAGCTTTCGCTCAGCACCTAAAATGACTAGATCTGGCTAGCTCTCAGAAATACGTGCATGTAGTCGGAGTCGGCCAGAGGTCGTTACCCCTCGGCACTGAACGCCGGAGGGAAAAGCGTCTTGTGGGGAAGATGATTTGCTTTAAGCATGAAAAATCTCCGGCTTGTTTCCTCTCTTAATGTCTTAAAAAGGGTGGAGGTATATATCGTGGTGAAATACAATTATGATCAACTATTCTCGTTGTTGCACGACGCGATTGTATCCTCCCGAAATCTTCGAATTCATGTCGACGTTAACAAGATGATGTTCATCAACGTTAATCTGAAAGCAACACGGATGTATAAAACGGATAACTGGTTTATTGCTCAATCAGGCAAAGAAAGGAAAACAAGCTATCGTTTGACTGAAACAAGAGACTGAATTTTTTTTACGTGAGAATTTCGACGTTCAAATATAAATAATTCAGGGTTAAAACCAATGTGGGGCGTTTGTCGTTTGGAAAACGTTATTTAACCATCAACCAATGTTGAGGTGAACACAATTAGTTAAAAATGAATGGCCTGTAAGATTCAGTTATCTTCACTTCTCATAAGCCTTTTTTTTATGATTTAGGCTCCTTGGCAGATCTGTGTCAGCTTGAAAACGGAGGATGTGAACAAGTTTGCTATAATTTGTGCAATCTCCAGGTCAAGTGCGGATGCTGGCCTGGGTTCACTCTCGCTTATGATGGGAAAACCTGTATCGGTAAGTTAAATAAATCTGTATATAATTTTAAGTTCCTGTAGTTGTGCTTATAAAACCGCAACTATCACTGCAAAGCACCTTTTGCATGGTCGTCCCTTGCATAAGGTGCCAGACTGTGGGAGACAGATCTTTCGCATCAGCTGGTCCGAACGTCTGGAA
>OX421447.1:12841573-12856573 GCA_949126865.1 Montipora capitata
AAAATCCAGAAACGCTAAGATACCACCAATTCCTTCACCCTTCGTGAACTCCATAATATCATCAATTGTTCGTATTGTTTCACCTATAAACCTACCTTCAACATAACCGCTTTGATTACTATGAATTATGTTAGGCAATTTTTTTTTTAATACGATAAGCTAATGCTTTGGACAAAAGCTTAACATCCATATTCAACAACGAAATGGGCCTCCAATTGCCCAACAGCGTCCTGTCCTAATAATAGCTTGCCTTTGCGAAATGGACAGACGTCCTGAATCAAACGCTGCATTCAGTGAATCAACAAGAGTTTCTCCAAGTAGATGCCAAAAGGCTTTGTAAAATTCAGCCGGAAGTCCGTCGATACCAGGAACCTTATTGTCTTTAAACGACTTACTTCTGTAATTTCCTCAATTCTTACCCTTCCTTCGCATATTTCTTTAAAATTAATTAATTCTTCAGACAATTTTGGAATATTCTCGTTTTCGAAGAAGCCTCTACTATCCTCACCATTTAAATCAACGAGCTTAGACTTATACAAATTTTTGTAAAAGGTTTTGACACCTTCCAAGATTTCAAATGGATTGGAAGTAATAACTCCACTGAAATTCAATTTTCTTATATGTTTACGAACATGATTTTTTTTTTCCAAATTTAAAAAGTACTTGTTGCTTTTCTCTCCATATTCGTGCGAACGTGCTCTAGCTCTGGCAATGATCCCCTCCGTCTTCTTCTCTTCCATAAGTTCCAACTGAGCTTTAATTTTCTCTGAATTATAAAAAGAATCATCCGATGGGCACAATTCATGGATCACTTTTAAAGTCTCGTAAGTCTTAAGTAACTCCAACTCTTCCTTTTTTCTATTCCACGCAACCGTTTTTGAAAATTTAATCGAAAATTCCCTTATTTTAAATTTAATCCAATCCCAGGACATTTGTTTATCATCAAAAAGCATGTTGGAGTGATTTATCCAAACAGGAATAAAGCGCTCCATCCCATCAACGTAATCCTTGTTCATGAGAAGAGAAACATTTAATTTCCACGAACCTGGACCTTTTAGCTGTTCCTCTATGACTTTAAATTCAATTGTTATCGCCGAGTGGTCAGTTTTAATTGCAGGACAGATATCTACACTATTAATGTGATCAAAAAGGTGAGCAGAAGTCAACCAAAAATCAAGTCTACAAAAAACAAAGGGTGATTTTTGGCTCCAGGTGTAACTTTTTACGTCCGGATTTTTAATTCTCCGAATGTCCTGCAAATTAAAAGTTGTTTGCCAGCCTTCTATTGCACTAACAACATTAGCCCGTGGAACCAAAATACCACCTTGTTTATCTAAACGTGGGTTCAAAGGACAGTTAAAATCGCCACCTATAATAATGTTATCCTCGTCACTTATTCCAAATTCTAGCAAGTGTCCCTGGAGATTTTCAAAGAATTGGCGCGAACAACGATCCACATTTGGCGCATAAATATTCACAATAGTAAAGGCGCTGTCTTCTAGTTTTCCTTTTATAACCAAACGTTTTCCCTGACCATCCCTTTTAACCGCATCTATGTTTGTATCAAAACCACTCCTGAACAAAATTGCTACCCCTCTTGCATTGTTTGAACCATGAGAAAAAAACATACTTCCTCCTCATTCTCGCTCCCATTCCGGTAATATTGCGCGTGCTAGTTTATGACGATTGAGATTTTTTTTGTCGTTTTCTGCCTTTTGGTGTTAAACTTCAAAGGGTTGTGGCTCTTAAGTTAACTTAAGACAATTGTGTTAACGTTTAAGATTGGACTCGAAAAGAGTTCGCATGTAAAAGCACCAGAAGTCCTTTCTTGGAGCTTACACTTGCATATCTGTGTCATGAGTTAACTCGTTAACTCATCGTCTTTTTCTTTCTTGTTCTTGGGAAAGACACTTTACTCTCACGGTGCTTCTCTCCATCCAGGTGTATAAATGGGTACCGCCGAAAACGCTGGGGATAACCCTGCGATGGACTAGCATCCCATCCAGGGGGGAGTAGAAATACTCCTAGTCGCTTTATGCTACGGCACCCGGAGATAAGCGCCGGCCTGATGAACCATTTTTAGAATTTTCAACTCAGCTAATCAATGATATTAAGGAATCACTTCATCCAAGTGTCGTTAACCACCAATCACTATAAATCTCACACAATAACCTAATTCAACAACTCTTTTTGCATTATTCAATGCGACTGTTTTCGTAGCTGTAAATTTAGCTCCAACAACATGGCGTAATGTGACGTAATGTAATCCTTCCAATATTTCCTCTTATTGTGCGATGGACGTAACTGTAATTGGAAGAGTTCTGTTGGTTTGTCTTGGCCTCTGAGCCAAGCAAAAATGACCAAAACCAGACCCGGAGCCTACAGCTCCCATACTGGGCCTATGTAACGGCATTTTTACAGACCGATCTATTTTTAGACTATCTTTTCCGGAAAAAAACAAAGGCAGTTCCGGTTCGGTGACCCTATGACGTCAACTTAATTTCTTGTTATTGGTCATCGGGCTCCTGTGGGAGTCTCATTAGCGGGAAATTCAATCTAAAAATAAATCGGTCTGTGAAAACGCCGTGACACGAACACAGTAGAGTTGTAGGCTCCGGGTCATGGATTCCTGCCAAAAATGTGAATGAATAAGGACTATTTGTAATGTTTTCAGTTTACACGGATCCGTGGATCGCTTGTCCAATCAACAGAGAGGAAGAGCTTTGGTCAAACAAGTCAACAGTGGTTCTTGGATTCAAATGGCAGCTTCCTCGCACAAACATGCAAAACATTACAGTGTCGCCTAGCAAATACGATGAGAACTATCCTTTCCCTGTTGGCAGGCATCGTATCACGTGGACAGGAATCGGTGATAGCGGAACATTGAAGAGCTGCACTTTCTATGTCACTGTGATTGGTAAGATCATCTTCCCAAGTAAATCTAAAATGCTTTACGTCGGAATGCTGCACTGCAGAAAATGCACGTTTTCGGGATACTACGTGTAACGAATGAAAATCATATCCATTTTTATCATAGCTTGCATATTCATGGGATCAATTTTGAGAAGCGCGAACCTGCTTTATAATCAGCTCGGGGACTGTGTTTATGACGTACTTGGCTGAAGGAAATCAGTCGTCCAAAAAGAATGATCAAAGATAGCAAGCAAAGGGAAATTTCACACAATATCAACCGCACCGGAAATATTCTTCTTCTTTTGGCATACTAGCACTTCCTTTCTTGGTCAAAAGCTTGTCTTCACAAGCGACGCAAAAAATAGCAGAAGCGTCAAACGCGAGTTCATCCACTTGCTGTCAATTGGTGTCTTTTTTTCCTAACAACAACTTCTAGTGATAAAAACGCAATCGAGTTTGCGTAGATTTCTACAACCGACTTATGTTTGCGTCGCTTCCGAAAACCAGGTCCAAGGTTTCGCGCCAAAAGCTCTTGGGTGACGTGGCGTCAAAGATAAGTTACTTTTCATAACATACTCAAACGTACTTGCTTTGCAGATGATGTATTTGCTTTGTTAACTATGGTACTCTTCGGAAGTTTGGGGAACAGTTGAGAGGCCATAATTGCCTGCTCTTCACTGCACTTCGAGCAACTCTTACTCCAAACAAACGGAGCGCATCGTAGCTGTATATAGACCGAATGCATAAATGGCGGACAAAAAAATTTTCTTTTGTTTATGTGCTAATTAGCCTCACTAGCCTTGTTTTTATGGACAAAATACAAAAGAAATGTTGCTTGAGAGCGAGGCTAGTGAGCACATAAACAAAAGAATACATTTTTGGCCGCCATTTATGCATTCGGTCAATACGATGGGTATAAAATGAAGTAATTTTTTAAGTATCGCACAGAGTTTGCAAGAAGACTCCAGAATGTTGGAATTGTTGCGAAATAGGCCATTTCCGAGTTCGTGTCTGCCTCCTCTTTAAAGAGAGTCTCACTGCGAAGTTTTTCTTACGGAAATTAGTTTTCATTCATATGTAAAGTAGAACTAATTACTATCACAAAGACTTCGCACTTATACTCGCTTTGAAGAGATCGGAAATGACCTATTGTCACATGACCCCAGTCAGTGTTAGCCGGAAAATCCAGACTTGTAATCGGAATGTCAAAGGTGCGACTTCTCAAAAGAGCACTCTGATTTTTGCCGAGTACGTCCGAGTAACCATCAAAGAGAAATTACGTCGCTTTCATTTTTCTTATTCAAAACTTTTAGACGTGACACCGCCCTCAGTAGTAAGCTGCCCATCGGATGTGTTAGACAGTACAAACGTACTGCAAAAAGCCATGTATTGGACACCACCAACGTTCAGTGATAATGTAAAAGTGGTTAGCATTATTTCCAACCGTGAGCCAGGCTTCTTAATGGATGCATACAGAACGGTTATTGTTCGATACGAGGCTTCCGACGCCGCCAGTAACGTTGCCTATTGCATCTTCAACGTGACCTTAGAGGGTAGGTTGATTCCTTGTAATAGCCAGAGCTGTGATACCCTTGTAAACTATCACGTATGCTTTTACCATGAAAATCAAAGTGGCGGCAAGTCAGAATTTTCTATGTTAACATATAGTGAGAGAAATGCTTATTTGAATTGTGGGTTATGGACGAAAGGTAGATCAAGTGATCCTCGCACGTAACTAGACAGGTTAAGTAATGGTGTGACCGTCTCTGTAAAGCGACAAGTGCTTTAATTTGTCCAGATAAGTGCGAAGATGACTTCTACCTTTCGTCTGTGACCCATACTTTAAATATACATTTCTTTCATTCGTCAGCCCTTTCACGGGAACACACATGAGCCCAACAAATTGTCCTGATCCGGACTGAGTGACTTTATGACTCAGTTGGTAAAGCATTGCTTCGGCATTGCGGAGGTCATGGGTTCGAATCCCGTTGATGCCGTCGGAATTTTTGGGTGTTTCAATTAAAGAGACCATTGCTTTAAATTCTGCAGATAAGTGCGAAGATCACTTCTACCCTTCATAAACCTATAGATAAGCTAATATTCTTAACATTTCTCTTCAGTTTTGTCGAAGAAAATGAGAAAAGGAATAGGTATTTTTAAAACGTGTTGTTGAAGTTTCTCTAAATTTTACTTTGGCCTAAATAAGCCGGTATCAAAAATACCATAATACTCTTTGTTTGTCCCTCCAAAATTTTGCGTAAGCATTGTTTATATTTTCTCTTGGGACTTACAACGGTCCCAACAGAGAGAAACTGGAAACAATGCTCATGCAAAATTTTGGAGGCACAAAGAGTCTTATGGTATTTTTGATATTCACTACTTGCACAATCCCATAATACACCTCTATTACCACCCAGAACATTTGCATAACCATTGTTTGCAATTTCTCCTGGGACATGAAAATGTCCCAAGAGAAGTCGAAAGCAATGCCTATGCAGATTTTTGGGGGATAAAAGAGGTGTATTATGGGATTTGTGCAAGTAGTGAATTGGCTAATTGGTCCCAGATACATTTGCCGCTATCCACAGATAGCACCCTCTTTTTTAGAGATAGGTACAAGCTTGCGATAATAAATTACGCACCAAGGACGCGTTAATTAAAAGGACTATGGCCTATCTTAAGACATTCATAATGACATTTGCTCGCTCCCCCGGTGCGATCGGACATTTTTCCCCAAGGTTGAAGGAATCAAGGGACAATAGGGGACTGTGAACAGTCTTGTCGTTCAAAGACCGAATCACGAATCACTATTCTGCAATTTTAACGCTCCCCGTTCAACGTCATTTGACCAAAGCAGGAGCCCATGACTAAAGCTACCATTATCATAATTGTAGGTCTTCCTTCATCCCTATGACGGTTAGCTATGACTTGGCATTGGAGAAAGTTATTCGGTCTTTTAATAAATGGTTTAGATGCAGTTGGAGGACACAACGCAAAAAAAAGTGACCTCAGTTTTTTGTCCATTTATTTGACCATTGCCATTTCGTTTTTAAGTTAATTTACATTCAAAAGAGTACATGACCTTCAACGAGGCAATTAATGCTAATTTCGCCACTTTTGGAATAAGCTACCTCGGCTAAAGCTCGGAGGACAGCTCTTTATTCAAATTCGCTCGTGTTAATTCTCCTGCATGGGTCTCTGTATTTTCCGTTTCAGGAACGTCTTGCCCGACAATAGCTGATCCCCATAATGGAACGGCATCTAGGTTTGGTATTTTCCTACAGCTTCGTTGCAATCAAGGCTATTTCTTTAACCCACAGCCCCCGGGATACACTGGGTTATTTGTTAATCCGTCTTACCTATGTGAAAATAACAAGTGGTTATCACAGACTAATGAAAGGGCTGTCCTATCAGGGAGTCTGGATTGTATGAGTAAGTCAGTTAACCTGCATACTCTATAATTTTGTTTGCAGTACGTTTGACCAACATCATTGAAGCGTATTAAATAGCGCCATTTAGACTGGAGTTCGAGCTTTTCGTTAGGAACACACGCGACTCGACATCAAAACCTGATGCCCATGCTCAGTACTCTAAACTCGTACCAGTCGTTCAATCTCCTCACCAGTGCCTGGGATGTAACGTCTACCCAGACAAACGCAAAATAGGAGAGCTCTGGGGTCGAGATTGATTGATAGTTGTTGTATTTCACCAATCAAAAGGTCTACAATATGTGGAGATAAATATGAAAAAGGACACATTTTTGGTGCTTCATGTTTTTGTTTTCTGTTTTGGTCTTGACCATGCACAGGGCACAACATTTTCAGTTTTGAATATCTCCAAGAAAACGACCTGTCAGTAGTTTCCATTAATTTATTTGTTACCAAGTTTCGACCCAACAACAACAACAACTGTCAACTGATTTCGCACAGTCGCTGTTAATTCAAAATTATTTGTGGCACACTCTTTTCGCTTTTGAAGTTTGCAAGGGTTCGTACTAACCAGTCACTTTATAGCTATATATGTTTGAAGTCAGAATGTTACTCCTGCTTACCTTCTGAGTTGCGAAAATATTGGTTCTAGCTGGATGTTAGAGAGGGTAAAAAGTGCTTCTAACTTATAAGTTGAAAGAAAGATTCCATTTGGTCTCGCCATCGATATTATGTGACCCAGAAAATTTGCGTTCGACGTCATTGGGATATTCTCTGGTGCCCAGGAACGATCTATTCGGTTTAGGTCTTTGCGAAGGGTACCAATGGTCTCCCATACCAGTACTGCCTATGTCGTCTATGGAGATTGCGTCGTTTTTCTTACAGGATGTAATCCTGGAATGCCCTAGGCTATTTCGTCGCTTTCCAAATTGATCGACTCCAACCGTTTGCACTGTCCGCAAAGTCATCCCCAGTATTTAATGTTGCCTCGATCGGCCTCAAGAGCTCAGTTTTCTCGTGCATATCTCTTCTTTGTCTTTTTCCCAAAGTAAATTGTTTATGTTAAAATTAAATAGAGTTCGAAGTGCTTTAAGTATGCTTATTTCTTAGAAGTTACTTAGTTGTCTCTTTTTTATCCTTTAGTGTACAGGGACTATGTAGCTGGTGTACCCTGCCAAGGTGGCTCAGTTAATGTGGATGACCGAGTATGCTGTAGGTATTCTCAGTCTTAAAGGTGGTTTTATGGACAAATACCACGACATTACACTTTGAATCTCGAAATAAACCAATTAACAGGCTTTTAGAGAGTCGCTCGCTTGTTCAAACCAATTGTGTGCATGATTCGCTAAAAGACCATGCCGTATGGTAAGAGTTAAGCATGAAGTTAAGGAATGTGGTTGGAGGAGGAGGACTTTTTCATCGGCTTCTAGTCAGTAGTTAATCAGTGCTTTTGGCGGGGAAAGACCAAAACGGTATTTATATAGGTATAGAAACGGACAACTTCCAATATTTTGATATTAAGCTTGACAGATGAATAAATCGTCTAAAAGGACAAATCGTCCGTTTAGACGAGCTATTGTGAATTCAAGACAACCATTTTGTTTAGCGTTGTGTTCCTTATAAATTCATAAAAGACCTACAAGAAGATGCATGAAGAGTGGCACTAGGTATTGCTTGGTTACCTTACTTTTCGCGCCAACCTTCTTTCCTCCCGCCATCTTGAAAACGCCCCATAAACCATCGCCTCGATCGCTAGTTCCATTTCCTCGCAGTTCTAAATTTGTCGATTCTTCGTCTAACTAGAATTTAGGTCGGACTTAGGTCGACTTGTTCGTCTGTCCCCAGTTGTTCAAGAGATGGATAACGCTATTTGCCGGATAAATTACTATCCATTAGATAGTGCAATTGGTTTCGCTATGATTTATCCGGTGGATAATCCATTGTTTCAACAATTAGTTTTGGGGCTTGCAGGGAGAAACAGGGACAAATTTCGGGTGGCTAAGTCATCTAAACATTTGTTCGTACCGTTTTCACAGCTGTAGATTTGTTCGTCCAGACGATTTGTTCATCTTCTATTGTGAAAACGGTCATTAAGCCTAAAGCTCTGGCTTTTTAAATCCAAGCCGTGATGCCAGGCTACATTATTATTGCATTATTAAACTTTTTATCGGCCACTTTGAGGTTGCGCGGGAGACAGGGTCGAGAGACTTGTTGAATTACATCGTGGGGCTGTTTTGGGGAGCGCAATTTCATCATTGCGTTTTGGGAGCAAGACCTCAAGTTGCAAGAAAGCGATTTACCAGGGGCTGAGCTTTCCAAACCACCAGAATATTGTACAATGGCAATTTTAAAACGATGGCACGCTTTCCAAGGTGCAAAATTGTCTAGAAAACGAAAGCTTTGATGAAAAGGTCAGTGAGATCTTAGTACACACAACGTTTACTTACTGACAACGTAAGTTATAAAGATTCAGTTAATTGTTATCGTACAAGAATATGCGAAAGTCTTTTGCTTTGCAGAGTAAACGCCTGCATAAGCAGTGACTCGTCCTCTAAACAGTCCCACAATGCACTTCAATAACATTGTCGACCCTGTCTCCCACGCAACCTCAAAGTGGCTAATTTTGTAAATATCTGTTATCCGCTCATGTACCGTATTATTCCACCAAGTGTTGCCAAGCTAAAAAAAATTAAGTTGCAGCGGGAAGCAAAGCTTCCAAGTAATTGAACAAAACAATCATTCCATTCGTGCTTGTTTATTCCAAGTGCCATTTTAAGCACGTTTCTTCGGGCACAATTCTTTTTTTTTTGTCCGTGAATCACCCTTTGCCCTGTTGTATACCCCGCATAAGAGCCTGTCTCTCTACAAGAGGAAAGCAGCAGTAACTGCAACGGTAAGAGGTTGGGTAATGTCGCACACTAACCCTAGGGACGCATACTGCTTGAGTTCATCCCGGTTTCAAGACGCTCTCAAGGACTACAGATTTGTTTGGTATTGTTGCAGTTTCCGTTGTCCTTTTCGGTTTAAGCAGCAAATCAATCAATCATCACCCTCCATGCTTTAAAGCCAATTTATTTTTTTTAGTGAATTGTCATCCCGGGACTTATGGAGATAGCAATGCCAACACGTGCGTCGATTGTCATATTGGATTTTATCAGGATGATCAAGGAAAACCCGAATGTCAACCCTGTCCTAAAAACTACTCCACCGCTTTCACGGGCTCCAAGAACAGTTCAAACTGCCTGTGTAAGTGACAGCATTTACTCAATTATGTCATTTACAGGGTTCGTGCAACTCTTTGAAGTCCTTGAAAAGACTTCAAGGGCGCTTGAAAAGCCCTTGAAAAAAGGATTTTGTGGGAAACTGCTTGAAAACTCCTTGAATTTTGGCTTGGGTTAAAATTGTAGTGGCAGGCTTAACGCTCACATGGTTCATATGGGGTAGAAACCTACAATGGGGGACAAAACTCTTAGGACGCTTGACATGATCTGCCTTTATTTCTCCCCTTTTCCCCCACCCCCCAAGCAATGTTGTAGTTTGTGCGGCGCTGTACACTTTACCCTGTCCTAAAAGAGTTTCTTCATTCCAACATTGTTTGGAGGGGGGAGGGGAGGGCCATTTGCGGTATCCACGTGGTTAGAGAAGTGCATATTATGCTACATTTGAATATTTGAAAAGGAAAGGCTCTGGAAGGAAGGTTTTCCATATCCGTCCCAAGGAGTTTTGTCCTCCATTGTAGCACTTCACATTACACTCTAATCAGTTAAGTCTGTTCAAATATCAGTGCTACCAAGAGAAAATGAGGGGACAGAGAGGGAGGCTCAGGGCGTTGGCCGGGATATGTTATGTCCACGAAAGTTATTTTTAGATGAGCGGAAGTCTGTCTTCCGAGACGTCCGCATGCAGTCTTGCCTAGCTCTCAGGTTCTTAGTGAAAAGAGAAAATGACGGCGCACGCGGAAGGCTGATGAATATTTATTTTCTTTCAAACATCGGACCGAGGTTGGCCTGCATGCTGACGTCTCGGAAGACTTCCGTTCGTCTAAAAATAACTTTCGTGGACATGACATATCCGAAGGGCTGGACCGGGAGCCTCCCTCTCTGTCCCCTCATTTTCTCTTGGTGCTACTCGGCCAACGTTTACAAAAACGTAATCCTTCCTTGTACTTGTACATGTTCATTGCCATGACTTTATCATCTTCAGTTCCCACGGCCTGCTCCCGTCTGACCTTGCAGCTCAGTCGGTAGAGCAGCGGTGATCTAACCCGAAGGTCGTGGGTGCAATTCCCACCCTGGTCAGAGTTTTTCTCTGTCCTTGTGTGGGTGCATGGTTCATATGGGGTAGAAACCTAGCACTTCACATTACACTCTAATCACTTAAGTTTGTTAAAATTGTAGAGATTGCAGTATGCCAAGAGAAAATGATGATCATGCTAAGTTAAAGAGACCTTTCAAAATTTAGCAAATTGACTATTGGGGAAAGACTAAATGCAAAATTTAAAATGCCTGGGCATGCACTTAACTTGCAGGATGTGGGAAAGAATATCAAGGAATACTTTTTCAGAAAATAAAACACTGAAACACGATTTATGGCATAGAAATCTTCTTACAAACACTCCTTGAAAATTCAATTTCTGGTTCTTGAAAACTCATTGAATACTCCTGGAATTTTATATTGCAAAATCCAGCATGAAACCTGAGTCAAGTGCATTAATTAGCTTCTCCTCGTTCCCAGGATCTGTTTGTCGATGACACGAGACCCTGGGAACGAAGTTGATGAAGCGTTTCGTGGCATAGATTTTTCTCGCTGGGGTAGAAAACAGCAGCGGAAGAAACAGCTGTAAAAAGACAAGACAAGCAAATCGAAAACCAAGAGGATGAAAAAAAACGCTAGCAGGGAAAGCTCAATATTCCCAGGAAACAAAATTGCCTCTTGGAGCCATTCTGAAGGGGCTATGGTCACGTTAATTTTGCGGGGTGTTTCGTTTACAACTCGAAAATGGTAATGTGGTATTCCTTTACCCATTAAATTATCGTTACATCACAAACAAGAAGATTCTGAACAAAAACGACCTTTATCCAGGCGACTTGTCGTAAACTTGTAAATCGTCGGGTCGAATTTTTTCAATTTTTCCCAAATTTAGTCCGTTTCAATCTTGTCCATTTTTGTCCATTCATGCTTCTCTTTCCTTTTGCTGTATTTCTTATATGTTGTTGGACAGTTTTAAGTGGTTACTGCAATTTTGGGCATTTTGGGAGTCATGAAATTACATCAATTTGCGTGAAATAGCCCCTTTAAAGCATTCACGATCTACAGGGAAATTACCCAATTACGCATCTGTGGAACTTATAAGAATGCATGGCTGTACTCAATCTTCAAAGTGACGTGTTAAGTTGTTCTCGTTTAAAATTATGCCTCGTTTTCAAACAATGGATATTACGAAGCCCCTAAAGCCATTGCATGAGAGCAACCCTGGGCTGTTATAAAAAGTCAGAACTCTTGTCATGGACACCTCTGTTCAAAATACGGGGCGAAGTTGCCTGGTTGTTTTACGCTGTTTCCAGATTAACAATGGCGCGACTGATGTTGTTGTTGTTGTTGTTGTTGTTGTTTTATGCTAGCCATTTGCCGAGCAGGAAAATATTCTACGAACAATGGTGTGTATCCTTGTAAGAGATGCCCTTATGGCACTTACCAAGGGAACGAACAAATGACCACTTGTAAAGCTTGCCCTGTTGGAACCAATACCACCTACACCGGAAGTAAATCCATCAATGATTGTGTTGGTGAGTACAGCACTCGCTGGAGCATCGAAATGATTTCGTAAAGTAACTTTGATTTGTACAATTTTGCAAGTAAGGACAATTTTGTCTGCTTCCCTGAAGAAATTAACGGTGAGTGCGTGAACGCTAAATCCTTTGAAACTCCCAGTTTGTCCAGAAAACAATATTTTGAGATGCTACTGCGTAACTGCCACATTGAAGACACCACAAAGTTCCCCTCTAGTTTTTGATAGGTTAGAGACTTCACTGAAGAGTGATAAGACATCAATTATAGTTGTTGTTAAATCATAGGCAGGTTTTTGTTGAGAATAATTAGGGTGACAGAATCCTCAAAAAGTTGGCACTTAACACGCGTCAAACTGTGACATGGTGGAAAATTACGGAACACTGATTTTGTGTCGAGAAAAGGGATTAGGGCACACTTAACCTTTTTGTGTATTCGCTATTTTCACCAGTCCCATAATACAGTTCATTTTAAGGGTTATTTTGCATTGAAACAGTGGATATCCAGTTCACTGCATATTGTATGATGCAGTCCCAAGAGTAAATAAGTTGTATTGTTTTTATGCAAAGACCCGCCCAAAACATATTGCATTATGGGATGCGGGAAATAACAATTTTTTTTAATGCAAACAAAACGAGAAGGGTTAGGGGAGACTTCGTAACATTTACCATTCAAAGTGTGCTTTTACAAATCCGTGTTCCTATGAATTTCTGGAAGTACCCCAGTGAAGTTCATTTGTGGGTTACGATAACTGAGTATTAAAATAATTCCCAGCAAGTTTTTTTAGATCCAACTAAATCCGTTCTCTTCTCCCACAGCTCCAGTTCAAATCACGGAAACAGTGCCGAATACTGACTTTTCTGTGAACGAGAATGTGACCTTCAATATCTTGTGCAATGTTGAGGGAAGTCCTTCGCCGACTGCAACGTGGAGCAAGCTCGGCGGTGAGTTTGTAATGGATAAAGTGGCTATGAGTTGAGAATTCATCTAATGGGACATACCCGGGCAAAAGGTCTCGGCAAATGCTTACGAGAGGTGTCGAACGAAGAGCTTTCATATTACAAGTAAAGGTACTCTAATGCACCATAGTTAATAGAGGGGAATGGTTGTGAAACCCGACAAATTTCTTTGTTGTATGTTTTTGTTCTCTTTTTTGGCCTTGACCGTGCACGAAACACAATAGTTGTTTACTCCGTACTAAGGAACTAACCAATAGAAACGTGTTGATTACGTAATTCATGCATAGTGTATGAGCGCAAAACAAAAGATTGTGCACGGTCGTGGACTTTCCAACCTAAATCTTGGCATCTTTGTTTGCTCCTTTAATGTTTGCCGAGCTTCAAAACCAGTCTCTTCTATTAACTATGAATGCACCAATAAGGAGTCTTGGAAGTAAGGTCACCAAAATAGCTATAGGGTAAAATGACAATTCTACTGCCCTTCTGGTGGACGTTAGCTGTCAAATGGAGGCTAATATATTCAAAATGAGAGAAGATAGTGGTATATTAAAGAGAGTATTAAATGTGACGATAAGATTTTTGCCCGGTGGGTAAACAAAATTGTTAATCTTATCTTATGCAAGGGATGCCGTTCCCCCCCCCCCCCCCCCAAAAAAAAAAAAAAAAAAATGCTGCGAATAAGAAAACAAGAAATAAAAAGCCTGCCTGCACCATCTTTGAGTATTCCTCCGTTTTCATTTTCGATTTAATTTACTGCTAAATAGCTGATTTTGCCTAATTGTCGGAAAATTATCGGACAAGTGAGTTTTGTTTTGTCCACTAGCTACGAAAACTCTGAAACACTCAAAATCCTAGAAATATTTTAAAAGACCGATGCTTATGTTAACTTTACAACCAAGTAAAAGACATGTTTTATTAAATTCCGTTAGGCGGGCTCCCAGTTGGCCGTAGTTCAATCCTTTCCTTATATGATGTGGAGTCCAAACTGACCGGTATAGAGCTGTCCGTTACTTCCGCGGTGTTCGCTGACGCTGGCACCTATGTTTGCACAGCAACGAACGTACTGGGTACGGTTACCAAGCAAGTAACTATCACAGTTACCCCCACGCTGATCGGTGGATAACAAGGTAAGATGTATATGTAGAACGTATATTGCGTATACGCATAGGTTATCTCCTCCGTAACCGGCATCGGCGCAGTGGGATGATCACGAATATCAGGAAAAAATAGCGAAAGAAATCCACATCTTTACTCACAGTCACCTGATGAGCGGCCGTGTTGCAGTTTTTGTTTTCATCGAAACAAAGGAAATTGTTTCCACTGTTTCCATCAGAATTTACAAAATAACTCAGATAGTACGCGTGCTTGCATAGGTCAAAGGGTGTGTTTGAATGAGAGTATGTAAACATGGTTGTCACTAAGACTAAGTAAATTAATGGTAAACAATGATTTTAAAGCCTAACGATGACTTTGTTGAATCGTTGTGTTGGTAGTTTTAGGCTTAACCTATAGTACACAGTAAGGTTCAGGGTTACAACCCGCGGACCAGAAGCTCGCGACCTTGAAGCGTTTCACTCTGATTCAGAGCTGAGGTTTTTTTAAGTTTAAAATTTTCCTTATTTGGTTGTGACGTAGCTTGCGCATTTTCCCGCGCGTGCAGCTTCGATCTTATTTTATCCATATTTGGGCATAAACTCGGTGTCCTAAAATCGGATTCCCTAGCTTTTTCCAAGGAAAAGAGTTTCAAGTTACACGCTTGAAGGTCATGTGCTTCTGCGCGGACCTTTTCCAACTTTTTCACGATTCCAGTGCCTTAATCAACTATCATTGCATTTAAAATCGATGTTACTTAAGAAAGGTTCAATGTGAAAACACTACTTCTGAAGTTGCTCCTTTAGTGCGTCTCTACTTTA
>OX421447.1:12861573-12876573 GCA_949126865.1 Montipora capitata
TGTAACATACTTCAAAATGCTCTGTAGTATATGCATGGATATGTGGATACGCGGATACGCAGTGGAAAATACTTCACGTATTGTTTCAGTGATTAGGCCTAAGCAATCTCGTAGAATTTTAGCTTTCATTTTACGCTTCGGTTAACTACACTTTTTCACGAGATCGTGTGAAGAAGAAAGCACTCGTTTACTGATTAAGTCCTAAGCGCTCGTTTCAGTGATTAGGCCTAAGCAATCTCGTAGAATTTTAGCTTTCATTTTACGCTTCGGTTAACTACACTTTTTCACGAGATCGTGTGAAGAAGAAAGCACTCGTTTACTGATTAAGCCTAAGCGCTCGTTTCAGTGATTAGGCCTAAGCAATCTCGTAGAATTTTAGCTTTCATTTTACGCTTCGGTTAACTACACTTTTTCACGAGATCGTGTGAAGAAGAAAGCAGTAAACACTCGCTTCAGTGATTAGGCCTAAGCACTCTCGCGAAATTTTGCGGTTTGGTTCTTACAATATATTTAGAAGTTTACTTGGGGAGGGGTGGTACTTTCGACTGCGTATCCGCGTATCCGCGTATCCACTTCACAATATACCTAGAAGTTTACTTGGGGAAGGGTGGTATTTTCGACTGCGTATCCGCGTATCCGCGTATCCACTTCACAATATACCTAGAAGTTTACTTGGGGAGGGGTGGTATTTTCGACTGCGTATCCGCGTATCCGCGTATCCACTTCACAATATACCTAGAAGTTTACTTGGGGAGGGGTGGTATTTTCGACTGCGTATCCGCGTATCCGCGTATCCACTTCACAATATACCTAGAAGTTTACTTGGGGAGGGGTGGTATTTTCGACTGCGTATCCGCGTATCCGCGTATCCACTTCACAATATACCTAGAAGTTTACTTGGGGAGGGGTGGTATTTTCGACTGCGTATCCGCGTATCCGCGTATCCACTTCACAATATACCTAGAAGTTTACTTGGGGAGGAGTGGTATTTTCGACTGCGTACCCGCGTATCCGCGTATCCACTTCACAATATACTTAGAAGTTTACTTGGGGAAGAGTGGTATTTTCGACTGCGTATCCGCGTATCCGCTTATCCACTTCACAACATACTACTTAGAAGTTTACTTGGGGAGGAGTGCTACTTTCGACTGCGTATCCGCGTATCCAGCCTTTTCAGAGGTGCAGCTTCAAAATGGCGGGGTATTCTGCAGTTACTCCACGTTATGAGCGGCGCTTTATTTAGGGGAGAAAACGAAAAATTATCTTCAAGTGCTGACGTCCTTCATAAAACCTCAAATTTGATCGTTTCACGTTGTTGTTTTGCTGACGACGGCGAAGAAATAGACAAAAATGTAAAACGCACGTGCAGAGCGTGCAAAGCTATTCTCTTTGACCACTAACTATGCAAATTTGTGACGTTCTCGTTGACGTCGCTGTTGTTGTTGCTAAAGCTCCCTAATAGGGACTTTAAGCTCGCACGACGACGAAAGGCTACGAAAACGTCGCCTAAAAATATTATTTCCCGTTACTGTAATAATTTTTTTCATGTCGGTCAGCGTGGAAAGTATTAGTCGACATTCCAGGAATAAAATAGGTGAGAACAGCGTGGTTTAGATCATCGGTAATCGCGTCCTCCACATAACCTCAAATTTGATCATTTCACGTCGTTGGGGAGCTTTAGCCACAGGTAACCCAGGCTCACTGTGTGCGTCACGTAGGTATTAAAATATAGAGAACATATGATGCGAAGTTTAGGTCTGAAAATTTGCTAGAAAATGGTAATAAAAATCGATAAAACTTATCATGTGGTGATCTGTTGTTGTCTTTAATACGTACACGAAGTTTCGGGGAAAATGGTCCCCGTTCACCTTCCTTCATAATATAGTGACAAGGTAGGAGACGGAAGCCAGCGTCGGGACTCCGATCGACCCAAAACAAGCACGATTTTTTCCGCAAAAATCAAATCCAGTCGCTAAATAAACACGCCAGGTTCGTGGAATAGGAATTTCTCTAAACCATGAATCCACTGAAGCATCTCCAGGTAGCAACGCGGAGCCACCAGACTCCGTAAAACTTGTAAGTTAACCTGCTAAAATGGCGGCCAGAAAGCGTGGTACTCACGAAGTGCCCAATTCAAAATGGCACTGAACTCTGGACGCCTGGTGATGAGTATAATAAGTTCTGGAGGAAGGGGAGTCCCAAACAAAACTCAATGAGCAATTTGGGACTCCCCTCCCTCGAGGGAGACTTATTATACTCGTCACCAGGCGTCCAGAGTTCAGTGCCATTTTGAATTGGGCACTTCGTGAGTACCACGCTCTCTGGCCGCCATTTTAGCAGGTTAACTTACAAGTTTTACGGAGTCTGGTGGCTCCGCGTTGCTACCTGGAGATGCTTCAGTGGATTCATGGTTTAGAGAAATTCCTATTCCACGAACCTGGCGTGTTTATTTAGCGACTGGATTTGATTTTCGCGGAAAAAATCGTGCTTGTTTTGGGTCGATCGGAGTCCCGACGCTGGCTTCCGTCTCCTACCTTGTCACTATATTATGAAGGAAGGTGAACGGGGACCATTTTCCCCGAAACTTCGTGTACGTATTAAAGACAACTACAGCTCACCACATGGTAAGTTTTATCGATTTTTATTATAATTTTGTAGCAAATTTTCAGACCTAAACTTCGCCTCATATGTTCTCTATATTTTAATACCTACGTGACGCACACAGTGAGCCTGGGTTACCTGTGCTTTAGCAAAGACAACGGCGACGGCAACGAAAACGTCACAAATTTGCATATTTATTGATCAAAAACACTAGCTTTGCACGCTCTGCACGTGCATTTTTCATTTTTGCCCATTTCTTTGCCGACGTCTGCAAAACAGGAACGTGAAATAGCCAAATTTGAGGTTTTATGGAGAACGTCAATACTTGGAGATAAATTTCCCCCTTAAATTAAACGCCGCTCGTAACGGTTTCCTTCCTAAAGGACTGCCACACCTTTGTCATATTAAAAAGCTTGGAAAAGTCGCGAAGTGATTGCAATTACGCGAGTTTATGTTGTAAGATGACGTTCTCGTTGCCGTTCCCGTCGTCGATGCTAAAGCTCCCTAAGGACGACGACGGCTACGAGAACGCCGCAGAACAATAGGTTTAAATAGCAAAAACAATAGTTCTGCGCACCCTGCACGTGCGTTTTACATTTCTTTGCCGTTCTCGTTTTGACAACGACGTGAAATGATCAAATTTGTGGTCATGTGGAGGACGAGAGCACCTGACGATGAATTTTTAGTTTTCTTTCTAAATATCCACACTGTTCTCATTAATTTTATTCTTGGAATGTGTATTCACACTTTCCAAGACGAGCGACATGGAGCAATCGCAAAATTATTACAGTAACGGGAAATAATATTTTTAGACAACGTTCTCGTAGCCGGGTCCCTATATTTGAAAGCTCAAGTTTCAAGCGTTAGCACTTCGTCAGAAGTTACTTTCGTTGAGGGGGATCTGGGAGCATCCACCGGTAAATTTCAAATATTAGTGAAGGCTTTAAAGTGCTTTCTGCAGCAATCCCCTTGATATAGTACTTTTAGGAAAAGCACCTAAAATTTAAACATTTCGCATATAATATCGAATGCTGTGTGAAGTAAAATTTAAACCAATGGCACCAGAAGTTTACTTCTTGCTCACAGAGAAGAAGAAAGGAATCTTGTAGTTTGACATAACATTTACTGTACTTGTACTAATGTTCCGACAGGAACGCTTCCATCCTCAAACCGCCTCACAATCACCAATGTTTATGACCCCGAGATGAAGATGTCCGGTGTGAGATACGTTATTGCCAACGCTGGTATCGCCGATGCTGGAACTTACGAGTGCCAGGCCTCCAATGGGCAAGGTTCGGTTACCAAGCAGGTCATCATTCATATCATACCCATAGAGCTCCCCTAGTGAGGTGAGCTTGTTGGTAAGTAAATCGAATCAGACGTTTCTTAACAGTTTGACTTTGTTGTTTAGTAAAAGAAAAGAGGAGACAGATTTGATGTTGCATCGGTTGCATCAACAACCGACAAAGTTAACTAAAACCTTTTTCGTTATTGAGCAGCCATCATCCTCTACAATGGAATTGCTTTTTCCTTTAGTTTAAGTTACATCCGCTTGAAGTCCTGGATTTTCATTTTATTTGCTTTCTTTTGTGGATAGTGCTGTCAACTACACAATTAAATTACCCAGTGGAATACTGAATTGATCGCGAGAGTGCATATTCCGCCAGATAATATTTTTTTTCCGCGGCTCACAGTACTATCGTGCTTTGAACAATCGAGGAGAGATGTGGATTAAATTCTTGTAATCTTTCTTGTGATTTTTCTGCCGACGCTATGAAATTTGGCATTTTCGAGTTCTTTTTGGCTTCCTGTTGAAAGCGATTCCAAGTGCGATCGAGAAAACTGAGTTTCATGAGACATCACTCTTGCACCCGCTTTGAAAAGAGGCCTAGGACTAGTTTACATATACGGCAGGCAATATGGAGCGTTTTCACTCACGTTACCAGCAGCCATATTAGATTACTGAAACATAAGAAAGTATTTTGCATAAAAATGGAGTTCAAATCCCGGCGGATTAGTTTGGTACACCATCATGGCCGCCATTCCCTTTTTTGGAACACCAACATGGCCGCCTTGACGTCATCTGAAAACGCTCAATACGCGAACTCCGGAGACCTTTGGTTAGTTGTTAGGACGGAAAAATATAGTTACTAAGAACATGTGTCTGCGTATTTGCAACTGAGTTGCTTGTGCTTATGCTTGCGTCATAGTCCAGCTGTTATCGACCAAAATTGTTCAAATTAGTGATACAAGCATGAGACTTTCACAGATTGTTAAGGGCCCTAAGGGTAATATTTTCTGATGTAGGGCCAAGCCAAATTAAGCTATGGAGTCCAGATCTGCGCATGCCCCAATTTTGCTAGCATGGAAGCGAGGCTAAAAATGAAAAACTCCTTAAATGAAAGATTTTTAGGAAAATAACCATCAGTTATGACAAAACTAATAATTTGTTGCAAATTTTGATAAACTTTAAGCTTTTAAGGCGGTCACATGACAAGTTATAATGGTTTTTTAAATCAGGCTTGGGTACCCTGTGGTGAAATTTTGTTTACACGATTTTTCAATGTTTTATGGAGCATAATTGCAGTTGATTCGGTTTTTTGCTTACATATTTTATCAAAAATGTAAAACGCAACTCCTAACGCACACTATGCACAACCGTAAAAGCCATCTTGCAATGAAGTGAAAGTTGAAGACTTATCAATTTGGCATGTTTTCTCATTCTTTAGACCGATATAGAGAAATAAAAATACAGGTACGGATTTTCCTTAGAATTTCTTAATGTCATTTCATATCTGACACAAAAACGACTAACAATACTTTTGCTTCTTGAACTAAAAACCTATCCCTCAAATGCAATTCTGAGGCTTATATATTGTGCGATGATTGAAACAATGATATGGGCCCAATTTGTTCTGCTACATAGATGATAAAGGCTTTCCTTTTTGCGTCAGTTGATACCTAACACAAAACATATCAATCATGTTTTTTCATGTTTTGCTTCTAGGACTCAAAACCTATCATCTTTGCACAAATTCGAGGCTTACATATCTTGCAATAGGCTTTATATATACACTACATATATATACTTTCTCACTCGAGTGTTCTTTAACAATTGCTGTTGGCAATTTCCGCCACATTTGCAGAGGCCGGTTCACACCAGATTAGCCTTCATACACTTGCATCTCCCTCTGCATGCAGTTTTACATCCACAGTGGATAAACTCATAGCAGGTGTCTTTTGCTTGTTTAAGAGTCGTCCAATACGGTGACCATCGACGTCCTTGACGCTGCCATCCCCAGTCTGCAGGGCTAGAAAGTGCGGGCTGGCACAAGAGGGTTTGGCCCCAAGTATGAGCTCCCTGAAGTACTGCTCGTCTGATGTGCTGCTCAAGCGCTGCTTTAGTTGGCGGTATGCTGTCAAATTCCTTTGACTTCTTGCAGAATAGCTCCTGGCGTGCTTCGTTGACTTTCAATAGACTGCTTGTTCGGTCATAGAGAAGTACCACAAACCTTTCCAAGACAGCAACTGATTCTTCCGTGATGATCTCTGGTGAAGCCTTTAAAGCGCATAGAACTAGGGTCAACTCGGGAAAGACATTCCAAACATCCCATGCAGACTTCTTTCCATAGTTGCGGAAGAATGAAACTGTGTCAGACCCTGTCAAGGCTTCGAACATTGGCAACGCGGACGATTTAGAGGGACCTAAGGATGAAGCGACGACGTGCGCAGGCATGTGTTGCACATTCTTCCCTGAACCATATGTTATCCAAAATTCATCAACGGGGAGTGTGCTGACAACTGAAAGGGCAAGAACAATCACATCTGTGTCGTTGGTTCTGATCTTGATGCGCCGATGACCTCTTAATGACGCATCAAGAGCGTGGATCATCAGGCGAGTGTCGGCTTCTTCGTGGGTGCACGGCGCAAGGTTGCTCATTTTAGATCTGTTAGATCTGAAGTTAGCACTCTGCTACCGTGAGTCGAGTAAACCTCTTTGCCTTCAGGAAGTGCCAATGAAACGACCTGAAATAGGTTATGTCATAGCTAATTTCATTAATGGTTTCACTAATGTATTCTAGTGAACATGCTAAATCTATACATACCTTGTCCGCAAGCAGCTTGAGAGGCTCTTCCTTGTTGCCATCGACTCTCAGGAAACTTTTCCAGTCGCATGGAATTATTGTAGATCCCATTACTTTGCGGCGTTGTCCGGCACCTCGCTTCTCTCGCAGTGATTTCTTTAATGAATCATCTAGGTAGACATCCCACACAAGGTCAACACGCTTGGCATTCTCCAGTTGCTTGAGGACATATGTTGCAAATACTATACTGAAGTATTCGTCGAAGGTGCGCGATGTTTTTGGCTCCAGCATTTGAACAATAACCGCCCCATGAGAATTACGGCATCTACTGGAGGTGTCGATACTGGCGAGGTCGCTTCTGGCAGGCACTTCAGCAAGTTGGCTTTTTGTCCTCCTCGCAGCTGTCCTTGGTCTGAAAGGGATGGTGGCCAAGGTTGATTTTCATACGAAAAAAAACTCATGCAGGTTTCCGTCACAGGTTTGACAAGCAATGTAAAGCCGTCCAAATAAGGAACAGTCCTCTTTCAACAGTTTGACTTTTGCCTGGTCTTTCGATACAGCCTTCTTAGTTGGAGTACTGAATGCGGGGAGATTGTTCTTCTTAAGTGGCTCTGTAACTGGTTTACTACGGTCAATGAATCTTTCTTTGACAAATAAACAGAATTGTTCCTCACCAATCTTGTGTGCATACTTTACTGTTGAGACAACGCTATCGTCCATGATATCTTTAGTGTGAATCGCCATTAGGTTCTCGCTCTCTTCAGTAAAGGGGTTACCAAGTTCCTCAAAGCAGGACACAGTGTTCACCACATCTTTTAAAAATGTAGATTGCACACCTGGTTTCTGTTCAAGGTGATCTCGTTCCTCGGATACAGTAAAGCTTCCCTCAAATTCTTCTACCATTCACGACAGCTCGGGGCGTGCTACCATCTATCTTCTTAGGGCTGCAGGATTTTCAGTGAGACCAACTGCTCCACCTTGGCCTTTTACTAAGGCATTCACCTGCTCGTGGGCATGATCTAACGCTATGGAGGAGAAGGCTCTGTTGGTCTTGTGTACGACAAATGCACCATCGCTGAAATGCTTGTACACATCTGGGTGCTTAGAGGAGAGAACCTGCATATCCCAATAATGCACAGCCAGCCACCTAGCATAGTTTGTGTGGTCCATCACAAACGGCCAAGGTAGTATCTGTCGGATCGCATCAACATAGAGTGCAAAGTTGGCTTCTTTGAAGGCCCTCACAAGGCGTAGACAGGTGAGCTCTAAATGTAAGACCAGTCCCCAGAACAGAAAATGTCACAGTGGTGACTTCTTTTCCATTGTGTTTTCCCAGTCTTCAAATGTTAGGCTCTGCTCAGCCTCCTCAAGTTTATCCTTGTATGCACTGTACGCTTTCTTCTTCAGAATATGAAGACTGGCCGCTGTCACTTGATGTGTGCGTCATGTGCGTGTCACATGGCTTGCAGTTAGAAACGATTCTGCAATCCCTTGAGTTGCGACCCCCACGCTATACATGATCTCTGACCATCCTCAACCAGTGAGCCACTTTCCTAGCATTTTCAATGAAGCCATCTCGATATGGAGTCCTCCCATCATGGCCAAGAACTTGTCTTCAACAAATTCAGGAAGCGTCCACTGGATCTGCTTTGCCAAGGCATATAAAGGTTGGTCTAGGCCGATAACTGGTGTTTGCAAGGGGTTAAGGTGCTACACAGCCGCTTTGATGACTTTCATGCTATGTGCTATCATAGCCAATGAATGTGCATTCTCAGTAAACATAGGGAGCAACGTGACTATCGCAGGCTTATAGATGGAGAGTGGAGTTTTGGAGGCTCTGTAAGCTGCCCACGAAACAAAATCCTTCGGATCAAGTTCTTCCTTGTTATATAACTCCTGTTCACGTGATAGCCAGTCCTTTTCATCGTCCTCGTCATTGCAAGTAGAATCAGAAGATTCAAGTGACTGTTGACCTAGAACAGGAGCTTTCAGTTCTATATTGGGAAGCGCCATTGGTGCCTCTAATACTCTTTCCTTTAGACAGGTAGCATTGGTTTCTCTACTCTCAGCTCCTACCTCCTTGAGTTTACATTGATAAAATTTCACTAACTCAGAGAGTGTCAGCACTCCTGGTGCTTCCTGTTCCAGACATTCCTCAATGTAACCTATAAGCTCTGCAAACGATAACTCTTCAAGGTCAACTGATGAGCTGTCGATAGCATCGGAGCATTGTTTCTTTTCTAAACAAGCTGCATGATACTTTGCTTCGACTGCTATGAGGTCGCCAGTTGAAAGTTTAGCGATGAGTTTACTGTCATTCAAAGGAATGGCACATTCTCTGACTTTCTTGTCCAATTCCAGGGTAGATGCATAACGTAGGTTGCTTGCGGAATAATTTCTGAGTGGTGCATTGTATACTAAATAGATTCCCTTGCTATCGCCAAAGAGAAACGGGATGATTTTAATCACTTGGGCACAATGGCAAACAGACAAGAAATCCCTTGTCCTCGTGCAGTATTAATTTATTAACGAAACAAATAGCAAAGTGAATCATAAAGTAAAAAGATTAACAGCTAGAAAATAGACTTTTTAAGTGGCCACATTAAAAAGAAATAAAACAATTTTCACTTTTTTGGTATATCTGTGGGCTAAAAACCAGTTCTTCAGCAATTGTAATGCACAAAACATTGAATAGTCGTCTAAACAAAATTTGATGACAGGGTACCCAAGCCTGATAATTAAAAACGTTATAACTGGTCACGTGACTGCATTAAAAGCTTGAAGTTTATCCAAATGTACTACAAATTATCAGTTTTGTCATAACTGATAGTTATTTTCCAGAAACTCTTTCATTTAAGGCGTTTTTCATTTTTAGCCTCGTTTCCATGCTAGCAAAATCTGGGCATGCGCAGATCTGGACTCCAGAGCTTAATTTGGCTTGGCCCTACATCAGAAAATATTACCCTTAGGGCCCTTAACAATCTGTGAAAGTTTCATGCTTGTATCACCAATTTGAACAATTCCAGCTTTTTTTGGTCGATAACAGCTGGACTATCAATTGTGTATTATCTTAATGTTCCATTTCATATTCGGTTAAAAAAAATGTTTCAAACTACTTCAAATTTGATTTATTTGTTCTTTGTTTCTTTGTGATAATGACGACTAGACAAAGAAAAGTCGAAATTCGTACTGTTTTGCAAAACGAAAACAACGTTTTCAAAATTTGGGGGGACCCCGTCCACACGTATCCCGATATTTTTTAATCTGCAACTTTTTCTTTCCGGATTTAAAAATATTCCCATCCACACGTAGCGTATTCAAATCGAATTTGCCCGTCCACACGTATCCGAAACGTATCCGGATTCACTCTAGTGCTCAGGACTCCTGAAGAAAACAGAAGTAACAGAGCATGCGCCATGAAGCCCTCGGCTAGCCCTTGAGAATTGATTTCACGGTAAGGAACTGGGCGTCCACATGGTTCCGGAGTCATATCGGATTCAAAAATATCCACTCTGGAGAGCGTATTAAAAAAAGTTCCGGATTCGCCAGCGAATTCGCCCGGATACGTGTGGACGGAAAGCGTACCCGGAAAGAAGAAGTTGCCGATTAAAAAATATTCGGATACGCGTGGACGGGGCCAAAGAGTATTATGGTATTTTCCACTTCGGCCAATATAGGATGTAACTTCAAGATTCCACGTATGTAAATGAAATTAATCCAGGCTTTCCGGAAAAATAAACCATAAAATTTATTTGCGGCAGGCGGCGCGTAAAGGTAAATATTAAATAAGAAATACTAAACGGAAAACAATCAGCCAGGTTAATCTTTACATTGCAGAACAAGACTGTTTTCTTTAATACGTTTTCATAAAATTTGAATCTTTTAAGATGAATGATTTCAAAAATATTTCATTACAGTTTTTTTTCGATGAATTTAAAAGAACATATATATTAAATATTTGATGCTTTTTTCCTCCGTTTTATCGATATGACGTTCAAATCTGAAGCCTTTTCAAAAAAAGACTTGATTATATGTGGGACATTTTTGGATCATTTTAAACTAACTGGGAATGGAGAAATTTCTTTGTAAATGTTATTAACTTCAATAAACTTCATTTAAAACCATAAGCAATGCCTATTAATTAATTAATTTAACAGAAAGTAGTGGAAATGTTTAATTAATTTGTGGGTCATTTAAAAAAAAATTAATTTCAGCAACCTTTCATTGAAAGCGAGTTTACATTCGGAGTAGCACTTTTATAATATAGTCAATCAAATTGCTCCATTACTGGTCCAATATTTTCCAAGTATTAAACCGGTTATTGGCCCAATGATCCTGCATTTATGTCCCCTTGAACTTCAAATTTTCGGCCTTCAGCTAAAATGTGGCTTTAAGTCCAAAATTTGTCACAAAATTCATCGCAAAACTCCAGGCCTCAGTTGCTGTTCAAGGGATGTCATATCCATATCATTGGCTGTCTCCGTTAGACAGTGGTTTACCCAAGAATTACTGTCAATATTTTGGGCTGATATCGACAGATACCGTTTTAGTTTTGAACTCCACGTATCACTGTTCCTGCGTGCAGCTATTTGTTGTTACAGTTAACCCTCTATGGATTCGAATTCTGGCGGCTTGCGTAAAGAAGGCGCACGAAGGTATTTAAATTTTGTGGGTCCCAGAAAGAAACCTCTGTCATGTTGAAGAGAATGATATGTATACCAAAGTATCACACCAAAGCTTAGAGCCTCGATTCTCACTAACTTTCATGCCTTCTCCCTGAAAATGGGTTCGTTATCGAAGGTGCTCAACAGAGCCAATTTACAAAATATCCTCTCCCAAGGCGTTTCGTTGCTGCCTGGAAAATTTATGTACTGTCTATCCCTTGCTGGCAGGGATTCTTTCAAACCGGTGCTTGATGGCGTAGTTTTTATTTAGAAAAAGGAAAAGTCCTGGATTTTACGTTTTTTTTTTCAGCGAGTGCGGTCGAGTTTTGCAGTGTTTCATGGGAATGTGTCAACAGGCCGTGCATGGCTGGTAAACATAATTCACGCAAGCCCACTCAGCAATCTGCATTTCAGTTGTGCAAATTGCTCTCAACTCATTTTGTCTTCGATCGACATTTTAGCAAGGCAGCATCTTTGCCGTCTAGTTAAATTAATAGCATACATATTAAAAGCGTCCTTAATCTACGGTACTAATTTCTACTAAAGTTTGGTTAGGTGAATCAACAGTCTTTTAATGGTTTTTCGTTGTTTGATTCTTTGTTCGCATATATAACCAGTACGATAGTAAAGCGGCGACATAGAGTGAAATGAACTGGTCCGATGCTACTATGTTTCAAAAGACACCATTGTGCGAGATACACGTCAAGACAGACAAAGATAGGTAATAATAATAATAATAATAATAATAATAATAATAATAATAATAATAATAATAATAATAATAATAATAATAATAATAACAATAATAACAATAACAATAATAATAATAATAATAATAATAATAATAATAATAATAATAAGTATGCTGTAGAAAAGCAGGTTTATGGGTCCTAATTGGTGAAAAGATCTTTCTTGATCGAGTTCCCCAGTGTAGAGATTTCCCTCAGTTCAACACATGCACACATCATCATTTGCCTACTTTATGGAACTGATATTTGCCATTAATTATTAGGCTGACAAAGCACAGATTATTGACAGCTTTCACAGTTTCTACTTATGTAGAATATTCACTAACTTATGTTGTAATTTATGTACAAATGTTTCCTCAATGTAAATCACTAGTACTAGTGGTAAATAGATGAATAAATAAGCCAAAATAAGGTTGTCGAAGCCTCAGACAGTGTCACCAACAATGGTTCTTCTCAGGATTCCTGTCAGGTGAACGATTTGATCAAGTTTCGATATTACTTCCAGGTTCAAACCATTTGCTGAAAACAATGATTTAAGTAAGAACGTCCGACCTCGGCTAAAAAATTAGACATTCTTGAAGTATAAAATTAGATTGTAGTATATTATTGAGTTCATTTGACAGAAATGATATGAACCGACCGTTTGCGTAAAGGGATGAGTATCCTCCGAGTGGGAAGGTCAAAGGAGGCAAAATCATTCTTAAAAGCAACAAATACGCTGAACTCCCAGCCGATTCTTTGCTCTAGTACTAAAGGATCCTCCACATGGAGCTATAGACGAGTTCACGCTCTTGAGTGCATCATGGGTAATCAGGGCAAGATGGAGAGAAATTCATAGGTTTGTAAGGAATTTCAAAACGATGAAAAGTATTCATGATATGCAATTTTGTTTTTTTATTTTTCAAAACAGAAGATACGCGCTCAAGGGTTGCGGCAGAATAAATTTGGAGAGAATGGCTATTGTAGAAATTATTTTATTAAAACGAGTTTCTGCCATACATTTCCTGTAATTCTAAAGGCACAAAATTAACGAGAATGTATGGAGACAAAAAAAGCAATATTTAGGAATTCCAAAGAACGGATACCAAGTCTAGTTCATCTCAGTTGTGAACATGTGCCAATTCCAGAAACTCGTGTATTTGAGAGAATGTGCAAAAATTAACCACGTGTTTGAGTATGTAACATTTGATAACATAATCCCACGTAAAAATAAGTAAGATATAACTTCACTGTGTTAAATGTGTAAAAAAGTACGCAGGATAATTTTTTTTTTTTATATGATGAGAAGTCAATACTTTTGAATTGTTTTATGTGGAGTATTTTAAAAAAGTTCTGAAGTGTTCGGTGGGTAAACGCTGAGTTTTACACCAAAATTTCACGTTAGATGCAAGATGCATGCCATGTGAGAGAGATCCCCAGTCGTAAAAGTACTTCATCTCACCCTTTTGTTAAAATTATTGTCCAAATTTTATGTTACTGTTGTGAGGTTTTAATGCTCCATTTTTCCCAATTGCTGGTTTTCACTCACGTGATCAACAGCCATGTTTTTCAACGGAAACAAAAGGAAGCGTTTGCATAATAATAGAGTTAAATTCCCGGAGGATTTGGTCGGGGCACCAACATGGCCGCCTTTTCTTTGTTTAGCGGCACCAACATGGCGGTCGTGACGTCATGTGAAAACCGAGAATAGACCAATTTCGATATATTAAAATTCAGTCCGAAACAAAAGGCATCATCTCGAGGCTCTGGGGAATAAATATAAGGATTTGTATGAGTGTATTCCCCAGAGCCTCGAGATGATGCCTTTTGTTTCGGACTGAATTTTAGCATATCGAAAGTAGGCTATTTGCTGTGGCATGCATTTGCGTCATGGAAATTAACAGCTTTCGTATTTTGGTTTTCAATAACTGGTGTACTTTAATGACATATTCCAAGACAAGCGTTTACTGTTGTTAATCAAGTTGAACATGTTATTATTCAGTTTATACAAGAATACAGACTGGCATTTGAGACGAAGCAAAGCTTCTCCTTGTCGTATGAATGTTCTTGCTTTCTTGCTTTCTTTTTATTCTATTATTTGCTCGGTTGCCGCAGATTCCTACTCCACTCGGGAATGTCTTGAGTTGAAAGAACAAGTTGTTGTTTGAAAAACTGTGTTTATCCTCTGTTATGATCCTATATATGATGATTACTCTGCTATAGACTCAGCTATAATTACTATATTGTATAACTGACTTCAAAGTTGGTATTCATTTGAATGTTAAAATTACCAGTGACGACTTCGAGTTGCTTTGTCGATTTCCGTTGTCAGATTTTTATTTCAATGAGGTAAACGTGAATCAATCTGACTAATTAACGCATTTGGCGATTTCCTCAACGCAAGCGAAATTTGTTTATGCACCTGGTAAAACAATATCTATATAGTTATCTCAGGTGTCTCAGTGTTAACATCGTTTGCATTTTATTACAACATTAATCCTTTTTTGATGATTCATTATTCTCCAAACACTTGGAGTGCTTAATGGCTATGCTTTAGCCACTTCTTTTTACATTTCCTGCGGTAGTTTATTAAGCTTCATCGAAATGAATTGGCTATCTCTTTTATTTTTAACTTCGTCTTTAATTCTTGTTGATGGAGCCGGTAAGTTCGAATTTTTTTTCCTTCGTATTCCATTAATTTTTGTGTAAAAAGGAAACCATTAACGTAACAAGGTATTCCTTAATAACTAAAGAATAATGGAATCGTGTCATTCTGTTGGGTTGCTTATTTTTGATTTTCCTTTCATAAAAGTAAAAAACTGAAGTCTGTGATTTTCAGTCGTCAGCAATTTCTAGTGGAACAGAAAACGTTCAGCACAAACGTTGCGACCTACATTTTGTAGTTAAGTACTTATTTCAAAA
>OX421447.1:12881573-12891573 GCA_949126865.1 Montipora capitata
AATAAAGCAGAACTATCTCTATACACCTTATTCCAAAATGGCCGCCATTTGAGTTTTTGTTTGATTGCAAATTGGCCCTTCTGGCCTCGTGTAAGGTTAAAGATTCATTTGAATGTTAAGTTCGAAAGCGACGTCAAAAGGGCCAATTTGCAATAAGAAATAAGGAATAAGGTGTATGGCTTTTGTTTTCTTTATTTCAAATATCTCGTCAAGCTCGGCCTGACTTTTTCGTAGAATAAACTGATTCATCGTTTACGACTGAAACTCCTTAAAGAAGAGGTTCACTCCGAAATGACAATCCTTTTTTATCGATTAAGAGAAAGTTCATGAGGATAACAGCTTTGAACCAAAATTTCAATCTTATAATAATTAATAATTCAGTAATTTAAGATAAGTCTTCTAACTGCCCGTTGTATAATTTCATTATGAATCAGCTGCCTTTTTTTTATCAATTAGTCATTCTTGCAAGTTTACAATAGTATTATGCGTGTTATTACGCTATAAGCTTCTGGTAACTGAAACTCTCTGCTTCGGGAGCTCAAAACTGGCGGAAGATGCAGGGGTGGTGCCGCCTTTTCCCGTTTCCCGTATTTCCACGACTTTCCCTGCATCCCCCGCTCATTTTCTGAAAGGGGTCCTTTTCTGCCAGCCTAATGAATAGTTCAGTTCAGTTCTCATCTGTGTCGAAACATTCATATGATATCATTGCAGTTGATGGAGGCTATACGGAATGGAGTCAATGGTCACTCTGTGAAAATCCGTGCGGGGGATCCGTAGTAAACCGGAGCAGAACTTGTACTAACCCCACTCCCACTCCCGATGGAGCCCAATGCTCTGGAGACTCTTACCAAACGAAGCTAGAATGTACAACTCCTTGTTCAAGTAAGTGAAGTAACATTGAAAAGCGGGCAATAGGTGGTTTTCACCTGACGACATCGCCGCCATGTTGGTACACAGAACAACAGAGAAAAAAGTCATTTTGGAGTTTGGCTCTATTATTATGCAAAACATGAGTGAGCTCGGCATAATTTGCTATTGTTTTGTGCACCGACATGGCCGTCTTATCACGTGGTCATCTATAAGGACTTGGCGCAACTGTTATCCCGCGTAATTAGTACTCCAAGTTCGGCAATGTCGAAGACAGAATAATTACAAGGACATGACATCGAGTCCTGTTGTGGTCCCGAGTTCTGCAGAGGCTTAGACTCATTAAAGTGTCCCCAAACTCCAATATTTTTTCTGAGTTAAATTTCCTCACCCATAACGAACTAGGTTTGCCGTTTTCTCGGCCAAATTTCTCTTTAAATGGTCCTTGAAACTTAGCAAAATCAGCAATCATATGACTAAAGCCCTGGCCAAACGAGAGAGAAAGTTGACGAGAGTTGAAACTCTTGAGAGCTCATGAGAGTCGATGAGAGTGATCGAGGGTCGGCCAAACGAGAGAGAGAGTTGAAGAGAGTTTGTCGACAGTTTCATGCGCAAACAAAAGAAAGAGGCTGGGAACCACCCTGGAAAAACCCTTTCTGACGTAAATATGGCGACTAGCCAGCCGGTATATTCAGCCTTGGCGTTGCCCTTGGTCCTGAGCCTGCTGGAAAAAACAGTAACTGCTGACCACAAAACTCTCGGTCAAACTCTCGTGAGCGGCCAAACGAGACAAAACTCTAGGCAACTCTCATAAAAAATTTGAGCAGGTTCAAATTCGATGAGAGCTCTCGAGAGTCGTTGAGAGTAGCCGAGAGTGGGTGAGAGTTCCTGGCCAAACGAGAGCGAGAGTTTCAACTCTCCGCAACTCTCATCAACTGTCGCTCTCGTTTGGCCAGGGCTTAAAGAACCTTACTCACCCACTTTACATTGCGCACCTTTGTTGTTGTTGTTATCCGGGAATTTGAAGCGTCTACTTCCATTTATGGGCAAGTATCGTTGAGTTATTTTTGTACTCGAGAGAAAAATTAGAACAATTTTGTCAAGGAAATAAAAAACACTTCGAAGATCTTCGAGGAAGATTATCCTGTGAAATTAAATGGATTTCGATCAGGAAAACCGCAGAATACCTCCATTTTGAGCGCTTTTCTTTGACGCGTGGAGCTACGTCTGCAGTGAATTCAAGAGGGTAATACAGTTTCTACTTGTGGTACTTGGTTGTTTGAACTTTTAACTGGACCCTTAATTAAATTATAAGCAAACAACCCATATTTATTTTATACCCAAGCAGTTCGCAATGGAAACAACAAGGCGAGATAGTTTAATTCGCTGCTAGCGCGGTATTTGGTAAATAAGCTGAATGCTAGCGATTATAGCCTGTTCCAGGCTCCTAGATAGTCAGGAAAACGAAAACAACTGCGTGCGAGTTTTTCGCGCGCATTTTGTTCTCTTTCCCTACTATCTGGAAGCCTGGAACTGGCTAAAGCGATTAGCGATAAATAAGCTAGTATAAAGTAAACTAAAGACAGTTTCAGTGTAGCGCGCGCAATACACGGTGGTAGCATTAGATAAAATGCTCTTACTCTACGTTCCTAGGATTTCTTCTTTTTCAAGTTTACCTAGTCTTCAAACGGGTGTTGAATCCAACAACAATTTCTTCTTCCTGTAAATAAACACAAACTGACCTTCTGACCTCTATGGTTTTCAACTTTTCCAGACAAGAAAATAAAAATGTCACACACAAGCTTGCTTCTTCAAAACGCAGTTTTATTACCAGCGAGAAAATGAAATGAACAGCAATAGATAAAGGATTTTTACTAATTGTGATGGAGATTAGTATTCAAATGTTTGCCAAAGACTTGCCTTGCCTCTTTGTTCAGTGCCGACAGCCTGAGCGGAAGACACGCACAACAATATTTGAACATCCGACGGCGGATTTGCTGTTCGTGATAGCTTACAATGTAGTACAAGAAGTTATTTCTTCATTTTCCAGAAATGATAATACATTAATTCTGGTTGTTCCAGCTGTTAATCGAGGAATTCCCAATTTCGGTACTCTTCGCTGCCATTCCAAGAGCAGTTGGTTCAACAACGATTCCGTTTCCACTTGATAACATGTTGCGAAGAGCAATTCATACATAAATAAATAATATTAAAAACTCAAATTCTAATAAACATAGCTTATTTTCCAATGGAAAGCAGAATTATAAAGCCCATTTGATGTCCGATGGAAACGGATTACTTTACACGGTCATATAATTCAGAATTTCTGGGGCCCTGAAAATGGCGACTGAACTAATATGGGCGCGCAATGTAAAGTGAATGAGTAAGGTTCTTTAACGACAGATTGTGGGAGGCATGGGTCTCTCTTCCCCGAGTTGACGTCACGAAGTGTCTCCTTGGTGTCTCGGAATACAAGCAAGTGTCCCCCAAATGCTGCTTCTCACGTGAGGATAAACTGCTGCATTTACCCTAAGCTGACAATAACGCTAACCTTTACCCTAATACCTTATTGTTAGATGTAGGTAGCAAAGGCTTAGAGTTAAAGAGACTCTTCGTGTTGGATGTCAAAATTGGGCGTGCATCTAATAGGCCATTTCCGAGTTCGATTCATGTCTGCCTCCTCTTCAAAGCGATTCTAAGTGAGATGTTTTTGTAATGGTAATTAGTTCTACTTTACACATGAATGCAAACTAATTTTCGTAAGAAAAACTTCGCACTTGGACTTCCTTTGAAGAGGAGGCAGACATGAACTCGAAAAGGCCTATTAGGTGCATTTCTGCTATTATGTCCAGGATTACACCTCATATGAGGCACACCCAATTTTGAAATCCAGCACGAAGTGTCTCTTTAAGTCTAAGCATTTGCTACTATTTCCAACAATAAGATAAGCGTAAAGATTAGTGATATTCACTTTTAGCTCAGGGTAAATGCAGCACTTTATAATTACTTGAGAAGCAGCATTTGGGGAAAACGTTGTGACGTTAATTGTCTGTATTCCGAGACCCGACTGACGTTGAAGTTGGGTAGAAGAGCCATAAGGGTCAATCCTGTACTTTCCTTCATTTCTGGACCTAAGTGGCGACCTATTATAGCCCTATTAGGAAAAGGAATTCAGGTGATCTCGAATACAATTCGGAACCAGATATCAACCAGATACCAAATATACCAGATATCAAAGAAAATCGGAGAGGATAATATGGAAAACAGACATGGTTTGATGATCTTGGTTTAAACAAAATGATAAGTTTATTTACAAAGTTACGATTCAAGGCCAAACGTCTTGAGACTTGGGCTAGTTCCCTCATCAGGGGTGATCTAAGGCTAAAAGACTTTGTTTAATCCTCACCCCCTGATGAACTGTCAAAACCGTAAAACGTAAGTTTGTTACATTCATAATAACATGGGTGACAAATTACTGCTTAATTTTGGCGCGATTTTTCAGCGTTATAGATTTATAATTTCACTTGTGAAATTACCATGTTGCCATGGCAACTTTTCCTACAGTTCATAAGACGCCGAAATGGCGTGTTATGAACGTAATTTGTGATCCATGATATTAATAGCTAGTTAAATGGTGACGAGTGAAATTAGAGAATAATTTCACTCGCGTTTTGTCCAAAATCAAACCGTAATTTCCCTCGCCTAAAAGCTCGGGAGATTATTTGATTTTCGGACAAAACGCGCGTGAAATTATTCCCTAATTTCACTCGTCACCATTTGATTACCCACACTTATTCTTTAAACCTGTCAACCTGTTTGCAGTGCGAACCAAAATCTACCTTATTCAGTGCGAGATCGAACTCTGGTTGGAAGCATAATCTCTGTTGGCTCATGAACTATGTCTAGAATTACTCGTAATTGTCGTAATAATTATAAGATGCACGCTCAATTTCGAAATCCAAGACGATGTGTCCCGTACACTTAAGGACCGGGATTTAGGTGACACTTTGTGACGTCAGTTGCCTGTATTTCCTTTCGCGAATTTGTGGAAAAGAGGAAGAGGTTGTGATGCTAGAAAGGCGGATCTTTTTCGGCTGTGATATTTGTTTCATTTACAGGAAGTTTCTGTCTTATTTTCCGTTATGTAATGATGTAATTTTCATCTCTTTCTGTGTGCATTGAGTCTTTCGACTATCTGTTTTATCTTTTATTCCTGTCATTTTATTTTGTCTCATTATAATATCTATTCCTTTCTCTCTTTTCATGCTTTAATGCTCACCCAGGGATTCAATAATTATATGTATAATTTATTTTCACTCAGCTCGATTTGCCCTTGAGCTATTCTTTATGAACTATTTCCAAATTTTAGTAATAATTATTTATTTTAATTGTAATATGTTTTAAATATGGTAATAAAGCTTGTTGTTGTTGAAGGACACTCCTGACGCTTAAAAATCGTCGTCCATCCGATTACGTGGATTTCTCTCTTAGCTATACCGCTAGACTAGCAAGGTAAAAGTGTCCCTCGACTTTATATGAAACTCTCTTGTTGTTTGAGAGGGTTGCATATGATCATCGTTAGAAATAACTCCAATCGCTTTGAATTGGGGAATCTGCGTAACGCCTGGAGAGTCTTTTAGGTAGTCGGCCCCATTTGGTGTTCCACATGACACCGAACCCAATTGTCCCTCTCTATCCTTTTCAGCGGGTCCTGTCGATGGTGAATGGGGAGTTTGGAGTCCCTGGACAACGTGCTCTCAGCCGTGTGGAATATCAGGAGGGGAAATTCTCAGAAGATCTCGTTTGTGTAATAAACCACCGGCTATGAATGGTGGGAATCCTTGTGTTGGTAATGGCACTCAGATAGCGACGTCATGCTTCACGCCCTGTCCAGGTAAGTCTGATAAGAATTTACCTCTCAAATTGGATTCTAGTGAGCTAAAAAGGCTGTTACTGTGAGACTTGCTGGTGACCTAAGAGTTGTAAAGAAATCTGCCCATACTGGCGACGTACTGCCGGAGCGTGGGTTATGCGTGCGATGGACTGGCTTCCCACCAGGGGTGGGGGGGGGGAGGGGAGAGGGGATAAGCGCAGGTCATGTCTGTATTCATGGCTTGAGAATTGACGTTTCGCATTTTACCTGAAAAATAAGATGCCTTTGACTCTATTCCCTCCGTCAGAAATAAAACGGGTTGGGAAAGGCCACAACTGAAGGGAGCGTCATGAAAAGATAGACCTTAAAGGAGGGAGGGGTACCGATGTTAATGCTAGTGTTGTCATAAAAATGGTGTTGCTCTACATTATGATAAGGAAACAAACCTTGCACAAAAACAGTGAAAGCAATTGAAAATACAAATGTATCAACACATCTCTGCAGCGTTTCATATTTTAGTCATACCAGCGAAAAGATGGGAATGGTCATAGTATAGTACATTAAGCCCTAGGGAAGGGCCAATACATTTCAATTGGAAAATTGGGGGGGGGGGGGGGAAGGGGTTCGGTTTATTTTTAAGGCGTTACTAAAATCTTATCTTGTCCCTTTTACGTCCTTTCTTCCCCTTGCTAACTTTTGACAACTCCCTTATTTCTTAGTTAACGGAGGATTCAGTTTGTGGTCCACTTGGACAGCTTGTAGTCAGACTTGTGGTACTGGTACTAAGTCAAGGAGCAGAAGTTGCGATAATCCCGTTCCTAACTATAACGGACAAAACTGCACTGGGGAGTACGCTCAAGCGATAAGCTGCAAGATTACTTCTTGTCCTGGTAAGAGAAATGGAACCCAATTAGCTTCTCAGATGGCCCTGAATCATTTTTTATTTTCTCGCTTGAATCTTCAACCCACGTAAGGTACTGATGTGACAAAATTATGCAATTTAGATGAATTGCGAACTCTCAGTTGATTTTCAAAATTGCCCTACTTTGCCGCCATTTTGCGAAGTATCATTCGCATCAGTCTTCTCACCGTTTTCTTGGGTAACAAGCTTTTTATATTAAGTCTTCTCTTTCCTATGCAGTGCACTCAGATCTAAACGTAATAAATCTTGAAAATTTAACTATAGAAATTCGTAAACCGAACTCTGAGCCATTTCTGGTAGCGACATTGTACAGACCTCCCTGCTCTCCAACTGCTTTATTTTCGAGTTATGAGTCATTTATAGGCAAATTTGATTCTCTCGACCTAGAGTACTATTTGTTAGGTGACTTAAACTGTAATTTGGCCTCTCCTACACCTGATGTAAACACTCGTCGTTTACTCGAGATTTCGGATTTAGATGGGCTCAAACAGCTAATAAACGAACGTGTTACAGAATCCTCATCTACACTAATTGATTTGAGCTATACAAATTAGACTGACAGGGTAGGCTGTTCCGGAGTATTCCATATTGCCATTAGCGATCATAGTCTCCTTTATGTTTGTCGAAAACTATCTTCTGATTTACCATCTAAGGGACACTCTTCCATCACCTACAGAAATTTTCGACATTTTGATCGCGAAAATTTTCGAAATGAAATCTCTCAAGAGTGGTCTTTCGATGCATCTTCGGATCCAAATTTGGCATGGTCTAACTGGAAAACAATTTTTTGCGCATTGTTAACTGCATGCTCCATTTCGTACTACTGTAGACGTTCTAAATTGAGTAAAGCACCCTGTATTAATTCTACCTTGAAGAAAGGTATGCGCTGTTGCGATACTACTAAAAGGAATTACAGAAAGTTACGAAATCGAGTCAACAATAAAGTGAAAACCACTAAGGCCTCCTATTATCACACTAGTTTAACTCAATCCGAAATCTATTAATTAATAAACTCATGTCTCGTCGTCAAAACGACCAGATAGTAAAGGAAGTGAAAGTAAATGACACCTCTACCGTAACTCTAACGAGATTTCTAACGCCTTTAACGAACATTTTCCAACTATAGGGCCCAGACTAGCCCCCGAAATACCTTTAACTTTGGACGAGGAGTCAATTTATTTAAACTATACTTCTGAAAATTACAAAAAATTCTGTTTTCGTCCAACTACTAGCAGTGTTGTCTTTACCCATGTAAGTATATTATCAAAAACTAAAGCTACAGAGCTAGATAATATCTCTGCTAAGTTGATTCGTGAGTGTGCTGGTATTATTTCAGGCCCTTTATGCGATCTGTTTAATAAATCCTTGATGTCTGGCATATTTCCTGACGACTGGACATGTGCTAGAGTGACTCCGTTGTTTAAACAGGGCGAGTCATCTGATTTAAACAACTATCGACCTATCTCAGTCATTTCCGAAGTCGCCAAAGTGTTGGAGAGGATTGTGTACGATCAGTTATAAAACTTCTTAAACAGCGAAGAAATCATCTTTAAACAACAATCTGGTTTGCGGTCTTTGCACTCAACTGTTACTGCTCTTCTAGAAGCAACTGACAGTTGGGCGTTTAATATCGATTGTGGCTACGTAAATTCTGTAGTTTTCCTCGACTTAAAAAGGCATTCGACAATGTTAATCATGAGATACTACTAAAGAAAATGAATCAGTGCGGAATTCAAGGGAAAACTCTTGATTGGTTTAAATCGTATTTGACGAGTCGCACTCAACGGTGCCTCGTTAATGGTTGTCTGTCTGACTTCTCCACTCTTAAACGTAGCTAAATGTGGTGTGCCACAGGGAACGATCCTTGGCCCATTTTTATTTTTAGTTTATTATTATTTATCTAACAAGCTACAAAACCTACAAAACCGTGCTGCACGAGTAATAACTTCATCGGGCTTTGACGCTGAAGTCGACTCCTTGTTTCACAAACTCAGTTGGAAAGACTTGCAATCTCAACGTCAAATTCAGAAAGACAAGCGTCCTGACTGTTTCCTCAAGTTTCTTCCTTTTGTAGAAGAACTGCAACAAAGGCCCAACACACCCCCTGCCCGTTGCATCGCATTTATTAAAACATCCTTTTGGTAAGGGGATTTATTCTGGACAATCCTGGGGTTCTTGAGACTTTTCTCGCGTGCTTTTGAACAATAACTACGAGAAAGGCCAAACAATATCCCCTCCCCCTTCCCCACCCAAAACAAAGTTGTTTATGAAGAAGCGGAAATAACCGAGCCACCCATTAACATTGTTTAGAGCAAGGGGGGGATCTGCAACACGTAACTTTACTTAATTGAAATATTTTGTTTAGATGTGGTCTGAGAAGGAAGTAAAAAGTGTCTCAACTATTTTTTTTCCACGATTGGAGATTGGTACTTAACAGGTTTCTCTAGACCGACCCGGTGAGGCATTACAAGATTCCGTTGTGCGAATGACAGTTTCGATATACAACGTCAATCAGTTTGTGGCGCACCTTCGATTACGTAATCAGATAAAAAATGCAAGCGGTGTAACGCAATTCTCTTTCCAACAGGGGCTATTGATGGCGGATTTACTGCATGGTCTTCCTGGAGCACATGCTCAGAGCCCACCTACTGTTTACAAGGCTTTACGTCCAGAACCCGAAGCTGTACCAATCCTCCTCCGGCAAATGGTGGTGACGATTGCGTGGGGCTGTTAGAAGAGAAAAAAGATTGCCCCACTCAGGCTGATGGGTGTTCAGGTAAACCGGAACCTGCATGGTTTGGATAATTCTTAGTTGTTTTTCCCTCACTTTAACTGCAACCACATCTGGTTCTTGGAACAAAAGGAAACACCCATAGCAGAGAGATTAGGGTCAGCGGTTTGCAGCATCAGCATGTTCGTCCTGATGTTTTGACAGAATACACTGTAGAAAGATAAAAACGATGAAAATCATGAACGTAATTCCCGTATGATTTTATCCGCTGGACTTCAATTCTAGACAGAGGAAGCACTAATGAGATGTTGAAAAAAGTGATGTAACACGAAAATTGGGTTTTATCAAACGTACGAGTTGATACATATATACATACATACTTAATTGACTACGTTCAACAAAACCACAGAACACAACAACAACAAGTGTTAAGAATCCCAACTGAAGGGAGGCAAACCAGTTGGCTATTTATAAGTGCGGCCGAGAAGTTGAACCAGGGACGACCCACAAATAAATTCAACGAGCTAGTGGTCAGAAGGAGTCTTGAACCCGGAAACCGCTCCGGATCTCAAGGCAAGCGTCCTAACCACTGGGTCGCACTACCAAC
>OX421447.1:12901573-12916573 GCA_949126865.1 Montipora capitata
GCACTATAATTTATGCTCTTTCAACCAGTAATATCATTGTTTTGTGGCGTTGTTCTTGCCGTCGCCGTCGTCGTTTCTTAAGGCCTGTTTACATGGAGGGAGGGTGCCCCGGCTAACCGGGCTATCCGGCGAGAGGGGGTTGAAACATAACCGGCCTTTACATGCAACTCATCTAACCGGGATAGTCAGTGGCCTGCGTGGGCTATCTTTTGAGCGGCCGCTAAGCACAACAAACAAAAACGTCGGCCAAAGAAACTCTTTGGTGGCAAGCTTAATTTTTTTTTTTTTAATCGCTCATTCCGCTAGAGGCCGCTTTTCAGTGCATAGGACTTTTGTTTTGCACTCTGCTAAATCAGAGTGATCACCAGAAGTATGTTTTCGCCTTTTTTCTCACCTCGGCTGGCCGGGATAGCCCGGTACAAACCGTTTACATGAAAAAAAAGCTAACCCGCCGCCCCGTGTAGGCGGGCTACCCTGTCTAGCATGTAAACGCTTGAATGCGTTTTCTGAAGAAACGTATGAAAAGTTAGCCCTCCCAGAGTAGCTCGATTAGTGGGGTAACTCGTTTAGCCGGGGCACCCGCCTTCCATGTAAACGGGCCCATATATGTTAGGGAGTTTTAGCAACGACGACGGCTACGGCAACGACTGTCACAACTTCACAAAGCAAGAATATCATTGGTTAAGGAAGGAAAAATTTCAGTGAAACAAACGTACTTTTCTATTTCATCGAATAGTAGATGTTAAATTTAGTTAGGTCAAGAGCCAGTCTTCTTCCTCACTCTAATACTCATTTTCTTTTAATATATTTGTTATTTCGTCGCTAAGGCATCCTCGCCGGTGCGCAGCTCACTTTACCCAAGGATTGTAAAGGCAACAAGTTTTGTGAGATCACAAAGATGATCCTTGGACCAACAGTCAAGTTTTACATCTATGGGAATTTTGAGTGGAAAAAGGTCAAAGTAGCGATTGGTTTTGCCCACATTCGTATCTATGATGGGTTGTATTTCGAAAAATTGGAACTGTATGTTGAGGTGAGGTAAACTTAATGTTGTGATAAGTCCATGTGTTCTTAGTTATAATAGTCATTTTACGGAGTCTGGTACATAAAGCTTTTGTCGCGTTTGTCTTTTTATTGTATTATCTGAAAATAAACTGTTGATTTGCGGTACTTTGTTTGCCAGGGGCCCATTTCTCGAAAGTCCCGTAAGCTTTTCGGGTCCTTGCTACGTCTTTCTTTTCTCTTGCTTTCATTCTAAGGTGTAGGCGCTTTTTGTCGCCCCCACCTTTGCTGAACATGGTTTTAATTTACTACGGTCTTTATAGATTTCGTTAATGATATAATAAACAGCCACGTTGGTGGCCTAATAACGCCAACATGTTTGTAGTTGTCTTTTTCCGGAGTTCCATGTCTCAGCAAACTAGTGCTATCACTTGCAAAGATCACGGCTTTCACCATTTAGCAATATTTTATATCAAGGCCGGGGATAAGCGTCGACATAAAAGCCATTTTGAAACTCAGTGTCATTCGCTTGATTTGGGAAGCTGGTGTTTTAATTTGCTTTAACGAGAAAACAAAAAGCAAAATGATTGTGAAGTTTGGTGACTTAAAAACTCGAAAGAGATCCGAGAAGGGACTTTCTAGAAACGGGTCCCAGGGACAATGGCATCCAGTCCAAGTAGAGTGATATTCCCGCCTATTCTCTAATTACATATAAATATCATTAGCATGGATTCAGTTCCACAAGAAAACACAATTGTGTGAAATTTGTCAGGTTTTAAAATAGAAAATGGTTTGAACCCAGGAGTTACATATCTCGACGGCATTTTATCGTCTGGGTGAAAGAAGTCCTGAGAAGGACTGTTGGCAGTGACTGACGTTTCCACTTACAAACCGGATCGAAATGCACCAATACCACTCATCATCCTCACGTGCAAACACATTATTTTTCCCACATTTTTAACAACACAGACCAGAGCACCACTATACATTTGTTTGCATTTCCAATCGTCGCTTGACTCTGAAGATGACTTGCGCTCAGGTTATCGAAACGGCAGTCACCGCCATCAGTCCTTCTCAGGACTTCTTTCACCCAGACGACCAAATTTTATCGAGGTTTGTCAGGTTTTGCACGGTTAGGAGTCTAAACGAACCTCCATCTCATATTTTACCATAGATTACTGACATTGCCCAGTGATAAATCTTACACGGTCTATACTCCACTTTGATAACAGGTTTTGGTCTTGAAAAAGTAAAGAAGCTTAAACCTTTTTGTTTCTGCTGACCTAATTTTAGGCTGAATTCAACGATACAAGCACGCACACGAAGCTGGGCTTCCGGGCAGATATAAAAGTTCCTGTAAACGGAGAAATCGAGCGAGATGGCATCATAGCTCCCGGAAACGAACTCTTCCTTTTTGGTGTGCTTGAGTACGACTTTACAGAACAACAAGTCGCCGGAAAATTGGGCATGCGTGGTATTTGGAGAAAGGCATATACTATCCCATGGCTCTCTTTAGGAAATATTTTTGTTGGGTGAGAAAATGATCTCTTTGTGTCTAGATTAATTGATTTTACGAACTCGGCAGTTAAGCTGATAAAAAAACTAGATGACACTACCTGGCCGGAGGCGTTCTCCTTCATTAATATACTAATGGAGAGCTTAAGCACGCGACGTTTTTGAGACGCTGACGGCAACCAGGAGAAAACATTTCGCGTGCCAGAACAATAGTAGTGTCTCCCAGATTTTTAAACTAATCATAATAATAATAATATAATCAAGTCTTTATTCACCAAAAGATAGAGATACATATCTTTTGTTACAAGTAAGTATAAGAAATTTAAAATCTAATAAAAGTATGAAAAAGGTAATTAGTAAGAATTGAAAAAAATTAAGTATATCGCACAGCTAATTCATATTTAAAAGCTAAACGGTTAATAAAAGAGTTTTTGAAACGCATAGTGTTAATCTTAGGTTTAAAACACGTTTCTTTCCTAAGATTATAACTGGACGATTTAACACGAAGCATAATAGATATAAGTGGATGTCTTTTAGAGTTGGAAACTTTTCTAAAAATTTTACGATCTTGCCTCTCTAAGAGATCATAAACACTTACACGCTTAGACGTATATTTCCTTTTAAAACAGCGGTCTAAGAAACATTGTTCAGGTGTAAGATCGGACTCGGATGCGGCGTAGACAGATAATGCGTAATTAATATTAGGTAGAAAAAACTGTGACACTAACTGATCGGAGTAGTCTTGCTCCTTCCACACGGGAGCAATGATTGTCGAATCATCAGCGTACTTAAATAGCACGTCATGATTGCCTAAAGTGATGTTAAGATCATTGAGAAAGATGTTAAAAAGGTAAGGACCGCTAACGCTACCTTGAGTTGTCCCTTTGTTAACCGATTTCCAGTCGCACTTAAAGTTGTTGAAACATACCCTTTGTGCTCTATTCATTAAAAAGGTCAAGTACCAATTGGTAATATATGGATTCAATGGGAGCTTTTTTAATTTATTAGCGAGAAGTTCATGTTTCACAGAGTCCAAAGCTTTGCTGAAGTCCATGACAAAAAGGCGAACAGCTTTACAATCCGGGTTATCCAAGTAGCTGTTGATCCTATGTTGAATTGACAAGAGCGCATCAGTACAGTTTCCACCCTTTCTGTAGGCAAACTGTGAGGAGCTGAAGTGGTTTTCAATGGTCTCGCGGGCATGGCAGTGGTACACCATTTTCTCGAAAGCCCTCGCTATAACAGGAGTGATATTAATGCCTCGATAATCACCATGTACTTTAGGAACATCCACTTTGGGGAGGGGAGTGATAATCGCTCGCTTCCACGATGATGGCAAACACTGAGTAGCGATTGAAAGATTCCAGATTTTGGTGATAATAGGCGTAAAGATCTCGGCATGCTCCTTCCAAACCCAGTAAGGGATCTGGTCGGGTCCAGTCGCAGTTCTTTTGAGAGCGCTGAGTGAATTCCAGACCTGCCGTTCGGAAATTACCGGGATCTCTACCTCATCGCAGATAGTGACAAGAGTTGCTTCTGTGTACATATCATCTGAGCAGAGCTTAGCGAAGTAATCATTCAATTCCGCCAAATAGCTATTATCCAGATGTACTTTGCAAGATGCGCAACGCCGCTGTGACAATTCATCAACTCCTTTCCACCAAGCCAGACTACCTGGAATGGCAGCCATAAACTTTCGCCTATTATCCGAGATGATGTCAGCTATTCTTTTGTTGATAACACACAGTCTGTCTTTGTTCAGATAAGAAACTCTGGACTTCGATCTGAGCATTGACTTAAGGAGTGGCGTCATCCACGGCGGATCACGTGACGACATAGATACAGTTCTGAACGGCAAACATTTGTCCATATGTCCGTGAATCTTTTCTTCCAACAAAAAAACCGCTCGCTGAACATCAGGAGCCGCGAGCACATTATCCCAATTTTCCTCCGCGAGCGCAGTGTAAAGTGCAGCTTTACAGTTCTCTCTACAATCCCGTATCTGGACTTTAAAGCGGACTGGTTTTAACTTAGAACCAGCTGGAAGAATAACAGCCGTGTGGTCGGTCTTAATTGACAATTGAAATGGGTTACACTTGTTGAATAAATCTGGACGATTAGTCAAGCAATTATCCAAACGCGCGTCATCGGGAAATCTACTAAAGCCTTCCAGCCGGACATGCTTTGTAAGCGATTTAAATCCATATGATTGAGGTCACCACCGCATACACAGACAGTGTTTGGGTCATTGTCCAGTGTATTGTCAAGAAAATGAATAAGATGACCCATTAAATCAATTTCCTGGTAACTATGCTTTGGGGGATTGTAGAGTCCAGAAATTAACATACGGTGCCCCGAGGGAAGAAGAATGGTAACACAAATCATTTCGTAACGATCAGATCTGTAAACATCGACTACACGTATAGATTGTCCCTTATGTAGATTGCAACTCCTCCTTTACTCCTTTTATCAGTGCCACCCCAGTTCCTGTCTCGTCTGAGAATCGAGTAATTTGGAATATTCACAATAGCATCGGGTATGTCTGGTTTTAGATGTGTTTCCGAGACAACACAAATATCAATGTCCATATTCTTCATATCTGCTTCAAGTGCGATAGGTGCCCTTACTCGATTCTTAGTTTTTGTCAGAGAACAAATGTTGATAAACATGAACTCGGGCACGGCAAACTCAGTTCTCCTCCGTACATTCAAAACCGGCGAGCCAGGTATATAAAAAGACATCTTTCTCCAGCTATAGGCATCTTGCACGTTCCGTCTCTGTTACCTGTGACAACACTGGTGTTCTGTTTTAGGCGGTTGAGACAGCTACCGTGCAGTCTCTTGCATTGGCCACCACGCTTCCCTCTATATTTAAGGATCCCCAAAGCTTTGCAAGTGATCACAGCTTCTGTAGGACTTTTCCACCCAAAATAAATGTGATTGTGTAAAGACGAAAGCGAAAACGGATCACATTTGGTTCCGATCAGAAATGTATCGGGCTTAATGTGCCACTACGATGAAAATTTTGCATGTCTTTTTTTTTCTTTAGATTTTGAAAATAGGCGTACTAAATAGGTATCATGCCAATTTTTATCTCAAAATTCCCACGGGAAGTATGATTATTGTAACGTAGTTTTTCGGTTTTCACGGTCCGCTATTACTCGAACGGCAAATGACCGTGAGCGAGGAAATGGGTTGGGTCTAGTTGGATCGCCTGGGGTCTGACGTCATACGCGCAACGCTCAAAATAAACGCGGCTAATTTCCCATGCCATCTATGAGATGTGAAAGATCGCCGAGTTGCTTTTTTCTGATATTATATAAATTACTCCTCCATCGACTTGTTCGCTTTGTCAAACGCCACGAAGCGATGCGCGTATGACGTCACGAGCCAAGTCTTGCGTGAAGACCGCTTACAAAATAATCGCAGGCTTCTCCAATGCAGTCTGAGTAATGGCGGACAGATTTTTAGTGGTTTTTGGCTGGCTATTTCCCGACTTATCTCGCTTCTATCGTTCCAAATTTAAATGCATTGTATTATTTTGAACATATTGACTTAATTGATGTTGAAAAAATCCGAAAAGGAAACCAAAAATTTTCGTCGTAGTGGCACTTTAAGCTCCCTGTTAAGAAACAAACAAAGCTGAGAATCTGCAAGGTGGATAAATGATTTTTAAATAACCTTACCAACTGTAGGAATTTGGGCAGGCTTGATACAGATAGACTAAATTTGTTGAGATTAATCTTTCTGCGAAGTCGTTCTCTTAAAGGAGCTTTGCAAGCCAATCAGAAGTCTTTGCATAATTCCTATGGTTTGGAAACATTAACAGGCTTTCATGCGGACCGGAGTTGAACTGTGGCGAATAAAAGGGGCGAGAACGTTGTAAAATAGGCTCTCGTAGGGAAGTGTAGGCTTATGGTTGTGGCTCCGGAGGGCGCCTAATTAACCCAACCCATTGATACCCAATAAGAACAACCCATTGCCATCCCAACTTTACAACGAGAGCAGAAAATGGTTGAAAACCTAAGCTGCACTCAAACTCAAATATGCGGCACTAGTGATATCGAATTTCTACTGTTTTGCTTTTCTTGATAACAGGTTGACGTATAAAGTTGGGGCTCCCATACCGATAACTGGCGTGCAATTTGGAATGCGAGTGGAATTTGGATACGATTGTCTCATACCAGCCGACTTCAATAACGACGTGAGCTCGGGATACATTTTCAACAGTAGCAACAACAATAATGTTAATAATGATAATGATAACGATAATGGTAACGATAACGTTAATGATAATAATACTACGACTACTACTAATAATAATAATGTCCATAAAGTTCGTTTACGTTTAAAAAGAACTTTTTACACCGCTAAAAAATTTTAAAAGTAAAATAGCGAACATTTTCGACAGAAGTCATCATCAGGGTATTAAATTTTATTAGCCTTGTAGATAGTTCTTTTTAATAATAACAGTAATAATAATAATAATAATAATAATAATAATAATAATAATAATAATTTCAATGTCAAACGCACCCGGACAGATTTTAAATTGTTTGTGCTTATTATATAACACAGATTGTTGGCGTCCCATACACCTTTTTCCAAAATGGCCGCCATTTAGATATTCTTTGGTTTTATTGAAATTAGACCTTGATGCCTCGTTCAAGGCAAAATATTCTTTTGAATTTTCAGCTCAAGAAGGAGGCATCGAGGGCTAATTTGAATAAAAACAAAAGAATATTTAAATGACGGCCATTTTGGAATAAGGTCTATTGCCGTCGCCTTTGGAGCTTACACAAAAATAAAGAGGGAACAGAGGGAAACAATGCCTTTGTTCTCTCCCCAGCCCCTTTTACATTTTGTAATATTTATTTGCCGTTCTTGTTTTAATAACGACGAAAAATGACCATCTTTGAGGACATGAGCATCAGATGATAAAGTTTCAAACTGAATGACTTATATTTATGATGAAGGGATAAGAATAAAGCAAACTTAAATCTCGTAGCTGTCGTCTTCGTTTTTGCCTAAGCTCCCTGCTCCTCGAATAACAACGCCGACGATGACGACGAAGAAAAAGATGGTGATAATGATGATGATGACGTTGATGACCCTGATAGCTAACGACCCCGCGTCAAATCACTCACGTTTTTTTTTTTTTTTAATCACGATGTAGGTTTGTGCAAGGCTTTGTAGGTGTGATTTTAAGGTGGTCTTATTAAGGGTCACTCTTGTACACTTGGTGGAGTGTCCACGATTTTATTCTTCCTCTCCCCCAATGGGCGTCATTAGACACATGAACACATGCTTCTGCACCAGAACCACAACAACAACTACTACGTTATCATCACTGTCATCTTCGTTGTCGTCATCGTCAACGTGCTCATCAATGTCACAGTCTTCATCATTATCACCGTAAACATCGTCGTCATCTTCTGTATCATCACCGTCGTCATCTTTTATTTAGTTGTCTTTGACTTTACCCTGAAATTGTCCTGGCTCCAAGTTTGAAATCCACGATTCATTCGGATCATTAATTTTTGCTTTCTCCCTCCCCTCCTTAGGGTCACTGTTTTGGTGGTAGTGGATATGTTGGTGTCGGTAAACCTCAGTTCTTCTATGCATCAATTACGGCCCTCACATTGGGAAAGATCCTCAGACTAATGGGTGCCACGTTCGAACTACCGCCTCCAATAGCAGCGACGGGATTCCCAAAAGGTGCAACGGTAGGCAATTTTTCTTTTGTAGGAAACTGACCCTCCGGGAAATGGAACTACAATCATGGGCATATTATCTGGGAAATCTATGCATTTTTATGTAAACTTCCTTTTCTTTTTCAGTTCATCCATTCTTCCCATCCCCTCCCTTCAATGATGACTGTTGAATGTAATGCTCTACAGTGTAAGGAGTTAATTGTAGGCAAAATTGGTCCGTTTCAGCTCCAACATTAAATGGAGGGGATGGGGGAAGGGATTTGTGTCCCACAACAAATTGTCTATGTTTCGGAACATTTTTGGCCGTTGGAAGGTATGTTACATTGTGAAATATTTCGTGCAACTTGTCACGCGATTGCGTTCAAGACAAGTTGAACGAAAAAAATTATAGTGTAATAACACTCCAAACTGTTCCCAAGTGCGAATTGTGCGTTTTTTCTGGTCCCCTAAACACCTGAGAGGGAGGGTTGCTTACTGCAACTACAATTAGGTAGTTTTCTTGACCATTCTAATGATTCAATCTTGTGTACACAGGGATCATATTCCACGGATGACGTTGATCTACGTATTGCTGGAGGACCGTTCATCTATAAGGGTTTCGCCATGAAAGGAACAGTCAACATCTTAGGATGGGAAATTTATGCAGAAGTAAAGTTGTCAGAGACGGTGAGTCCGAGAGCAATCCTTTTGATGTAAGAGAAAGTAAAGCTACGTCTGTGTGACACTCCTCCTTCCTTTGACAAATCTCTTTAATTATAACGAATCTGACTTCGTGGACGTTTGACAGTCGTTTCTTTTTTTGTGACTTAAAGCAGGTCACGTGGTTTTCGACAAACTTGTCAGGACGCGCTTTCCTCTCGATGAATAATTTCTCAAGTTGAATGGAGCATAAATTTTCAATCATAAAACCTCAAAGTTTTGGGTGTACGGTACCTCATCAAGCACAGTTCCGAAACGAAGAAGCGTCCGAAAAATTCAGTTCTAGCAGTCCAAGTAAATACGTAATTACTTAACAGCTTATCACAAATTTCTGTTTAACGCGTTCTCAAAGTAAGCAATACGGGGAGTAACTTTACCCACTACTTAGTTACGGAGACGCATCGACTTGGGCTGAGATGAGACGATAAACTGCTTTCAAAACAAAGTGATTAGAAACGGCAACGGCTACGGCGACGGCGACGTAACGAATAATAATATTTTGTTTTTTTTGGCTAAAAAATTAAAGTGAAAGAATAGTCATTCTGCACGTGCGTACGCATTTTAGTACATGCATTTGTCATACTGTGAAAAACAATTAATAACGTGAAAAAAACAAAACAAATTTTAGCTAATGAGACGAAAACTTGACCATATAACAAAAAACCGTCCATTTTCTATCGTTACTTTAAATCTCTTCGTACACATAGAGTCTTATGGAGTAATTTACCCTTATTGTACAAAGTAAACAACATGCATGGCATAACCGCAAAATGCTATTGAAAACGCAGTCATATTTTGAAGAGACGTTTTCGCTCACGTTGTTATTGTTCTTGCAGAAACTCCCTGATGTAAATTTGCGTATCAAAATAATTTAAGATATTTCCACTTTCGTGTTATACAGCAGAGGGCGACTTATCCTTCAACCGAAAGTGTTCGAACGGTGTTTAAAGAGGAGGCAAGGAAAAGATCCTCTGTTGTGTGCTCATGTTGTCGTCAAAACCTCAATTTGCTCAGGTCACGTGGTTGTACAAAAACGTGTGTCACACGAGCACAACGATTGTATTTTTCTCATCAACTCCAAAGCGTAGTCGTTTCCGGATATTTTTGAATCCGCAACTTTTTCTTTGCGGATTGGCCTTCCGTGCACACGTATCGCGCGAATCCGCTATGCGAAACCGCATCAGTTCTGCTCTCCACAGTGAAGACTTTTGAATACGCAAAGAATTTGGAATCGCGTGGACGGTCGAATCCGGATATTTTCAAATCCGATGTTGTTACAAACTCAGATCCAGTCTTTACCGCGTAAATATTCAACATGGCCGCTGAACGAAATGCGATCGCTTCACTTGTCGCCAACTTGCACACGTGATGGCGCATGCTCTGTCGACAAGAGTAACAGAGGAGTCCTGGATAGTAGAACGAATCCGGATACGTGTGGAAGAGCAAATTCGATTTGAATACGTTACGTGTGGACGTGAAAATTTTTAAAATCAGCAGAGAAGAAGTTTGCGTATTCAAAAATATACGGATACGTGTGGAGAGGGCCTTAAACTTTCTAATGACGTGAAATTACCCATTTAAGGTTTACATAGCAGCGAGAGCTTACAACAGTGAATCTTCCATTCGCTATGTTGAGCCTAAATCACTCGTTCCCAGCCAGTTTTAGGATATTTCACGCATATTTTACAACGTGAACAAGATTATTGCGAGGTTTGGTGAACTTTAATTAAACCTTAAAACCTTAATTAATGTTGTGGTAAGATGTTTAGTCAGAATGTCTAATGTGACCCTCATATCTCCAAAGGTAACGTTTATCGACTTGAAGCCCGATCCAGTGGACATTTTAGGAATTGCTAAAATCGTCCGAAGCCCATCTGATTCAACCAACGGACCTTGGTTCTATGTAGATGCCAGGCAAAGTCCACTCTCTATTGTGGTTAGTTTGTCAACCATATGTTAAACTTGAAAGTAGCAGCAGGTCCGTTGCACGTTTATACGGATTTTGATGAAAATGTTGGAACTCAAAAGAAGCTTCGAGGAACTTAATTAACGCCAACGTTGGTCATAAACAAGCACGCCACATACAATCAGCTTAATGAGCCAAAACAAAGTTACTGCACGCGCGCAATCTCACACGTTTATAAAACAACAAAGTAGAAGGACCAAATTTAAATGTTTTTTCAAGAAAGTGAGCTTCTAGCTTATGACTTTTTTTTTTTCTTTCTCTTAATGGACGTTCGTTCTTGAATGGCTCCCCACATTTTGATGGGTTTTTAATTTGTATTAATAAAAATTAAAATGGCCCTTGCCGAGAAAGACGTAATGCAAATGGGAGAAATGGTTTGTTGTTCCTTTGTGTTATGCCGCCTGAATGCATTAATTTTTCTAATTACTCTTATTAGGCGTACATCGAGGGCTACACGAATCTTCTTGGGATTGGTAATTACTGCCGCTTGAATCTCACAATGACCCGGATGGAGTTGCTTCTCCAGGGAGACTTCCTTGGTCTCATCAAAAGTGAAGTGTTTGTGGCAGCTTCTTACTCTTTAACTTTTGGTGGTTCTCAGTTTTATGTCAGAGTCACGGTGGATTTGAGCGCCATAAATGGGGTAGGAAAATCACTTATTGTTACTGCACGGCAATCAACTATCCTGGAGAAATAGTCTTGAGTGAGAACTGCTCCATTTCCTTATTTCGCGTGTTCTTGACTTTGTGTTTAAGGACGTTCGCGCCAAAATCTTCCTACGGTGAGATTTTTTCTTCATTTCTCGCCTAGAGTTAGGTCATAAAGTACTTACTCCAAAAATGAAAAAAAAAAATGGGGGTCACCTACTTTATTTCGGAGAAATTGGCAGTGGGAAAATGCCTAAAATTTCGATCAGTCGGTCATAATATCGCGTTCTCTGTACGGTGGCCAATTTACATTATCAACTCCGTTGATAAAACCAAATTTTTGTATACTACTTCCCCACCGACGCAGCACCACAGTTTCTTTAGAAACTACCCCTTCATTCATATCGAGATGTAGCCTCATCTGCTCATCCATCGAAAATCATAAAAATAAACTGTTAGAGTGAAGGTTTCCGTGCATAGGTTTTTAGGAGTAGGATTTTTAGATAATTGCATGCCGCTAGGGATGTCGTAAACAGAGAGTTTATCTTCGATGTGCGTTTTCGTAAGCTCTACCCGTTGCAACCACTTCAAAAAAAAAAAGATAACTTCCTAGATGGGATATTTTTTTCATTTTATCATATTTTGTAAATAGTAAGTAAAGTAAGTGATTCATGATTAAAAAAAATAGGGGTCACCGATGATCTAAACTAGTAATGTGCAGATCAAAGCGAGCTTCGACATTTCCCCCCCCCCCCCCCCCCACCCGGGCAAACCTCGGGCATTTGACTATCCTGTGTGCCCGGGAAATGGGGAATTTGACCTGTGCCTGCGTGGGGTGGGGAAAATTGCTAACAGCAATAAAACACGTGTTTGGACGAGATGGAAGAGTTTAAAGGAAGAGATATGGCATTTGTGAGCGATTGGCTTACAAAAAAGGTCTTCAAAAGGTCTTTATTAAAGACAACAGCAGCCTACGACGATTGCTCTTTAGTAGGGTATGACAGACAAATCCGACGATAGGGTAGGACATTTGAACACCATTTTGGCCCGAAGGGGCGGGAATTTGAACGATCCAATCTTCAAAAGTTCAAATGCCCGGGGGGGGGGGGGGGGATGTTGAAGTTTCGAGTTGATCGGCGCTTAAAATAGAGGTGATTTTGCAATGCTCTTGAAAAGTTCTTTTGTCACGTTTTTGCGTGACCTGTCGGGGAAGGACTAGAACCCAAGACAGGATCGATCGTTAAAGGGTTTTAAAGGTTTCTATTTAAAATACAAACTTTCTCGAGCATAGCAACAAAGTTGCAAGCAGACGTCATCTTCATTGGGTTAGTGTTTTTGTATAATATCTCTCCATTGCGGTCATGCTCATCTTCTGGAGTGTGGTTTTTGCGAAATTTAATCGTTGGCTGTTTCCTCGTAGGTCCGCGCTATTCAATACAATTCTGCTCTATTTTCACGAAAGTAAAGGAAAAGAACTACAAAAACAAGCGTTCATTTTGAACTTAAGTTCGTAGGGTAATAAAAACATTTGAAAAAAACAGCCCCATTAAATTTACGCAACGGTTTGTTCTCGAGTTTTCCAAACTTTCAGCCACTACTCGATCAGCTACTTTTTCCAGAGCTTTTCCACCAACCCGCTCACTTCTCTTTACCGTTTTATTATGATTCGGAAATAGATGTGCCATTCTTTCGCCGGCCTGGAATTTTTTTCCCCGGCGCTTTTGTCGCCATCTTATTTTTACTAATGCTTGAAAAATATTTATGAAAGTCAAGTAGACTAGTGCACGACTGATAAAACAACTCGAATATCAGTCGTGCATTAGTCTACTTGACTTTCATAAAATTATATTCATAATATTATATTCATAATAAAATCAATTTCACTGATTACGATCTTCTTTGATCCAACGCTGTGAAGACTTATCGTCCACGGTTTTTGCAAAGGTTTTAAATCCTTAACTTCACTAATGCTCAAAGTAATGCGTGACATATTAATGTCGCGTTACCTGCGCAGTAACGTTGCGCACAAACAATTAGCGCGAACGTCTTTAAAGTGCCCCTGTGACCAAATAATCAATTATCTTTCTTTGGATTTCGAAACTGTGTTAACTAAACACTAAGTGACCAAAGTTTTAAGCCCTGATTAAAAAAAAAACCTGTTTATTTTAACTGGAATTTTCCCATTTGATGGTCCGCCATTACTAACTTCAAGTGAGAGAGCTGGATCGAGGAGAAAATGACGTTAAAGGTTCACTAGTTAAAAGAATGCATTGCGTGAGTACGCCGCAGAATTAATGTGCATTGGGCTTTCAGACTTTCAAACTCGCGTTTTGCACGTATAATAAGCTGCATTCACACGCTGAAATTTTAAGGGGGGTGGCACCAGGAGCCCATCACCCGGAGCGTGCAACTTCCATACAGCGTCTGTGAAACGGCGTTTTCACAAGTAAGGTTATTTTTAGATACGCTTTTCCCGCGAATTGGTTTTCAAAAGCCAATAAGAAGCGGTGCATAATTAATAACAGTTTATTATTAATTATGCACCTCTTCTGGTTGGCTTTTGAAAACTAATTCGCGGGAAAGGCGTATCTAAAAATAGCCTTACTTGTGAAAACGCCGTTGCACGAAAATAGGTAAGTTGCACGCTCCGGGTGATGGGCTCCTGGTGGCACTTAACTACAGAAAGACAATGGTTGCTAAGAAAGCTTTTTAGTCAATGAGCCCTGCAAAAAGGTTCCATGGATGGTTCTATAAAGTAACTTTTTTCAATTGAAATGTGACATCACTTCAATCAGAACGCGCATGCGCAACTAGTCCCAGTCCTCTGCCGTGCGTTTCAGTATAAAACAGGTAAAAGCTCTCAGGAAACGAAAGGAAGAGGCACTTTTTTCACCGGATGGGAACGGTCCCATCATTTTTCGTAAACTGTAGCATGGAATTTCTATTTCGACAAAAAATGGGACTGATCTTTTGAAAAGTGTATCAAGGGAGGGCCTTATGACATCACAATTATTTTGAGAAATGATTCCTTTTAAAATCCATGCGACAGATTTTGTGCTAGAATGTTCTCACACTTTTACGTTTAAAATTTGTGGAAAACATATTTAACTCGGTGAGTTTTTAGGCATTTACTGTTTTGGTCACGTGATTTACCAAATGTGGTTGTGATTTGAACCAGACAAAAAAATGTTAAATAGAAAACACTTGTAGAGTTAAAGGAATTAGAGAAATGGCTATTTGAAGAAGTCCAGAGCAACGGTTTGGTAGGTAAAAGCCGCCTCCCTTAAGGTAATGAGCGTTTGACCTCATTCCCTAGATCCAACCCTCTGAGGTCAGGAGCCCATGACTAGAAGCTTACAACTTCATTGCATCTATGAAACGGCGTTTTTACACACCAAGTTATTAATAGTTTGACTTTCCCGCGAAACCAGCCCTTTCCAGCCAATCACAAGTCTTGC
>OX421447.1:12939073-12941573 GCA_949126865.1 Montipora capitata
AGGAAGCGTTTGCATAATAATAGAGTTAAATTCCCGGAGGATTTGGTCGGGGCACCAACATGGCCGCCTTTTCTTTGTTTAGGGGCACCAACATGGCGGTCGTGACGTCATGTGAAAACCGAGAATAACTCATATGTATTGACTGAGATAGCGCGGGCCTCATGGCGCATGCGTTTTACATTGTAATACGCATTCGTCCCGTGATATTCTAACCAGACCAGACCAAGGAACATACCGCTAATCACTTCACTTCATCTGGTAGAGCACCAGTATGCCAGAAGTCGTTTTTGAAATCACGTCCAAGCCTTTTAATCCTTCACTGACTTTCGTTAGTGCTAAGGTAGCGTTGGTACATTTATGTCCAGAAATGCAGGTATAATAGCAAAAATGGAGTATTTTGGCGAAATTCTGCCAAATGCTCCACATTAGCTGAGTTGTCACCCTTTTGGCGCCAAATCTGCCGCCGCTTTCGTTGGGCCCCTAACGCCAGCTCATTGCATTCATGATTGCATTATTTCTTAGCAAATCAGGCATGGCAAATTTATTTGACAACTTGTCGAAAATGTGTGGCTTCGGCTAAATTAATTTCGCCAAATCTGCCGTTTAGGTCATTACCAGTATTTCTGGACATATATCTCCGTTGTTAAGTTCGATGTCGTAAAATACTTCCACTTTCCTTCGAGGAAGATTAATTCAGCTGAAATAACAATTCTTATCTTATATATTATAATGCAAAGACAGTCAAAAATTAACGATAAAAACCGACGTTTCGGTGTCTTCATGACGCCATTGTCAAGGAGAAATAATTTTTATTTCTCCTTGACAATGGCGTCATGAAGACACCGAAACGTCGGTTTTTATCGTTAATTTTTGCCTGTCTTTGAAATAACAATTAATTGATCTTTTCAAGAGTCGCAGCAATTGACATTTTCTTTCGTACCAGGGATCGCGCATCTTTGTGAAGGAACATGCAAGTTGGTAGAAGCTATTGGCAAGGGACTATGCAATGTTTTGGATGTCGCAGTCGGTTTCCTAAAGTTAACCGAGATGGCCACTGCCTGGGTCGGAGCCGCAATCAACTTTTTGCTTACTGCATTCAGAGTCAACAGGTATGGACTGGAATTCTAGCATGGTACTGTGGAGCTATGTGAACAATAATTATTGGTATTGAATGGGCCTTTTACAGTTTTGCGACCAATAAACTGGCCGTATAAAGGGAGACGTAGAATATAACGGTTGAAACATGTGAATTTTAGTAAAGTTATACTTAAATAAGTTAAGAAACAAACAAATTCAAAGTGGCGTTTCGATTGAGGCGCCATCATACAGTGCCATTTTGTTATTCTCCAATGGGTTCACATGACGTCATATACTTGACGACATTTTTCGTCCAGCAGCATGGCGGCGATGACGTCACGTGAAAACCTCCTATGTCTCTTCATTGCTGTGTCGGTTCATTTTCTACGGAAGCCGATGATTAGGGGCGAACGACTAGTACCCATAGTGTGGGTGATTATTCTCTCAGACTAAGGTAGTTATTTCTAGATTGCTATTTCCCGCGTCATTGTAATTGAAACACGAAGTTATGCTCTTGTGACGTTATCGGAGACATCGCACGTTGATTTGAGAATTCTTGGATTTCACATGACGTCACGGCCGCCATGTTGGTGTCCCCAAACAATCAAATGGCGGCCATGTTGGTGTCCCGATCCAATCCTCCGGGAATTGAAAGCTATTATTATGCTAACGTCTTCTTTTGTTTTCGTTGAAAAACATGGCTGTTGATCACGTGAGTGAAACCCAAGAATAGTTGCTTTAAGATCTACTACGGCGATGGTGACGGAAACCGTCACTTCAAAATGCACAACCCACTTTGCACAACCCTACGTTTTCCGCGGTTATTTGATCTTGTTCATGCCCAGTACAGCGTGGGCGAATTATCCTAAAAGTAAAAATTTAGAATTAGAATGAAAGATTCGCATTTATAAGCTCACGTTGTCGTTAAAACCTCAAATTAGGTGATTTCACGTTGTTGCTGTGCAGAGTACAGCAGTAACGTGCGTGCCGCACGTGCAGCACGATTCTTTTTTTCTCTTTTAATTAGTAATGGTAATTCGACTGAGTGGAGTCCAATTCGGTCTATATGGCGTTTTCACTCACGTGACCAGCAGCCATATTGAATTACTGAAACAAAAGAGAGTATTTTCATAAAAATATAGTTAAGTTCCCGGAGGATTAGTTTGGTACACCATCATGGCTGCCATTTTTTTTTTTGAAACACCAACATGGCTGCCGTGACGTTATATGAAAACGCTCTATAATCATACGAGTGATAACAAAATCGGACGACCGCGTAGCGGGAGTCCGATTTGTTTATCACGAGTATGATTACAGACCGAATTGGAGGTCGCGAAGTCCTATTACCAAATAATCATAAAAATTACAATTTCCGAGGACAGAAGAAGAGCCAAGTTATGAAAAAAGGACTATTTTAAATGAC
>OX421447.1:12946573-12959073 GCA_949126865.1 Montipora capitata
GTTTTTAGCATAATAGAAGTATATGCGAGTTTCTCGTACTGATATTACAACTCATATAGTTCAAGATGCCTTATTTCCTTAAACTTCTTGAGCTGGCATTAGTGACAAGAAGTTTACTAGCTAGTAGCTTGTAGTCGCTATCGTCAATTGTGGTATATCTTCCGGTAATACTTGTTTAGGTTGCAGTGAGAAACTTGACATATATATATTCAAACGCAGATCCGTAAAGAACTATAAACTCTTAGTCGGGTGCCGAGAGCTGCTCTTTTCTGGTGCTTACTGCGATTTTCATAATTCTGCGAACGCTAGGCGCCAAACAAAGCCGGGCAGATCGACACCGCCTCCGGAAAGTGAACTGGAGTTTTTGTTTAGTTCACGACTCGAATAACATTATGATATCTTTTTCAGTAAAGGTTCTTCTGTGAATAGATTCCTACAGTTCAATCGCTTTCCACCGGCGCGTCGAGTTGGCGCTTGAAGATGGGGTTCCGCTGAATTATGAATATCGCAGTAAGAAGGAAGAGGGGGCCTTGACAGCTTTTCAAGTTGTTATTGCAACATCATTCCATTTTACATTATTGTTATGGCGACGAACTTGGCTTAAGAATAGTTATTCTAGGGGCTGGTTATGAAACCCTGGGAATTTCAAAAGCAGGAACAATACAGTCGCAATTAGATGTTGAACCGACCGTGACCCTGCACAATCTTTTGTTTTTGGTTCGCAAGTTAATTTCGAATAAATTAGTCGAAGCTTTTGATTGGTTATCCTGCCAAAAAACCGTGTTTTTGTCGGGTGTTGTGCAGAGTCAAGGCCAAAAAAGCGAACTAAAACATGAAACAAAGAAACTTGTCGAGTTTCATAACCAGCCTACATCTATTAACTATGGCTTAAGCTACACGTTCTAAAGATTGTCCGCATATCACTAGTAAATCGGAAGAGGAAAGGTCACGGTTTCCTTTAAAACAAACCAGTTGTTCATAAGTGCAATGATTTTTCCCATCGTATACTGAGAAAATGAAATTCCTAATTAGAGATACAAAAATAAACGTGGCATTTGCTCTTCTTTCAAAACGTTTAGTTCAAAGCAGTCTTTTCTGCTATATGAGGGTTTTTTTTTTCAGCCGAAAATCACTCACACTGTCTATACCAAAGGCCCAATTTAACCGGAGGTAGCTGTTTGTACTGTATGTATCTTAATAATTGTTGATAATGTCTGCTTAATAGAATTTGCATTCTCAACTGTGTATCGATTCAAACGGAGCAACCCAAGGATCGAAGCTCATACAAAGCAAGTGTGACCCGAGACAAGATGACCAGAACTTCCAATGTGACCTGGCGGTTAGATCAATCAAAAGGCGAAGAGCTAATCAGTGCTGGACCCTTGGTAATTCAACTAACTTATCTTGAGCTATAATCTTTGCCAGAAAGACAGAGTCTTTTACAATGATTTCTTGGATCTCTTTTTCCTTCCATGAATATGAGATACGATTGGGGAATTCCTTTAACCCAAAAGAGGCTCGACGGACCAAGCAAAGTTTAATTCGAGGAATGAACTTTTCACTGTTGCGTATGAATATTTTTGGCCATTGCAGTTATGGACGTTACTGAAGCAGTATCGAAAGGAAAGCCACGCACATTTAGGCGTAAATGGGGCTTGAACCAATAAACCCTGCCATGCCGGTTTAGTGTCAATTTCTTCACGTGCTTCTGACCGCAGTTCAAACCAGCATTTGCCTTTCGTGTATTAGGTATCTTCATTGTTGTATACTCACGTTGTCGTCAAATCCTTAGAAATGAACAAAAAAAGTGTGCCGCACGTACGTACAGCACGATCATTGATTCCCACGCCAGTTAACCAATAATATTACAGTTATGTTGCGTTGCTGTAGCCATCGTCGTTCCTGAAAGCCCCCCCCCCCCCCCCCCCCACCATTTTCTTTTGGAGAAACGGATTAGGGGTCTTTTCATACGTGGCTTGGGGTAAATGGGTGAACGCAAGTACAGACTGACAGCGGCAGAGGTGCCGTTGTAGCGATGTTTAGCGGGAAGTCACGCATTTTTGTTAATATGCCAATCAGAGGTTCCTAGCTGTTGAAACAATGTCTTCTTTCGTCCGGTGGTTGTCAAATTTGCATATCAAAATTGTTTGTAGACAATAAAGATCTTTGTGTGTTGACGTCCGATATCACGACATGTATTTGCTTTTTGTTTGTCATATTAAACTTGATTATACAACATTTTGTGGTTTCCTTTTAAGGTACAACAAGTGTGAATGGTCCGGGATCCTTGGTTCATCTTGGCTCACTGAAATGCATTCATCCGGTTGGCGGAGGGGATAATGTACCTGATGGCACTAGGATGGTGATTTATACTGGATGTAGCTTGAGTCGGTGAGTATCAGAAAAAAGTCTATTCCACCGTTTACAGTAGTTACAAGGTACGATTTGCGTCTTCAATCCGTCGGCCAAACAATGCTCGAGTGCGGACCGCTGAGCTCCTGATCCACTTCTTGACTGGACTACAGGCAATCATGGTCACGTTGCGGGACGGAAAAAAGTCCTCTGTTCCTTTGCAAAGGGATAGGAACCATTTATCTGGTTGTTCTTTCCGCTTAATTTTTACCAACCGATTCAGAGCGGAAAATCCTGAACTGAACTTATTTTTTCGAACTTGCAAAGCCATCTGTGAAAAGAAGATGCCCTTGTTTTCTGGATACGTGAAATTTAAATTTATTTAGGAGACAAGCAACTTCAAGTTAACTTGCACGTTTCGTACTTTATAATGCATTCCTTTTGAAGACATAAGGAGAATAGAGGCAACCGATATGGTCGCGAAAAGGTCGCATGCACCGCCAGAAGAAGCTATAACTGCACTGCTAAAGGGAATGTATTGCCTGCAGCACCGACATTTGACCTTAGTCATTCTTTTGAATGGTACGTGTAAAATGATGCGCTATTTTATAAATCGGGTCGTATTGTTCAGTTCGGCTAGCCTGAATTTCAGCCGTGCTTTTTAGTAACCTACTAGGCGACTAGAAGAAAAGAGACGTCTGAAATTCAGGCTAGAGTACGGCCCGCCAAATGGTAAAGTAACAAAAGTTGCTCTTGTTGCGGTATTCAAAGATCTAGTTAACGTCAATTTCTCGGTTATGGCTCCTTTTTTTCCAGCTCAACTTCCAGAGTGCGAACTCTTGGTTGAGCGTAATCCATCACCGAAGAGTAAGATTTACCCAAATTGGCCAAGTCCCCATCAGCGCCAGAAAATTGTCTATTTGTACACAACGTTATGCTGGAAAGTAAACAGTAGCTCGGCAATCTGACCAATCACATGGCCATAGGTCATTCATGCAGTTGTTCTGTTGCGTCAAACATTTTTATTAGTAACGAGAATGAAGGGAGTAGCTTAGATGAAAGTTCTGTGGACTTTTGTTGATGAACTGAACAACGCGGGTCGTAACTTCGACCTAAGTTTGGTGATAAATGATTTATTGCCTTTTTTTTTTGTAGACTGGAATTTAAATTAGATGGCGGTAGTCTGATACACACCAAGAGTGGTAAATGCGTGCAGCCAGTGGCGGCAGTTGCAGAAAATGTTGCGCTCGGTTTGTACTCTACTTGTGGAGGACATCAGTTTAGTTTCACCGCTGGTGGATCGCTGCAGCATGTGGGAAGCAAGAAGTGCGTCGTTACCAGATCAAGGGTAAGTGAATCCGTAGAATATAATTCCAATCGACACTAATAACTAGATATCACGAGGGATTAAAACAAGTAATCTGCATGTCGCATTATTTTAAGGCCGCTCACCCTATAGAAGATGTTACTCAGAACCCCTCGTTTCAGGTTCATTGAGATTTCCTCCGGAGTTCGCATTCTGGCTGTCTTTAAGGAGGGGGAATCTGAGATTTCATAGTTGCGGCCGAATTCAGGTGTTTTCAAGGTGGGGTTTTCTTACATCAGATCTGCGGTTTTTCGGATTTGGTGTCTATTGCAGTTTTTCTTCTCTTAGCTTTCGGTTTTCGTCTTGAAAACCGAATTTTTTAGATTTGGTATTTGCAGATTCATTCCCATTTGCTGTCGTTCGCAATTAACGTGACGTCACCTGCCGAGTGGCTGATGCCACGGTTAGAATGATACTTAGGGTGCGTTCGATTGACGCTATTCCGGAATAAGAATACGTGGACTGATGATTGAAAACGGTATGTCTGGCGTTTTGAAGAAACAGGGACAAAAAAAGATATGTTTAAAATAGAATTTTAGCAGTTACTTGAAAATTTTAATGTGAATCTCCGTAAAAACGAAAAATTTCTAACCTGTATTCCATGTATTCCTATTCAAGAATACGGTCAATGGAACGCACCCTTAAACTTAAGTCATGCGCTTACTTCCATTAAAAAAATATTTCCTCTGTGAAGTAAGATCATTCATAGTCTTTCCCCATGAAATTAAAGACCACTGATAAATCAATTTTATTGCTTAGGTTACGTTACCAGCAAACAGCGATGAGATAGTGTTGCACAGCGATTGCGAAAACACAGCCGTATCACTGACATTCAAGGAACATCTTAAATTCAACTTCATACCAAGTACGATTTGGCTTTGAGGTTTTACATTGTAAATATTTTTTATTGATCGTTGGTGTCTCCGAACATTCCAGTGACCCATATTTCACTTTATGCCTACAGCTGATCCGAATGTCCATCTGGAAAAATGTACCTATTTTGATCAGGCAAGAGTTGATCAGAGGTTTGAGGTGGTGAACGAGATTGCAGCTAGTATTTGTTCCAAGTATGACCAGAGTAAGTCATACAGACTTCATTTTCAGTCACTCTCTTTTCTTTTTGCTCAGTTGCTCAATGTACTAAGTTCATTCACATTGCCCTTATGAGTCATCTATGTACTAGCAAAGAGAAAAGGAACTAGTATCAATTGAGCCTATTAGAGGGAACGAATTAAATATTGCCTTTATTTCGTTAAGGTCTTTTATCACAGAACTTAAAGTGCCCCTGTGATCAAAAAAACCACTTCCTTTTTTCCTTCAGATTTTGAAAGTGTGTTTGCTTAACACCTGACTGGCACAATTTTGACCTTTGATTTTTATCCAAAGGCCGTTTACTTTGAGTGTAAGTTTTGGATTTCACGGTCCGCCATTACTCACGTTCAAAACTGACCGATTGGACCTCAGACGGTTGGATCCAGGGAAAAGTGACGTCAGAGGCTCACTAGCTTAAAATTTCAGCGTGTGAACGCAGCTTATTATATATGCAAAGCGTGAGTTTAAAAGTCTGAAAGCCCAAAACCCCCGTGCTGCATATTAATTCTGCGGCGTACACACGTATTGCATTCTTAAACTAGTGAGCCTTTGACGTCATTTTCTCCTCGATCCAGCTCTCTCAAGAACATAATGTTAGTAATGGCGGACCATTAAATAGGAAAATTACAGTTACCGTACTTATTCGGCTACAAGCCGAGCTCGGCTATAAGCCGAGACCCCAAACTTCTTACTGAAAAAATCAACTTGATTGACACGAATTGTAAATGCATAATACTCGGCTATAAGCCGAGACCCATTTTAGGTCTTGATGTGTATTATCGACTATGGAATTTTCGTAATTTAAAATACAAATTGACATTGACTGAAAAATTATACTCAAAGCAATCAAATGAACACGAAAGATAAGAAACAAACAAGCGACGCGATCGTGAGATGATGAATGTTATTAAACAATTACTGACCTCACAGGAAATGTGTCTTTGTACAAGTGAAGCGTTTTATGAAAAGTTATTCGACTGGAAACCTTACAACCTCGCCTTTAAACTTAAAATAGTCGCCAAAGCAGAAGCTGTAGAAAATAACTCCGAGATCGCCGGAGAATACGGCATCAGCGAGTCGATGGTTCCGTCGCTGGAGGAAAGATAAGGCAAATCTGTTCAACGGGGAGCTTATCGGGGAGCGTATCCCGAGCTCGATCAACGACCTTTTGCGTGGTTTTCAGAGCAAAGAATTCAAGGTAAGATTGTCCTTTTAATGCGTACGGTTTTTTCGCTTGGAAAATGTCGCTACAAGAAGAAATCCACTTGCGTTTTTGTCTCAAGTTTGCTATGGTGTCATGTGACAAGCTTGTTTACACGATCTGTGATGGTGCAATCTCGTTCCCAGACTCCTCGTATCTTCGATGGGTAAACCAGGCTTGGCGCGATATTCCCGAGGACATGGTGAGGCGTTCGTTCAAGACTTGTGGCACCTCTATAACGCTGGACGGCACAAAAGACGATGCAGTCTTCGACGAGAATATTCCAGAACAAAAAAAAAGTGAAGACGAGGAAATGGACGACGAATTCGAATCAGACAGCAAGGAAGAAGACGAGCAATAAGATCGATCCCGATCACACAACAACACGAACGGCTCCTTTATGAGCCACCAAGTAATAAAAGTCCATATTACACCAACAAGAACTTCTCTTCATTTTACAAGTAATTTAGTTCGGCTTGTAAGTGAAGACACGTTCATTTGTTACTGTTTTAATTTGCTGAGAAAATTCTTTTTATCAAAAATACTCGGCTATAAGCCGAGATCCCTTCTACAGCTTCAAATTTTCCCAAATTGAGTGAGGATTTGCGTAAAAATCGCTCGGCTTATAGCATTTTCTCCTCGATCCAACTCTCTCAAGAACATAATGTTAGTAATGGCGGAACATTAAATAGGAAAATTCCAGTTAAAATAAAGAGGTGTCTTTTTGAAATCAAGGCTTAAAACGTGGGTCACTTAGTGTTTTGTCAACATAATTTTGAAATCCAAATAAAAATATGAATTGATTTTTTGGTCACAGGGGCACTTTAACAAGAGTTTTTTTTCTGCAACACCGCTTGTCACGCTGCAGGGAATTTTCTGAATTTTGCCGTGAGGCCTATTTCGTGGAGCATACCTCGCAACATTATGTGACTGTCTCCCATCAGTGCAAGTAATCGTCTGATCATGAGACACACGAATTTCGATAGGCATATAATCTCGATGGTCTAGGGAATAAAAGAAAGACTTTGTTACTTAGGCTGCGTTTAAACATAGTTAGTACTAACTATGGTTTACATGAGACCCGGGGTGAGTTTCATCCCGAGATGAGTTCATGGCGGTAAATCTGTTCATTACAAAATCGCCGTCCTTGCCGTAAACGGATATGCACAGTATGATCATTCACCGCTGGTGATACGTAGGGAGGCACAGAAAAATGTCATTTCGGCCCGGGACAGAAAAGAATCAAGTGTTTACATGGATTTTTGATCCCGGGATGAAATTTCGTCCCGGAGCTGAAGACCGGGATGAGCAAATTTCACCCCGGGATCATGTAAACACCAAAAGCCAAATGACCAGACACCGAGGTGAAACTCGTCCCGGGATGAGTTCTCTCATGTAAACAGCGCCTTAATGCCTTAGATCGTAATGGTAATGATTTTAGTCTAAGAGTTAAATTCGAATATATCAATTAACCCATTGTGTACTTCTTTATCCTAAGAGCATTCACATCCGATTCCCGTAGCAAATGGGTTCAAAATAGATGAAGGGATTCAAATTGTCTGAATCAAAGGTGCCCTTATACTCTGCCCCCACCCCGCTGCCTTAACCCCACTATATGCCAGAATTTTTTCAAGTTCTATAACTTGCCGATCGGCGATTGAAGAAGGCGATTAAGATATTCTAACGGGATGCGTTCTGGGTTGTCTCGCACTAAAAGTCTTCATCAACTCACGAGGATAGGGTCGCCAACCAAGACAAGGTCTTGGAAATTAAGAGTCTACTCTGCATGGATTAAAAAACAGTCTCTTCTTCCTACTTTTGCAGATCTTGCTTACAAGAAATCAACAGTACAGTCAAGTACAGATTACAATGGCTTTAGCAGTCGAGCTGTGGACGAGATCCTTAACCCTTACTACAGCAGCAAAACTTGTACACACACTAGGAAAGAGACCAATCCATGGTGGAGAGTTGATCTTGGAAGAGAGTACATTGTAACAGGTGTGTAAGAAGCATGTATCTATGAACAGATTTTCTTTTTTGTTTCCCGTTACAGCTGTTGGATGGAGGTAAAAGTGTAGAGAGGGTGGCAATCTTTTGGAGGAATCAACTTGAACTCGATACTTTCATGCAGTCCTCCTTCATTTATTCAGTGAACAAGTATGGCTGCGAAACGTCTTCACGCGCACTAGTCTTTACCTATTGTCGTCCTATAACCGGGAATTTTTGTGGTTATCTCGGATGAATGCTTCACGTACATCCTTTGCCTTCAAAAAATTAAACAGTTTAGTGCATAAAGTGGCTTTCACAAATTAAATATAAAAGCAAGCAGATTGCTAAAGATAACAGTCTATTATAAGGCGAAACAACAGATTTCCAAGATTTAATTCATGATTTCCTCGGCAAATCCTAGATTCCAGGACGACGGACGGATCCGAATCTTAATCCCGACTCCCGAAATATAAGAATCGGATCCGTCCCTCGTCGTTTTCTGTGGTCTCTTCTTTGTCTTCTCACGCAACTCGGTCGTCGACGATGGAAACAGACTGCATAAAGTCAATAAGAGTCACTCGAAAAATTGATAACAAGGTTGGGATCTTCGGTTTCTCTGTCATATTTGGAGCATACCTAAAGGAACTGAACTGGAAACTACAAATGCTTTCGCACCAAATCCCTCAAAGTACTTGTTTGCTAGCAAATACTATCCAACATTCAAAGTCAAGAAATTAAGACGACTAATAGACTAACAAATGTAATGAAATGTAAAAAAAAAAACAAGACTTGAAAGCACCGCAGCACAACATTTCGGTTGAACTACGGTCACAAACCTGGCACGAGGTTAGCCTATGTACAGTTTCCGGTGATATCAAACCATGCGAGGTTATGTATTTGACCTTAACTTTGAAAATTTCTTTTTTGCAGATAAAATTCCTTTTTAAATGCATAACATCTACCTCCAGCTTTCGATCCCTTTTTTAATCCTGTTAGGAACATACAGAGCTGTAACAGTAGGTTGTCCTGCAGAATGACTTATGCTATTCTAAAAGCCAGAACAAATTATGGAATTTTCACGGGGTGAACTGAAAGTCTCAGAGTGCTCGATTGTCGAACAACATAAATGATGAGATCACAAGTTCCTCATTCCTTTTGAAACGTTTCAAGGAAAAGCTAAAGTCGGCTGTTCTTGAAATATACTAGTTGAAGAATTTATCAACATTGCATTCCGCTGTCTACTTCTGACATCCTTAGCTTTCTTTTGCGGTTATTCTTCTTGCTATTTTATTTTATTTTTTCACTTTATGTTTTGTTTAGGTGTGTGGTGTAAGTGTGTGATACTCATAATTAATCACTTAAGTATGGCTGCCCTATCTTTTTAGCCCCTCTATGGCTATTGCGGGCAGCCTGTATTCACATGTGATCACATGCAAGTTTTTGGGTACGAATAAAGTTGTTGTTATTTCACTTTGGCAGACGTCACCGTCATAAATCGGTTTGACTACTACGAGAGGCTGAAGAATTTCGACGTGAGAATTGGTGTCAACACCGATAACCTGCAGAATCCCACATGCTCTGACCGAGTGACATCAGTGGGCCAGGGAGCGGCTTTGCAACTTTCATGCGATCCACCCATCCCGGGAAGATACGTTTCAGTGCAAATGTTTGGTGAAGGGATTCTTACCATGTGTGAAGTAATGGTTTACTCGAGAGTAGGTAAGGAGTGAGGTCATGCGCAGTCAAGAAAAGTCAACTTGTGTTATATCCTTTATTATTAAATTCACAACCTCGGATAATGCATTTCGCGTGCTCTGATTGGTTCACTCAATCTCAGTTATCAGCTCATTCACCTTAGTTTGACCTTATATGATAAATGATTGCGCTTAGCGTTGCTAAACTAAAAAAAATTACGCCAGAAAGCGAAATTTATGTTGGTATAAAGCAAAAGAAAAACGTTTTTGTGGAAAGTTTGGATCAATTTCGAAGCTTAGAAGTACGCGAAAAGGTAAGAAATGTTTTTGTGATGAGCGTGCGTCTGTTTGACCACAAGGTATTACACAACATCGCATATTCATCAGGTTTTTTCGATTTCGCTAAGATTTTCTCCCTTTCTTCGCTCGTATTTCGTACTTCCAAACTTCTAGAGTTTAAGGAATTTAATATAACGATTATAATAATACAATACATACTTAATTGACCGCTCCCCATAGGGGCTTTTCAGGGCCAATGAAACACAACGAAACGACAGAACAGAACGACAACAACAACTATTAAGAATCCCAACTGGCCGGAGGCAAACCAGTTGGCTATTTACAAGTGCAGCTGGGAAGTTGAACCAGGGACTACCAGGATCAAATTCAACGAGTGGTTAGAGCGGGTCTTGAACCCGGGATCTCCGGATCTCAAGGCAAGCGCCCTAACCACTGGGCCACACTGCCTCACTTTATTACAAAGTCAAGCATTCGCTCTTGTTGGATATGAGACTGGTTATAGCCAACTCGGCGCTACGCGCCTCGTAGGCTATTTACCATCTCATATCCAACGCGCGCTCATGGAATGATTGTTAAATATTCTCGTATCTAAAGGAGAGCGTCTTTCGCTCAGCACCTAAAAAGAATAGATCTGGCCCCAGTTGTTCAAAAGATGGATAGCGCTATCCACCCGATAAATCACTATGCAGCGGATAAACACTAGCAAAACCAATTGAGTTATCCAGTGGATAGTGATTTATCCGGCGGATAGCACTATCCATCGTTTGAACAACTGGGGCCTGGCCAGCTCTTAAGTCTCAGAAATATGTGAATATAATCGAAGGCGGCCAGAGGTCGTTACCCCTACGCACTGAACGCCGGAAGGAATAGCGGCGTCTTGTGTGGAGGAAATTTGCTTTCAGCACAAAAAAATCTCCGGATTGTTTCCTAAGTTGGTCTGTCGTAATGTCTTAGAAAGTGTGGTGGTATTTATTGTGGTGAAATACAATTATGATCAGCTATTCTCGTTGTTGCACGGCGCGATTGTATCCTCCCGAAGTCTTCGAATTCATGTCTTGCGACGTTAACTGGATGATATTCATCAAAGTTAATCTGAAAGGCAGCACGGGTGTATAAAAGGAGCAACTGGCTCATTGCTCAATCAGGCAAAGAAAGGAAAACAAGCTGTTGTTTTGACGGAAACGAGATACTGATTTTTTTTTTAACGTAGGAATTTCGAAGAAAAGTATAAATAAGTCAAGGTGAAAGCAAATGTGTGGCTTTTGTCGTTTGGAAAACGTTATTCAACACGTTGTCTTAAACATCAACCAATGCTGAGGTGAACATAATTGTTTAAAAATGAATGGGCTTAAAGATTCAGTTATCTTCACTTCTCATAAGCCCTTTTTTCGTGATTTAGGCTCCTTGGCAGATCTGTGTCAGCTTGAAAACGGAGGATGTGAACAAGTTTGCTATAACTTGTGCAATCTCCAGGTCAAGTGCGGATGCTGGCCTGGTTTCGTTCTCGCTTATGATGGGAAAACCTGTATTGGTAAGTTAAATAAATCTGTATATTATTTTAAGTGCCTGTAGTTGTGCTTATAAAAATGTAACTCTCATAAGAGTTGTTAGCTGATTTGCAATGGACAGGTACTGTACCAATCACAGTACTCCAAGAACTCCTTGTGGTAATGACTTTAATTTTAATCATTCTCGAACACATAAGTTTAACGAGAGTGGCCATAAGTTTCAACCTCCGATAAAGGTTGCGGCTGAAATTGATCCGTCAAGTGGGACACTTTATTACAAAGTCAAACACATTGCAGACAACTCTATCGCCAAAAAAGCAGACGAAAACCAGTCGTTCTATGCGCGCTAAGTAATGTTATTTCTAGCGTTAGGGACTGGATCTGCACTATTTAAACCTAAGCACTTGTTCGGGAATGGTTAGTTATCCATGACCACCTAGGGTGATCATGACATTTTTTTGCGCATGTAGTATCTCTCTTGCGTGACACTCGACAGTCCAAATTTTGACTCCGTAGTTTAGACTTGAGAATTCCTAGCGCATTATTCCTTGTGTTATTAACCTGCACATGCACGTGGAATTGGAAGCCCAGAGACACAAGCTAAGAATATTTTGCATTGTAGTTTCTCGAAGTATAAGTCATCACTAATCATCACGATTTTCTTGAAGTCTTCATTTTATTTATTTATTTATTTATTTATTTATTTATTTATTTATTTATTTATTTATTTATTTATTTATTTATTTATTTATTTATTTATTTGTAAGTTGGAGAAGGTTAAAAAAGGGCAACTAAATTTATCTTAAAGACTGAGGACTGCTCTACTGGCCGCTTAAAGAAATTAAATTTGTTATCACTGGAAAATGGCGATTGTTGGCAGATGTTACTTTTTTACATGTTGAACCTTATGTAGATTTCTACAAGGAAACTGATCACTATTCGTTTAGACACAAAGATAAGGACGAGATATACCAGAACGAATGTTTTGTAGGAGAAAT
>OX421447.1:12964073-12966573 GCA_949126865.1 Montipora capitata
CAACGTTCAAAAATGATTAAACTGTAAAGTTGGAAACTTGTACTTGTAATTTGCACTCATGTTACAAATTTGCCTCTGTGTTACACGAGACCTGCACTCTTTTTGACCCAATCAGAACTGAGTAATTTTTTCGTGTACATCATACTGAAGTGATCTTATTTATAGATATAATAGAAACGAAAGAATATTTCAGGTGTCGAGTGCATAGACAGCAGCCAAGTTCGATTGCAAAGAAGAATCGCGTTTATCTTAAGGCGCCATCACGCAATGACAAGTTGTTACAGTCCGATGAGTTTATAGGCCCTATTTTGTCGCCAAATAAATTGGCTTAGGATTCGGTGGTCGTGTTATGAAGGGTTTTCCTGGTAGTGTTGGTAATCTGCTTTCTTTCTTTCGTATTTTAGAAATCTATTGTCCTGCTCTGGAAGCTCCTTTCCGCGGTCACATCACCCCTGCAACTTGCACTGACGACCGAGCAAACATCAGACGTAACACTATTTGCACCTATGGTTGCGTTTCTGGCCACTATGTGAGCGGCGGAGATCCGTCACTCCAATGTCAGATGGATGGATTGTGGAATGGAAGCGTGCCTCATTGTAGACGTAAGAAGTTCTGTGTCGTTGATTGGAAAACAAAGTAAACAAACTTCTAGCCGTCTCTTATAAATCGTATACGAGAGACTCTTGTACTGCGAATGAAGGGAAAAACGTATGGGCTGAAGTGCAGGTTTCCTGCAGGGAAAAGGCTTTTTAGAAATAGTCAAATTTCGCTGAATGGTGATTGGTTCTCTCCGCATTCCGCCCCGCTCTCTGTATTATAGCGATACTCACCACTACGTCACCTATGGTCATTAATGTACCAACCAGAGATCTATTGGCTGTCGAAACAAAGGATTCTTTTGTTCTGAGTTTGGCAAAATTTAAATTACAGGAGGATTGTTTTTAACAGCTAAGTCTCCCATACATGTTTTTTTTTTTTTTTTCGTACTAGAAACACCATTTACTCGTGTTCAGACTCGACTTTTAACCGCGTGTTGAAACATGTTGAATCGAAGTTGAATCGATGTTGAAACTGTTCGCCTACCCCAGCAGTCAACATCGTTCAACATAATTCAGCAAAATCGAACGGATGTTGAAGCAAATGTTAAAACCGTTTCCCCGGGCGTTTAAGTAGTTGCAAAGGAAGACTGAGGAAATCCCCAGCCCACGGGACTCGACCCCAAGACGGTGCGTTTAAGGTACACTGCACCATCTTAGCTATCAAGCCGTTTGCATGGGAACTGGTCAGTTCCGAGTTCGTACTCCCTATATCCAGTTCGATCTGATTTAATGATTGTAAACTGAATAAATAAAACATATCTTTCGAACTGCGGGCTGTAAAGATTCAAAGCGACGACGATCGTAGCATTTGTTAAGGACGTAGTTAGTCGCAAAGTTCGATTGTTGTCGGTGACAACCTCACTTCATCGTGAAACGGCAAACGGTGGGCTGCTTTTAGAAAAGTATGAAATTTGTCTCATCCTTGCCTGGAACTTGAAACTACCCAATGTCAAGCTTCATGTAAAACGGGAGCTCACATCGTCAAATCTCCCAGTTTCAACACTGTACAGTAGTTCCCGAACACCGTTCCTCCCGTTTTTGTTCCTGAATATCTCGTTATCAGGGCGAGAACGTCAAATTAATATTCCAGAATGTAAAACGTACGTGCAAGAAATGGAGAACCGTTATTTTTGCTCCATTTAACTTATCATTTTGAGATTATTGGCGTCACTGTTGTTGGTTTTAAAAAGGAGCGTTACCTTATAGTACGGTGCCAGAAATCGAGGTTAGCAGTGCATGCAATCTACTCCTTTTTTCTATCACAAAGACGCTTCTTTCAGGGCTACAGATGTTACTATCAATTTGTATGAATTAACCTTTCTCTCTACAGCGGTTGTTTGCCTGCGTTTGTCTCCACCCAGCGATGTCAGCGTCGTCCCTGCATCGTGTTCTCAAGCAGACGTGGAATATGGCACACGATGTGTCTTCTACTGTGGTGATGGATATGAACTGAGTGGTCCTCGCTACACCACGTGTCAGAACGACACAAGTTGGACTGATATCGCTCCACTGTCCTGCGTAAGAGGTAAGAATCGTGTAACAACAGCCACCATCTTGTAGCGCTTCAGTGAACATAGCAGCTGCTCAGTAGCATTACACTGCGGTAAGAATTTAGCTTCGTCGCTCTTTACAACTGTTTGAAACTGCCACAATCCTTGACATGACTTTTGAGTTATTTTCATATTCCTTGTCCGTAAAAAATAATGAGTGTTGACAGATGGCTAGGTTTTATGCTCTTTTTTTTGGGATGGGCAGTGAAGGTAAGCTGACACTCTCTTGGCCTCCTTTTAAAGTTGAGGTCCCAAAGTTAGATAAACGAGCGAAGTCTCTACTCTTTTTTCGTTCAGAATAGTAGCCAATTCCCCCCCCCCCCCCCCCCGGTAATATATTGCGCATGCAAG
>OX421447.1:12969073-12971573 GCA_949126865.1 Montipora capitata
GCGAAAAGCACGTGAGTGACGTGGCTTCAAAGGTAAGTTTCCCTTGATAACATATAGAGTGTTTTCTTGTGACGTCACGGCGGCCATGTTGGTGTACCTAAACAATGGAACGGCAGTGGAAAAACAAGTTTACTGATCACGTGAGTGAAAACTCTCTATTCAAACGTTCTTGCTTTGCAGATGATGCATTTGCAACCTTAGCAATGGTACGCTTCGGAACTTTGGAAAACGGTCGAGAGGCCATGATTGCCTGCTCTTCACTGCACTTCGAGCAACTCTTACTCGAAACAAACGGAGCGCATCATAGCTGTATATACGCTCGGTATAACATGAACCAAATTTTTAAGTGTCGCGTGGAGTTTGCAAGAACATTCCAGAATTTTGGATTTGTTGCGAAATAGGCCATTTGCGAGTTCGGGTCTGCCTCCTCCTTAAAGCGAGCCTAAGTGCAAAGTTTTTCCTTATAAAAACTAGTTTTCATTCATGTGTAAAGTAGAACTAATTACCATCTTAAAAACTTCGCACTTAGATTCGGTTTGAAGAGGAGGCAGACATGAATTAGGAAATGGCCTATTGTCACGTGACCCTAGTCTCCTATTTAGCTCAGTGGCAGGCGGAGAACCCGTACTTGTAATCGGAATGTCAAAGGTTCGGGTCCTGTGAAAGAGAACTCGGATCTTTTCCGAGTACGTCCAAGTCACCATCAAAGAAAAATGACGTCGCTTTAATTTTTTTTTAATTCAAATTTTTCAGACGTGACACCGCCCTCAGTAGTAAGCTGCCCTTCGGATGTGTTAGACACTACAAACGTACTGCAAAAAGCCATGTATTGGACACCACCAACTTTCAGTGATAATGTGAAAGTGGTTAATATTATTTCCAACCGTCAGCCAGGCTTCTTAATGGATGCATACAGGACATTAATTGTTCGATACGAGGCTACCGACGCCGCCGGTAACGTTGCCTATTGCCTCTTCAACGTGACCTTAGAGGGTAAGTTGAGTCCTTGTAATAACCAGAGCTGTGATACCCTTGTAAAACTATCACGCATGCTTATTTTTTGAAACTCAATAATTTCTCTTTCGAAACAATGCAAGCATCCTTCTTTTACTTTGAAAATCAAAGTGGCGGCAATTAAGAATTTTCTATGTAAACTTATAGTGAGAGAAATGCATATTTGAATTGTGGGTTATAGACGAAGGGTACATCACGTGATCCTCGCACTTAACTAAACAATTTAAGTAATGGTGTATATAGAGCGACAAGTGCTTAATTTGTCCAGATAAGTGCGATGATGACTTCTACCTTTCGTCTGTGACCCATACTTCAAATATACAGTTCTTTCATTCGTCAGTCCTTTCACGGGAACACACATGAGCCCTGCAACAAATTAACGTGTTCCCGACTGAGTGGTTTTGTGACTCGGTTGGTAAAGCATTGCTTCGGCATTGCGGACGTCATGAGTTCGAATCGCGTTGATACCGCCTGAATTTTTGGGTGTTTCAATTAAAGAGACCATTGCTTTAAATTCTGCAGATCACTTCTACCCTTCATAAACATATAGATAAGCTAATATTCTTAACATTTCTCTTCAGTTTTGTCGAATAAAATGAGAAAAGAAATAGGTATTTTTAAAACGTTTACGCCAAATCCATGTTGTTAAGGTTTGTCTCAATTTTTTCTTTGCCCTCCAGAATTTTACATAAGCATTGTTTTTATTTTCTCTTTGGACTCATAACAGTCCCAAGAGAAACTGGAAACAATACTTATGCAAAATTTTGGAGGAACAAAAATTCTTATGGTATTTTTGATATTGGCTAATTGGTCCCAGATACATTTGCCGCTATCCACAGCTCTTTTTTAAAGATAGGGACAAGCTTTCGATAATAAATTACGCACCAAGGACGCGTTAGTTAAAAAAGGACTATGACCTATCTTAAGACATTCATAATGACATTTTCTCGCTCCCCCGGTGCGATCGGACATTTTTCCCCTAGGTTGAAGGAATCAAGGGAAAATAGGGGACTGTGAACGTTACCAGTCTTGTCGTTTAAAGGCTGAATCACGATGTCCTTTGGATAACTCACTATTCTGCGATTTTAACGCTCCCCGTTCAACGTCATTTGACTAAAGCAGGAGCCCATGACTAAAGCTACCATTATCATCATTGTAGGTCTTCCTTCATCCCTATCAGTGGCGCTTAGCTATAGTTTGGCATTGGGCGAAAGTTATTCGGTCTTTTAATAAATGGTTTAGATGTAGTTGGAGGGCACAACGTAAAAAAAAAGCGACCTCAGTTTTTTGTCCATTTATTTGACCATTGCCATTTCGTTTTTAAGTTAATTTACATTCAAAAGAATACGTGACCTGCAACGAGGCAATAAAGGCTAATTTCGCCACTTTTGGAATAAGCTACCTCGGCTGAAGCTCGGAGGACAGCTCTTTATTCAAATTCGCTCGTTTTAATTCTCCTGGGTCTCTGTATTTTCCGTTTCAGGAA
>OX421447.1:12976573-12984073 GCA_949126865.1 Montipora capitata
TAGTTTTCGTCTCATCGATTTCGTTTTCCTTGTCTCTTTCGTCTCTCTCTACCGCTGATATGATTTACTTTTCTCTGCGAGAAAAACCTTGGCCACGGAACTGTTCCTTTTTCTATTTAGCGTCATATATTTTCCCTGCAAATTGTGTGGGCTTTAAACACCTCACTTCTCTGTGGTTTCCCAAATGACAAACCCTTTTCCGAACTGTGACGTTTGATTGACAGGGGGGTTATGATTGGGCCTTTCACAGAGAAGTGATGGTTGTTTCTACAGCAACGTTTGCGTACGCTCAACAGGGCAGGATATGAAGCGTCAACCTCGTTCTCAGGGTCTTTTTGACGATGACTCGACAATGGAGACCCTGGGAACGAGGTTGATGAAGCGGCATAGATTTTTCTCGCTGGGGTAGAAAACAGCAGCGGAAGAAACAGCCCTAAAAAGACAAGACAAGCAAATCGAAACCAAGAGGATGACAAAAAACGCTAGCAAGGAAAACTCAATGTTCCAAGGAAACAATATTGCCTTTTGGTGCTTCTGAAGGGGATATGTCACGCTAATTTAGCGGGGTGTTCAGTTTACAACTCGAGAATGGCAATGTGGTATTCCTTTACTGATAAAATTATCGTTACATCACAAACAAGAAGAATCTGAGCAAAAACAAACTTTATCCAGGCGATTTGCCGCAAAACTTGAAAATCGTCGGGCCGACTTTTTTCAAGATTACCCAAATGTAATCGGTTCAATCTTGTCCATTTTGTCCATTCATGCTTCTCTTTCCTTTGCTATCTTTCTTTTATGTTGTTCGACAGTTTTAAGTCGTTATTGCAATGTTTTATTCTACTTTTTGGGCATTTTGGGTGTCATGAAATTACATCAATTTGCGTGACATAGCCGCTTTTAAAGTATTCACGATGTACCGGGACATTACCTAATAGACCTTTTCGGCTTGTACATTTTGTTTTCCCAATACAGATCATGTGATAATACTCAGGAGGTTTGGTCTTTTGTTTTGTTCATGCGTGGCTGCGTATATTTCCTTAAACTGTCGACTGTACTCAAACTTCAAAGTGACGTGTTAAGTAGTTCTCGTTTAAGATTAAGTCTCGTTTTGAAACAATAGATATTACGAAGCCCCTAAAGCCATCGCATGAGAGCAACCCTGGGCTGTTATAAAAAGACAGAACCCTTTTCATGGACTCCTCTGTTCAAAAGACGGGGCGAAGTTGCCTGGTTGTTTTACGTTGTTTCCAGATTAACAATGGCGCGACTGAGGTTGTTGTTGTTGTTGTTTTTTGCTAGCCATTTGCCGAGCAGGAAAATATTCTACCAACAATGGTGTGTGCCCTTGTAAGAGATGTCCTCATGGCACTTACCAAGAGAACGAACAAATGACCACTTGTAAACCATGCCCTGTTGGGACCAATACCACCTACACCGGAAGTAAATCAATCAATGATTGTGTTGGTAAGTGCAGTACTCGCTGGAGCATCGAAATGATTTCGTAAAATAACTTTGATTTGTACAATTTTGCAAGTAAGGACGTTTCAGTCTGCTTCCCTGAAGAAGTTAACGGTGAGTGCGTGAACGAAGTAAGAAGGAGCAATCTCCGCTTTGAAGGAGTTATGAAAGGTAGAAGATACGGAAGAGAAAATTAAGAACGTGCTTGTCGAGAAATTGGACCTTGGTCCCGCTCCTGAGATCGACCGAGCTCATCGTACTGGTCGTCCTACTAGGCAAGATGGAACCTCGAAACCGAGAACAGTTGTATGCAAATTCACTATTAGACTTTCTCAAAGCCCGTTTCCGCTAACAGATAAATAGGTGGTCCGGCGACTTCGTCGTTCATCTCGGGACTTGCAGCAATTTGTGGCAAGTCTAATTCACTAGCTACAAAGCGAAAGAATCCATTTTAAGGAAAGCAAGGAGGACTAAACCTGAGGGAATTGGTATCTTTTTATTCCAGTCAAGCATAGGAGGGATATAAACTTAAAGCTAATTGTTTAGTTTTAATAGACCTAATCGGCTAACTCAATGTTGTACCCAATTCAAATCTCCCGGGATTAAGATTCTTTGTGTATTGTATTTGCATGATAATGTAGCATTCATATTTAAATGATATGGAAATAAGTGCTTTTTCAATCCGTTTGCCCAGCTGGTTTTAGATCACCCTGCGAGGAGAGCCTCGGGAAAGAGAGGTTCTGCAGAAATCGTGTCAAGTCTTTTAAGTCGCCAAAGCCCAATTTTCTGGGCTAGTCACTCCGGTCAAACCGGTTTAGGCGGCGCGCGCATCATATTTTTGACAAGGCGAAGGTCAAAATGGACCCTTCCGCACGAAACCCACTATGGCGTCTAGGAGTGCGATCGAGACTTGGCCTGGGTTTGAGACTGTCACCAAGCAACGGCTTGCGCATACTCAAGAAAGACTAAATACGATTTCTTCAGAGTTCTTTCTTTCTCGTCGAGTTAAGAAAGGCTCTACTGGGAGGAGGGTTTTCGATGTGCCTCGACAGTGACAAGAAAAGCCCTTATGTTATAAACACGTAATCGCAATGAGTTCTCGTAAAATTAGGGGGACATTTCACTAGCTTGTGTTCTCAGAAGTTTGTTTAAAGCACCTAAACGTTATTTAAGTGTTGGAGCGGATCTTGTTTGAAGTTCGTCCTTTCTTGGTTGCATTACCGTATTTTGCCAATTCTTTTTCCAAGCCAACTTGGCTTGTTTCAATGAAATACATCAAAATGTGATTGATCTCGTTTTCAGAGTGGAATAAAGTACGTCACTAAAACTATTTTTTTACCTTGAACTGACAAAGTTATTTTTATGGCTTCTAATTTTGGCGTGATTCCTATTCGGTGGCTGTTGACAGTTGACTCTGAAATGGCTTTTTTCCTTTGCCATTCGCTTGCTGAGTGTTAGTCTCCTACGCAGCCATTTTTTGTGTGGTCACGCAACGCTCCTCGAGCCCCCTCATTTTCCCTGATTTTGCAACTTTACTCGCTTATATCTGTGCTTCCGGACAGTGGTTTTTTTTTTACGTTTGTCTTTAAAATTTAAAAAAAAATTGTGTTGGTGAAAAAAACACATTTTAAAAAATCTTATTTTTCAGAAAAACGGACCTTCAGATTTTGTTGAATTTTAAATGGGAAGATTTCACCGTCCCGTTTTTTTCAAAACACACAATATATCTTGATTTTAAAGCTCAAAGAAATGCCTCATATCGTTGCCATGGTAACGTTACTTTGGAGGAAAATGTGATGTGAGAAATCTATGATGGGTGCTTAATACCCTGACCAAATTTTGTCTTGATATGATTACCCTAACTGTATCTAAAACATAATATGTTTATTTGTTTGAAAAAAGGAGAAACTATTTCGAGCCTCCTTAAATAGTTTAGATATGTCTGATACCGAATCGAGTTATACCTAATCCTATCCAATTTTAAGTACTATTTTCCTTCCGATTTTGAAAAACTAACCTTACAAGCTTCCAGTTCTTATTTCTCCCTATTTCATATTAACCTAAATAGTCTTGATGCCCATCTAAGTGATTTGCAGACTACCCTCGCATCCTTGAACTTCCTTTTTCATATTATAGGTATTAGTGAAACTAGGGAAAACATTTCTACAGGCTTTAAAATGAATAACAACGTAGATGGTTACACACTTCACATTCAACCCTCAAAGTCTGCTGCTGGTGGTGTGGCGATTTATACTAGCAAGTCTTTTAAATGCCTTCAAACGAGCTAACCTGAGAATTACTGATGACGAGTTTGAAACCGTCTGGGTTGAAATTGTTAACACTAAAAATAAAAATAATCTATGTTGCTGTACCTAGAGGCACCCTTCCTCTAACCCTGAATCTCATCTGACTAGAGAAAACAAGAATATTTTTCTTATGGGTGATTCTAATATTAACCTACTAAATTGTGAAAACAATCCTGAATCAAATTATTTCCTACAAATGCTTAACTCGTATTTCTTTCTTTCTTACATTTTACAACCAACACGAATAACCGAAAGTTCTGCAACCTTAATTGATGATATATTTGCAAATTCATATTCCATAGATGCTATTAGTGGTAACTTAGTCCTAAAAATGTCTGATCATCTTCCTCAATTTTTGATTGTTGATAATATTAAAGTTAATTATAAAGTTCTTAATTACTTTTAAAATGATTATTCTAAATTTAATGAAGAGAATTTATCAATGATTTTTTATATATTGACTGGATCAGTATTCTGACAATGATTTAGATACATCAGCAAATTTTTTTTCTTTGATAAGTTTTCCCATCTTATCAACGTTCATGTGCCATTCAAAAAAAACGTTCTAAGCATGAGATTAAGTTAAGCACAAAACCTTGGATCGCTAAAGACATACTTGCTAAGATAAGACACAGGGATAAACTCCATTCTCTGATTAATAAGTGTAAACAACCAAATCTAAATTTAATAGCCCGGCATAAAAAAACAGGAACAGCGTGATTAAGTATATTAAGGCTAGTAAGACTAATTACTTTAAAAAATTACTTTTTATGTAATAGTAATAATATTTTTAAAAAATGGTCTGGAATTAGGTCAATAATTAATATAGCAAAGTTAAAGCTGACTTTATTTCTACCCTAAAAGAAAATGGAAAGATATTCGACAAACCCTCTGCAATTGATAACATTTTCAACAACTTTTTTTGTAAATGTGGGCAAAAACACTGGGAAGGACATTCCTCCTGGTGACTGCTCTTCTGCCTCTTTTCTAAAGGGAACCTATTTAGAGTCGATGTTCCTTTCCCCTCTCACATCAAATGAAGTTGAGGATTTTATATCTCAAATGGACAATAGCAAATCTATTGGGCCATTTAGTATCCCAATCCCTTCTTTCATCCTTGATAAAGGATTCCTTTTTGTGTGGCACTTTCCCTAATGAGCTTAAACTAGCAAAAGTTACGCCAGTCTTTAAGAAAGGCTCTAGGCAAGACAAAGATAATTGCAGACCTATATCTGTCCTATCTATATTTAGCAAAATATTTGAAAAAGCTATGAATAAGCGCCTTTACAGTTATCGTGAATGTCATAGCTTTCTCTACCCATTTCAGTTTGGTTTTAGGCGGAAGTGCTCAACTAATCATACACTTTTATGCATCACTGAATCTATTCACCGCTACTCCATTGATAACAATGAATTTAATTAAAAGGCTTTTGATACGGTGAATCATTATGGAATAAGAGGTGTGGCCTACGACTGGTTTCAATCATATCTATCTAACAGTTTGTGTGTGCCAGTGGTCATGACTCTAATCATCTTTCTATCACTTGCGGGGTTCCTCAAGGATCCGTTCTTTGACCCCTGCTATTTTTATTGTATATTAATGACTTACCTAATGCCTCAGAATCACTTACTTTTCACGTATTTGCAGATGATACAAATATATACTGTGCATGAAAGAACCTGATTGATCTTGAACTTAAGCTAAATCATGAGCTCATTGCAGTTGCTGAGTGGATGAAATCCAACCGACGGGCACTTAGTATTGTAAAAACTAGTTTCATTCTCTTTCATCATTCTACAAATCTGAATCCTTATAAGACTTTTAATCTGAAATTTAACGGGGTAAATATTCAGCAAGTATCTACAGTTAAATATCTCGGTGTTACTTTTGATGCTAATCTAACTTGGAAAAATCACATTGATGAGCTTTGCATGAAACTGTCAAAAACTGTAGGAATCGTTTCAAAATTGAGGTACTATGTTAACATTGATGAATTAAAAATGCTTTCTAATTCTCTAATTTATCCTTTTTTGACTTACGGTGTCCATGTTTGGGTCTAACATACCCAACCTACCGAAATCCTTTGACCACTTTGCAAAAGCGTTTAGTCAGGATTATGACATTTTCTGAACCCGCATCACAGTCAGAAGCCTTGCTCAAATCCCTGAATCTTGTCAAAATTTTGTGATATAATTCATATTGAAATTCTTTCTTTTGTTTATCAGTGGTTTCATAAATTAACTCCATCTTGTTTTGCTGATTACTTCAAGCCAATATCCTCTGCTCATCCATATTATACACGTCAATCAAATAATGATAACCTGTTTGTAAACCAAGTCCAGACCATACAATATGGTATTCGTTCTCTTTGTTTTTCTGGTGCTAAACTTTGGAATTCAATACCTCTTGATGTAAAGCAGATTAATCCTTTTTCCAGATTTCATCAAAACGTTAAGAACTCTATGATTGACAGGTATAACAAAAGGATACTGATAATTAATTAACTTAATTTTGTACATAATTTTAATGTTGTATCTGTTTGAATGTGACTGGATGTTTTTGTAGATTTGTATTTTCGTTGATTGATTCTAAGCTAAGTAATTTACGTTAATATGTTCAACAAGTTTAATGTTAGTAGTTAGTACAAGAAGTAATACTTTTTAACAAAAAAAATGTTATTTAACTCTATTCCTTTTGCTTATGATGTAATTAATTTGGGGCACCTACTCGATTAGTTTACTATAACTATTTAGGTGTCCCAAACTCTACACCGTAACAACATATTATCAAACTTACTTTCCCTTCTTCTTCTATTTTTGTTAAACAATATTGTAAAATCATTCAAACTTTATGTACATAATATTATGTGTAAGTTAAATACAATTGCCTTTGACTTTGACTTTGACATTATGGGATGGGAGAAATATTGATTGTTTTTTAATGCAAACAAAACGAGAAGGGTTTGTGGAGAAGTCGTAAAATTTACCATACAAAGTGTGCTTTTATAAATCCGTTTTCCTAGGAATTTCTAGAAATACCCCAGTGAAGTTCATATGTGGGTTACGATAACTGAGTATTAAAATAATTCCCAGCAGGGTTTTTTAGATGCAACTAAATCCCTTCTCTTCTCCCATGGTGCAGGGATGGCGCAGTGGTGAGAGCACTCGCCTCCCACCAATATGGCCCGGGTTCGATTCCCAGACTCGCCATCATATGTGGGTTGAGTCTGTTGGTTCACTAGTCTGCACCGAGAGGTTTTTCTCCGGGTACTCCGGTTTTCCCCTCAAAAATTTGATTTGATTTGCGTTAACTAATTCATTTCAATTTGCAGTGTCCCCGATTAGTGCTCTACAGCGCTAGAAGATTAGACACTTAAATAAAGTTCCTTTCCTTTCTTCCTTTTCCCACAGCTCCAGTTCAAATAACGGAAACAGTGCCGAATACTGACTTTTCTGTGAACGAGAACGTGACCTTCAATATCTTGTGCAATGTTGAGGGAAGTCCTTCGCCGACTGCAACGTGGAGCAAGCTCGGCGGTGAGTTTGAAATGGATAAACTAAAGTGGCTATGAGTTGAGAATTTATCTAATGGGGCATACCCGGGCAAAAGTTCTCGGCAAGTGCTTGCGAGAAGCGTGAAACAAAAAGCTTTGATATTATAAGGTGCACCAATAAGGAGTCTTGGAAGTAAGGTCACCAAATTAGGGTTAAATGGATATTCAAAATGAGAGAAAAT
>OX421447.1:12989073-13001573 GCA_949126865.1 Montipora capitata
CGCTCTTAGCCATCTCCACTTTTGAAACCGTTCTCAAGAGTTTTCCGCGTTGGTGTTTATAAGTGTTGTAGCGTGGATGTTTTCAAGCGAAGACGCTTTAGGGACGGACCATTATTTTTCTGTAGGGGACGTATGGAAAATATTGAAAAAATTTGTTTTCAGGGCCTAAAAAGACAAAATAAATTGCTTGCAAACACGATATGTATAAAAAGATATGTATAGAGGTCAGAGAAACTTGTAACCTATTAATGAAAAAAAAATTAAAACAAATTAAGACTAAAAGTAGGTAGTTGTTTGTAGACAGGATAGAGGGCTCCATTAAAATCAACATTTTATTTGACCAAATTGGAACACAAAATATTGTATGTGAAGTGAAGTGTTGACTGGCCAAAGTAACACGACTCATAAGCTCGTGGCGTGACAAGTGACCTCTCGTTATAGTTTCTCTCTCACCAGTATATCTCTTAAATGTTTCCTTTTTTGTGTGAGATAAGTGGAGGTTCTTTGAATATTGCTCTAAGCAATGGTTGGTTTTGAATAAATGCCATTTGCTCATCAAGATGCTTTTGAGGTTAGGCAACGCCGGATGGTCGTCGACAGTTAACGTCGACATTTTGTCAAGAAATGGGCGTATGTCAGAAGTCGGTCATCTTCCTGACGATATCACCATCAAAGCTAATGGGTCTCTTACGACTTGCAAGTCATCCGGAGTGACCTATGGCAATCATAATCACTTTAAGTCAGGAATGTGCCTCCCTTTACCGCTGGTAACACAGTACGATGACTTGTGGGAACATCGTCAAAGAGGATCAGGACTCCACTACTGCGGAATAGCAGAAAAGCCTGCTACTCCATTTGATAATTGCCTGTCGTGTGTTCTTTATTTGCGCCAGTAGCTGCGTAGGAATTAAAATGGTGAGTGTTTTATAAAGAAACAACAAGGTATTACTGGGAGCGTGCATGTCTAACATAAATTGGGTAAAGCTTTCCTGAAATTTTCTTCGAAAAATAGTTTAAAATATTGGGCTTTTCAATATCACAAGGGCGGGACATTTAAAATTCAAGTAACGGTTTCGCTTTTCACTGCCGCCAATCATCATACTGTACGTCTCAGGAAACGAAAAAGATGAATACAGAGGTGTCAAAAAATAACGTTTGCGGGCAATGATTGGTGGATTTCGTTGGTCACCGCCGTAAAATATTAAATGAAATAATGATTGACGGCAGCAAAAAGGGAACCTCTTTTTTGTGTCAGAACGTGGTTAAAAAACATCGGGAAAAAAATTGTTTGCAGGGAAGTGTTGTTCGAAAAAGCGGTGCATTAAAAAAAAGTTTGCAGAGGAAAATTTTTATACCATCCCTTAGTGTGGATTTTTGCCCTTAAAGGCGCTCTATTCTTAAACTTCACACCACGCATTTGTTATTGCTTAATAGGCCATTTCCGAGTTCATGTCTGCCTCCTCTTCAAAGCGAGTCTAAGTGCGAAGTTTTTGTGATGCTAATTAGTTCTACTTTACATATGAATGAAAACTAATTTTCATAAGAAAAACTTCGCACTTAGACTCGCTTTGAAGAGGAGGCGGACATGAACTCGGAAATGGCCTATTAACTTGTGAAAAATTGGCCGAAACGTTGACTCGAATTATTTAGTAAATGAATTTCATATGAAAGTGGCCTTATAATGCCTCATTTCTTTTACAATGGAGGTAAACGTTTTACTCGTACAATATTATGGAAGTGATTTACAAAACACCTGTCTATAGGCTGGTAAACATGACACTGCATGTGAAGGATGTTTATACAACTTGAATTTATTGCTGGGCAACTAACGACGCAAGCTAGCAAATAAACCGTAGCAGTTATCGTTGTTCAAACTTGGAGGCGGCACGTCGCCAAAATAGGATGATTAGTCGCGGGAAATTATACTCTTGTAATGTTTTTTCTCTTTTCATGTGTATGGAAGTATCAAAAATCACTCAGTGTTTTCAAATGCAGGTGACTTTGATATAACTATTAATAATGAATTTGCCCGCCGCACCTTGACTGATTTTGGCTTTCTTATTGGCCACTGGACATCATGTCAAAAGTATTTTTGTAGTCATTGCTCGTCTCATCAAGACAAGTGCGTTTGCTATTCCTTATACTTTGTTACAAGGTATATTTCTAAAAGTAAAACTAAGACAGAAACTCAAACTTGAAGATAATCACAGGAAATTGATCAGATAAGTCACTTGTTACGAAATTCGTGTTGTCAGATTTTGCAAGATGTTTATTCGCGCATTACATGTCTTCATTTTGGCCTCGTGTGCATTTCATTGCGCGGAAGCGTTTTGCGAACGTCTCTACAAGAAGCCATATTGGTCACCGAGGACTGCAACACAGAGAGCTGCCGAGGCTGATATTGTTATTTATGGTAACGTTAGCGAAAGCCCCTGTGTCAAGCCGACATTCCTATATCAACCAATTATCACAGCGCCTCCGCCATCGAACGCCACCAACTCGTCAAGCAGCCTTCAACCAACAATGCCCACTGCGAACAGCTCACGACCAGGAAACATTACAAACGTTACTGATACCTGTCTCACGCGCGGTGTGTATAACATAACATTGACAGTCCTTTGTGTGATCAAAGGAGGACTCGTCCCGAGAGAGGTACATTTGACTAATCTTGGTTTTGGCCCTGAAATGTGTACCTATTTTACTTACAGTTACTTTGAGACCGTTCAGTCCTTTCATATGTACAGAGGTCTTACCTATGTTATCTTCTTGGGACGGTAAGTTCTCCGAAGCTTTTTCTCTTTTCAGTTTCAGCTAATATAGAGATTCAGAATCGCGTTTACGTGAAACAGCGAGAGGCAAACGGCAGATTGATGTTTGTTATGAAAATTTATTATTTTAGTGAGCCTAAATGAAACATGCAAGTTTCTTTCGTTCGTGGCAAATTTCAAATTTCAGCCTGGAATCTCCTGTTTGCCGTATACGCGCTGCTATAATCGCTCGAATGATTCTTTTTTCTTTCACTTTGGAATGTTGGTTATAGAGAGCTTATTCACTCACGTGATCTGCGGCCATGTCTTTTAAAGTGCTACTATGATCAAAAAATAATTTCCTTTTCTTTGCTTCAGGCTTTGAAAGCGTGTTCGCTTAACACCTGACTGGCAAAATTTTGAACTTTGATATTTACCCAAAGGCTCTATATTTTGAGTTTTGGATTTAACGGTTCGCCATTACACACGTTCAAGACCAACTGATTGGACCTCAGAGAGTTGGAAAAGTGACGTTATTTACTCACTAGCTTAAAATTTCAGCGTGCAAACGCAACTTATTAACTTATGCAAACAAGAGTTTAAAAATCTGAAAACCCGAAACTCCCGTGTTGCATACTAATTCAGTCGCCACCAGAACGGTTATGTAAGAGACCGCGGTGACGGAAGTTAAGGTTCACAGGGCAACCAGGATGACAGTCATACACAGTTTGATGCAAAATCTGGTTTGAATAAAATTCAATTTAGCTTTGAAAGAGTCGCACCTTTTTCTTTTTTAGCTAATTTGTAGAATAGAACAGTTTTCAAATGACTGTCGAAAGTAATTACGCGTTTTCAATAAACCAATTTGGCTAAATCAATGTTGTACCCAATTCAAATCCTTTGGAAATGAAACGTTTTGTTCCAGGTATTTTCATATCATTTAAATGTGAATTGTATCATGCAAATGCAATACACAAAGAACCTTAACCCCGAGAGACTTGAATTGGGTACGCGTCAGTTTATCAACAATTGCGAAGGAATAACAAAACCAATCGCCACTTGCACGCTCAATTTTTCTCGCGCTTTGAGCAAGTTACATGGATTTCTTCGAATTTGGATTGGTTCATTGAGCTGTTTGCACCTGCTGTGATTGGTTGAAGTTATTACTTTGGTATGTGTTTTACGACACTCAATAGGCAATTTTCACGATGGCGTCATTTGACTACAACTACCACAATCCAGTTTGTTTTTCTTTTCATATTTAAATTTTGTATTCCCAGTGGGGTAAAAATAACAATAGCTCTAATTAACATGAGACAACCGAAACCTGAAGGATTCTGGTACTTGTAGTCAAATGGCGTCATCGTGCAAATGTCCTATTGAAAACCACTGTATAAAAGGACTCTTGCGATAACATTGGATCGCCCCTGAGAAGACCTGCAGCTTTCTAAGGGCCTGATTACATGGCGAGTTTCAGCCAGGGCCGAAATTTTGTTGCGATTACATGCTCAATTTCAACCCGGGCGCAAAATGCAGATTTCCATGGGAAAATTTACTGAGATGCGAACACGATCACGTTCCTTGTTCAGCCCGGGATGAAAAAAATGATATTCAGTCCGCCGACAAACTTTGATGTAAATGACTTAAGTAGTAAAGCAATAATTGTTCCATTTAATGCATGATTGGCTTGTTATCTTGACAGGTACAAAGGGCGCTCCAACTCTAAAGGTTTTTGGCCGCACCATGTCAACCTGCAATTTGCTGCGATGGAGATCACAAATGAGACTTTTCTCAAACCCATCTTTGAGGTAGTTGGTGGGCATGCGCACAGTCCCAATGGAATGCCAGCAAACGAGACTCGCAGCATTTGTACACCATTTATCGCCGGTGCAGGGACTAATTACATGAGCGCTCTCTACGTACTGCTGTTGCCTTTGTGGGGACGAGCTTTGATGTAAATTAGCTAAGAAGGACTTAACCAGGAGCCTGCGACTCTAGTACTAGGTCTATGTAACGGCATTTTCACAGATCAAGCTATTTTTAGGCGAGTGCTTATATACCCTTTGGCTTGCACGAGTGACCATTCTCAATGCCATTGGAAGTAATTTCTCATGCAAGACTTGTGATTGGCTGGAAAGTTCTGGTTTGCGGGAAAATCAATATAAGAATAACTTAAGGTGATTCCCTAGTATTGCACTGCGCATCCTGTTCTGCGCATAACACAGCGTAGGCCACGTTCGTATTCAGGCATGGCTAAGAGGCTTTATGGTCAAATTTCACCGCTCAGTTCTGTTTTCTTTGTCGTACAAGTCTCAACGGATATTTCTAAACAAAACATTGTTTAAATTCAACCATAAAGACTTTTGTAGCCATTCAAAATGGCGGCCTTTCGTGCGGGGAGACTCGCTAGAAAGAAGAATGGCCGTTTTCAGAGCACAGCATTAAAGAGCAAAACAAGAAACGTTTTAGACTCTCGCAAAACAAAAAGTCGATTGATAGCCTTGATGGAGCTAAAGGTTCATTTCAGTCCGAGAGTGAAAGTGAAACCGCGCTATCGGGGAGACGTGTTGTCGAGGGGTCGAGCTTGGTTTGCTTTCTGTTTTCTTGTAAACGAGGTTGGTGACCTATCCCTTTTTTGGCATAATTTTATTCTCTTACTCCTCCTCCTTGTGCTGAAAAAAAAATCTAAAAAATTTACGCCAGAAAAAGTTTCGTAGCCATCACTCGTGGACACAAAATTGCCTCCTCGAGATCACGCACCCTAGGAATATTTGTAGTCAGTGCCTTTTCAAGACGTGTGCCTGTGCCATAAAACAAGCATTAAATTAATACAATACACCTGTTTTGTTATTTCAAGAATTACGTAAAAGCTGTGCTTCCTGTTCTGGCAAAACGTAGCGTGAACCAATGGAACAAACTTTTCCTTGATAGATAAAGTCGCAATGATGAAATGAGTAACTTTGTGCAAGTTATATCTCGCAAACGAGCTTGGTGACCTATTTTTTTAATTGGACTTAACTGATTAGAGTGTAATGTGAAGTGCTAGGCTTCTATCCCATATGAACCATGTGAGCGTTAGTCCTACTGATGGAAATGGGCCCACACAAGGACAGAGAAAACTCTGACCAGGGTGCCCATTTCGAGTTACCATAATGTAGGGAACAATCCAGAAAAGCTTAAAGAAAATGTTACGACAACTTCTATTACTAAGGAATCAGCTTAATCTGTAAAGAGGTCGTTCCAACGTGAAATACAAACATGATGTTGTCGGGTCCTGGTCATGGGCTGCTCGCTTGACTTAATATTTGTATTTGGCTCAAAACGTTTGAGTTACTTCTTTCGTTATTACGACTCCGATACTTCACTGTACTTCTAGTTATAGAACGAGGAATCTATAATTTGATAAATCTGTGGAGTATCGAGATTTGTCGGAGAAACCATAGTATGGATGCATTGATTATTTGTACTGATATTGGCCCACCTTTATAAATAGCAAGAAAATGCTGCATTGTACATCTCTTGAAGTTGAAGACAGATTCTTTGATAGTTTGACGAAATAAACGTTGAAGAACGACCAAGAGTGATGTTTTATGTCTTTTGGAGTGAGTCTGAGATATGCTTGACTGCATGTCCTCAGAATCTTGTACCTGAACAAGCCATATTAGTACTCCAATCTAAACACATCTAGTAACTGGGTCCTTTACCTCAACTCCAATCATAACCGTGTTTTGGAAAGGTTGCTTCATTGTTGACGCATGCTCTACTTGCACAAATCCCACAACACACCTCTTTTACCCCCAAAAATATTTGGATAATCATTGTTTGAAATTTCTCTTGGGATGTCCTAAGGAAAAAAAAAACAATGTGTATGCAATTTTTTGGGGGGAGGGGGGAGGCGGCAAAAGAGGTGTATTCTGGGATTTGTGCAAGTAGAGAATTTATATTTTGCATCAGAAGTTGTAAATTTAGTATGCTCTTAAAACGCAGGCTTGACGAATAAATATTAATGCTCTCGGCAACTCGGAATTGAAGCAGTGAAGGGCACCGCCGAAGGCCAGGATTTTACTTTGTAACGAATTCTTTGAAAACTGCTCCTGCGGTCTTAACAGCTAATGCAGCCGGCGTTTTAATGTAGGAATGGATTGTTGAGGGCAACATGCTGTCGGAAGATAAGACAAAAGAGCCTGCGTACAGGCTGTAAATGTGTGGACATTTTTGCCTCTGGCGCACAATCAATAGCTATGGGATCGGAGCGAGCGCAAGCGTTCAGGTGGTCTCTGTGATGTAGTGAAAATTTACTTGTTTCCCGGGGCACTGCAAACTACTAGTTGTACCAACTGTATGAAAGATAGAGATACGTTTCACGCAAATAAAGGCCGATAGGACTTGTCGTTTGTAATTTGAGGAAGGAGTGAAAAGACAATGAGATATTGGACAACCATCCATGCAACAGTTGTGTAACAAAATTTGTCATAAAACCACTTAAATTATAGCCTTCACTTTGATATTTGCTTTATGGAGAGCAAGCGGAAGGGTTGTCGTATGATTGAAAGTGCCAAGTTACTTTGTAGCTATTTGGCCCACCACGAAGCTGTAATGACTGGCTATCCCTTTTTCTAGAGGCTTTTCTCAGCTTACTCCGTTTATTCTTTTCCCTCCATGAGTATGAACGTGTGATTCTATTTGAATTCGTTGATTTAATTTACATTTTTTGAAATGACTGATCAAGTGTTTATTCATTCGATTAATGTATGGCTGCTTATATAAAATCACCGTGTATACTCGAGAACCGGATTTTTTAAGGAGCTTGAACAGTACAGGCCTGTACTAAATATGAAAGTAAACAAAAATATTGTCGGGACAGGTCTTTTTATGAATAATTGATAGCCAGCTTTATCTGGCGTCGCGGCAATTTGTAGCAGGTATTGAAGAACCCCTGTAGCTGCAAAGTAGCTGCGTCAGTTTAATCCGCCCAACGCAGGGAAGTTTGAGAAAAGAGTTAGGTTGTTAACGACTTTCGATTGTTTTCTGCTCATTAATCTTATCTCTGACTGAAAATGATACTGCGCAGAGTAGCTATAACCCTGGCAGTTCTTTCCTTAGATTCTTGGCTCGAATCAAGCGAAGCAATCTGTAAGGTTCCCGAAGACGTTAAAGAGTGGAAGAAAAAGAGCTTAACCGAGCGCGCAGCGTCGTCCGACATCGTTATCTATGGCGAGGTAGTGTACAGCCCTTGCTGGAAACCCGGGTATGTCAGAAAAACCATTCCACCTACAACGGTTCCAATTTTGCATGGGAATAACACAGTCAATTCAACGAGCAACGCAACAGTTCCAGGGAGCAACGTAACAATTCCAACGGGCAACGTTACAGTTTCAACGACTCGAGTGCAGATGGTAAATGCGACGACCGCTCCCACAACACCCCCGTACAAATGTAGCTCGGAATTCTACAACGCTACCATAAAAGTCATTTGCGTTATTAAAGGAGGATCCGTGCCACTATTTATTCTGTTAGAGGGACTGGGGCAAGGAGATGGTGTGTGTTTGGACGAATCCCTTCACGATTACCACGCGTATAATCAGCTAAAATACTTGATATTTATGGGAAGGTAATATTTAAATAATTACATCTGTGAATATCTACCTGTCGGTCTGTGTATTTGAAGAACGATATCACCAGATTTGGCAGTGTGAACTAAATGTTTTTGGTGCGAAATTTCCGCCGACGTTCAACTCCCGCCAACTAAAACCTTACTTGATAAATGTAATGAAAAATATTATTTTACAATATAATGATGTAAAATGGCCTTGGTATGAAAATTCAAATTACTTGAGTCCTGTTAATTTTCCAAAATATACTCCCTCCTTGCTTTTATTATAAAGACCAAACTGAATGATTTGATAGCCGCTCTTAGGAGCCCGTGAAGAATGGGACTAGTGTTTTGTCCATTTAGATCAAGACCCATTTGGCCTTTCTTATCCAATATGGATAGTTCTGATAGAAATCTCCAGAAATCCCTTTACACTAATTGCGAAAGGATGTAGGCTGTCACTCTACGAGGGAAAAAACTAGTAAAAGTTAAGAGCAGGAGCCCATTCTAACCCTCTGAGTCAACCCTGTCCCGTATCTTTCTATGTTTAGAAGCACCTCGCAGCGGAGCTTTACTGGGTGTTTTCACAATAGCTGATCATAAGAGACCTATGGTCAGCCATTTATTACGTCACATACGTATGTGACGTATGTGAACCACTTCACGTATGTTCTCAGTCACATACGTCACATACGCCAAAATGTAGTAGTTCTAAAAAATGAAAGATACGGGACAGGGTTGACTCAAGGGTACAATACAGAAGGAAGCTCCGGATAATGGGCTCCTGTTAAGAGTTAGAACTTGCATAATTTATGTTTCTTGTACAAAGAATGCCACTATAGTGTACTATAGTTTTAGCCACGAATCTTTCAGCTTGCATGTAGTTTCTAAATAATCCATTTATTTCTTCTCGTTTTTAGGGCGAAAGACATGCGTAGTCCAAGGCCTTTTTGGATCAATCAAGTGAACCACCAGTCAGCGGTTACGGAAGTCAATGATGAGAGAATGTTGGAGTCAATATTTGAGATCGCAGGTCGTCATGCCCACCTGCCTACTGGGGGAAGTGAAGTAACTTCCGCTGGCATGTGTCAACCCTATGTCAGTTCTGCGTACGTCTTCAGTTCAGTATGCACTACTCTTTTGTTGAGTCTAGCCTTGGTTGCTTGGTTTCTCATTACATAATTTTTTGCTGGGGTCAGGTACTACCGTAGACAATGAAGTCTCCTTCATGTTTTGAAGTAAAGGAAAAGAACAATGGACAAATTATTGATCATTTCATAGTGTCCGGCATAAAAGGGAAGCGCCCAACATACTGAGATCTTGTTCAAAGTCAAAGAGAACACCAATTAAAAAGAGAGAAAAAAAGAAAATCGGAAATGGGCCATTTCCGAGTTGCTGTTTGTCTCGGTTTCGAAGTGAGTCTTGGTGCTCAACTATTGTGATTTGCATAAGAATACGCAATCATTTCCATTTGAATGGTTGTGCACCAGGACTCGCTTTGAAACTGAGGCATGCAGCAACTCGGAAATGGGCTATCGAAAAGCATCCTGTGGAAGGTCAAGGCAGTAACAACAAACGCCAGCTCGCGATTTCATCAAGAAACTCAAGCTTAATTTTAATTAGGACTATGTACGTGGTTTGATTTTCGTTTAATTTGAGTTAGCTTATTGTTGCTGGCTTCAACTTGATTACCTATTGTCCATTTTAGTATGGCAAGACTTCATCGCGAGAATAATTTTTTCTCGATAATAACGTTAACGTAACTGTCGTCGCTATAACCTTTCAACTCCTTTTTGTCTTCACGGTATTTTGAACTGTTTCATCCCAGTTATTTGTATAATCAAACACTACTGTTTCTGGCTTGGTAAGAATGTATTTCGGTTTCGTTTTTTTTCCTTGCTCGGCCATATAAAACTGAGACCACCCTTCCTTATTAACCAAGTGTGGAAGCCTTTCCCCTTTTCATCCTCGACGAGACCTTCTCCAAGTCCATTGGTCGCAGTCCATCGGAACAGGAAGGAGATAAACACAAACCTCTTCAATAATCCTGACGTTTGAATTTTGCGTTTGCCCGTTTTTAACAAGTTATGACTGAAGCTCATAGCCACACGATCGTTTTTTGAAACGGAAACGTGCTTATTCAGTCACGCTTTTCGTTACGTGCAAGCATAAACGTATTTCCTGCTGTCGTCGATCCACTTCGGAGAAAGAGTCGGAAATGCGTACTATTGACTCATTTTCCACTACTGAAGACGAAATACTCGAAGGAGTTAAGAAACCGAAGCTCGGGAAACGGCTTCCTGCCTTTGGGATGGTCACAATAAGTAATCAAATGTTTTGACGTTTTTGCTGGGGCAGCGAACAGTTTGGGGCCAGTGACTAAGGTTTTCAAAGAATTCTTTTACTGATGAAATCGTTCAATATTAAAACACATGAGGACCAGAGCTACGAGGCCTTTAAGATCCTCTTAAAATCTGTATTAAAATGTGGTTAAAGTGGTTCAGCGGTTCATTTACAATTTTAATGTCTGTGTAAGTTCAAGTTATCTTCAATAGTGCTGTCAATTGTAATATAAGTCATCACCCAGTGTTTTTCAAATAAATCAATTAAAAAGAAAGCTTTTGCAGGGAACAACAACAACACACTTAATTGTACACGTAATATTTTAAAGTTAATATCTACAAACAAATTACCAGTTATCCTCTATAGTAAGTTATTTAAAGGTAACGACTGGTTGAAATACGAAATTGCTAAAAATGCCACTGAGGGTTCAAGGGAAATCTTTTCAGTACTTGCCTCGCTGACATATTAGTCAATCAGACTAGAAATGAGCACCGGAAAATTTAACAGCATTTCGTTATTAGCTACCTCTGAAAATCTGAACCTGATGTACCGTATAATCTTCGAGGATTATTGATTTAAAAATTGTGAAAATTTGATAATTTTTGGACTCGTTACTGCATTTATCACCCAATACTGTTTTTCTTTTTTTTTGCTGGTAAACCGTCGAAACTAGAGAGTTTCCGACTATCTATGGAGAGATAACTTATCAGGTTTTTTAAACGTTTTAAGCCGATTTCCTCATCTCAAGATATCTTCTGTGACCAAATTTGTTCGTTAATGAAACAAAGTGTAAACAATGAGGTCTTGAACTTGCCAAGAAGAGCTAACATTTTGTCTTAAGTGCTGCATTTTTTGTACACATTTCCGATGAGTCTCACCTTCTCCTTTCGGGAAGCAGAAATCGTTGACCTAATACAAGAGAGTATTAAGTGTGCGAGAGAAACCCTTTGCCCCACGATACGTTTTATATTTTTTTTTCAATCTCGCCATACAGCGAAGGTTATTTTCGTTTCAGTATTCACATGACGACGAGGTCCACTGACTAGCGGGTGTCGTCGTTGAAACAACCTCGCAAAGTGACACCATCTTACATAATCTCTTGAGTGCAACAAATTAATGAATCTCTTAAGTCAACATTTGGGGATTATTTAGGGCCACATGAATCATTGACTCAAACAGGATTAGACACCCGGAGTGCAGAGCTTTTAAATGTTTATTGTGCGAAGGTGTTGTTCACCAACTGGGTATTTATTTCATCCCACAAATGCACCTTAACTGTTAGGCGGTGAAGGTTGCCCCTTACCTTTAACATTTAAGGGGACATTTGAGTGATTTCCCTGGAGACAGGTAACTTGGAAGTTGAGGAAGCGCACACTTAATGTCATTTATCATGCGGACCTTGCATATGATTACCCCGTCTTATGTAGGAGCAAATGACAGCCGATATGTATTGCTTACTAAGGGCATCGCCCCTTGATTGAGCTGGCCTTCCTCTAGAATGATGATAAAGAAATGAATCCAGTTGGCCGACAAGATCGTGACCACTGCCTTCGGCCTTAGTTAACAATCTTTAACTTATTATCTTCATAGTAAAAACACTGATCTCATAAGATAAAAGAAATGATACACTCCCGATCTCGAGGTCATCACCTTACAAAAACGGCGAAGCTGTAAACAGCATGAAACCTTACGACTTTGTAGAGCAAAATTTTCCCTGTCGTGAATACAAGATAAGAGATACAAATGGCTTTACGCTGGGGAAAGCGGGAGGGGGTGGAACCTCTTAGACTTTTTAGGATATCGAGAAATGGACGATG
>OX421447.1:13006573-13019073 GCA_949126865.1 Montipora capitata
CACCCAGCAATGAATTGTACTTTAATTTAAATGGTGGTCTCGTCTGTATCATCAGTCCATTGAATGGTTCTTTCTCGGACCTGGTGGAAAAAGAACCTGGTGGTATATCTCCGCACGACCAGCGCGCACTAAATGAAAATTGCATTTTCATCACTGTTGTTTGGTGACTTGTTTACCTTGCCTTGGCAAAGCCACAAATCAAGTTTGTTGCCACTTTATTGCCGCTAGCACCAAACCGTGTAAAGTCAAAACGAGGTACCAACAAATTCTCTGCGTTCGGCAGGCCGAAGAATGCATGTTACGGAAAGCATACTCCGCCATATCGCTTTGCCTTTTGGTCGGTGTAGAGTGCACGCCAACTCTTCTTACTTTAGTAGATGACATGTATCTTCTTGAGGTGCTTAACTTTGTTGTTGTAGGAGCCATTTGCGTGGATGTGTTATCAAAAGCACGGCATTTTTTGTTCTTTCTCTTTTTATGCCTGTGTGATTTGTGTCGGCAAGGGTTCTTTTTTGTCGTAGTAATTGTCACCGTACGATGACGAAAGGTTGGTTGCTTCGCAAATTTCGGACAGCCTGGCACGCTATCCTTTGTCGCTCCGAGGGGTTGACTAACATTCTCGCCGACGGTCTCCATAATTTTCTTAAGCACTGGATTGGTTACTTTGATAGGAATTGTTGCGCTATCTATATTCACTTCATTAACTGAAAACTGAGAGCCTTTGACTCCAATGCTTGAATCTTTGCGGAGTAATGCCACATATGTTTTGTTCAAGTACGCACGAGTGTGTGTGCACAATCCTCCAGCAAATCCAAACCCGGACACGTTGACAAACTGAGGCAGCATCTTTCCCTTGAGAATACAGTGAACTTCAAATAAGGCACTGTAAAGTCCCTCGATATCATCCTTCGGTCCATGGCGAGGACTCGCTCTAACTGTTCCATATATCACAATTTCAGCCTTCTGCACTCTTGCTGTGGTATCTAGCGGTAACCAATCCTCCGGCGGAGAACAAGAGAAAGCCGTGCGTAAAATTCCCGAGAGAATTATCATATTCGTGAGCTTCATTTTGAAAAAACACCGACGACAGCTCGTGATCAAGGGACACCTGAATCATGCAATGGAGACTCACAACTTCACACGTAGGGAAAAACTGCTCAGCCGTTTGTATGTTTGAAGTGTTCGCATCGAATGACAGTGGACAGATTCTAAATGGGCGGCGCAAACGCTTTGTCGAAATAGCTCTGCGGGGACTCCGCTTGAGTAAACATCTCGCAATAATTTGTTGTTCCAACCAACTACACTGTATTAACTTGCAAATGGAGCACACCTTTTCTGTGGAGTCTGTTGATTTCAGATTAATTGTACAAATATTGACCGCGCTTGAGCGATTTTTTGAAGTCGAGGTGATTTGTGGATAGACGAATACTGCACACGAAACTCCAGGAAATTGCATCGGAAACGTTCAAGGTGTTATTTAAGGTTATCGCTGGCGGGAGCACGAACTGCTGGCTAACTAAATAATCGGATTAAACAAGCCCCGGTAAAGCGATACAAGCATGCAAATTGCATTTAATCGCTCATCTATCAAAACCACTCTCTTGTGTGAGTGTTGGGTGTAGATTGTCCTTAAATTCCTTTGCATTGGTTCAAGTGGATAATGCAGTTTCTCAAAGGAAACACAACTGCAACTTTGAAGAGTTAATTGTGGGCTGAAAAAAGGAAACCGAATTGCAACTAACGGACATGACACGCGAGCTGCCCAGTTTCTTTGGTGCGCCTTATCTGTTAACCCAAGACAAAAACCCAAATCCGTAGCCATTTGCATTTGCGTCTAGATAAGATAGGAGTGTTTTCACAAAAAACAGTTTCAGCATTAAAACGATGCCACCAAACTGATTGGCAAGCGATAAAACGTTGAATTATTTCTAAAAGAAAGCTTTTCTCTGCGGCAAAAACAATCTTCTTTTGTCTAACAGTAGTCTCCCTCAAAACGACTGCGAGGAAGACCCGTGCAAGAATAGACGGGAAACCGGATAATATGAGAATATAATAATGATAGCGTGCTTTAATTTTTTCTACAGGAAGAACAATTGTCTTTTAATTCCACTTTCCATTTTAGTCTCATCTGCCAAAGGAATTAAAGCCATTAATTGAGGCAAAGAATCAAAACCGGAACAATTGACCAAACCGAACATGTGCTAATGTCGTCATGCGTCAGTTGGGTCTAATTTTTCATGTAGTGGAGGCAAGTCGAGAGATGTACCCATGTTCAGATCTGAATTTCAAACATTTTAATCGGTTTAAAAAAAAACTGCAGTTGTAAACAACAGTGTATTTTCTTTAATAGCGTATTCAGTTTCCTAAGAATTGGGTATTAAAAGCGCATTAAAGCTGAAAATTAGAAAAAAAGTATTAAACTAATCTGTTTTGTCTGATAAGTAGCCCAATATATCACTTATAAAACTGAGTAAACGCCTCGAAAGCGCAATTTGTAAACTCGCGTGCACACAAACGTGTATGTGAACCTAACGAGATGCAAAAACTCCAAATATTTGAGCACGGATTTATGGTTTGCTCAATGCCGATTTGAAAAAACAACGAAGCGATAACATAATTAGGGCCAGCTGACAAAAGGCTGTATAAATGCTCGCGGAAACGTTTAAATGGAAAGCACTTAAAGGAGATATCCGTTTGTTCTTCGATAAGAGGTTTTCTCTTTACATGTGCCAAATTGCCGCTGTTCTGTCAAGAGATTTTCGTGTGTCGTGGGGCGATTAACCCTCAGGTGGGGGGCAAAGCGAGAACATTTGCAGCTAATAATGATGTTTAAGTATTTGGCCATTTTTGGCCTAAAACGTGGGCCTCTTGTTGATGATGGGTGAGTTACATGTATGTGACTTTCAGGGGCGTCTTTGTCATTGGTTTCCAGTCTGGAAATACACGACATGTCTTGTGAATACTTTTCTTCAATTTGAATGTTACTTTTTCATCTGGACTTCTGGTCTTGAGCTCGGTACACCCTTCTTGGGCACATGCGTGCATTCCAAGCCCCAGTTGTTCAAACGATGAATAGCGCTATCCGCGCGGGATAAATCACTATCCATTATAGGGAAACCAATTGCGCTATCCAGTGGATAAGGATTTATCTGGTGGATAGCGTTATCCACCTTTTGAACAACTGGGTGCAAGTCTGTAGCCAGCCGGCATCATTCGAGTCCATACCAGTATGATATATCACTTTAACTTTTACAAGTCTGGTTTCATTTCGTGGCAATATGAAATGTTTTTGTGGTGAAACCTTGAAAGGTCATTCATGATGATAATGAAATCTTCTAAAAGACCTTGGTTATTACACAGAAATCTTTCAGCATCTTTCAGGTCTAAAACCAGTATGACCAACGAGTCATATTTTCTATAAAAGAAGCACCCGAGCGAGTAAACTTTTGGGCAAGAGCCGATACAAAGTTAGGCTCGAAAACGTTTTTAACCCAGTATTTTTTTCCTCTGGAGACGGTATTCAACCAAGCCCGTCAATCCTGCCGTCCCGAGAATTGTCCCGTCCCTTCCCATCCCGTCCTGTCAATTCCGTTGTCCGAAATACTTATAATAACAGGTCAGGCTACAACAATAATCGTGTAAAAGCATCGCAATTAATTTTAACTGGAGCAAAAAAGAGAGTGCATCGCCATTTTCGTCCAGAGGGTCCTACCAAATTACAAGGGTTAATAAAGACTGAGCTTCAAAGGCAAAGGAAAGTTTAGCCTACCATTTAATGTAATGTCACCAAACTTTGGAGGAAACTAGCCTGCGTATCTGGCGCGGGATTATTTAAACACGCACGAGAGCGACTGCTATTGAGATATTTCATCGCAGAATTTTTTAAACACCCGCGAATATCGAGCGAGTACGATGATTGCTTCGTTTCTTTTGGCCGCGAGAGGCATAGGGACTAGTTTCACTCGCGGGTTCGCCGCTTGTGAAAGTCCCTCGGGTCTTCGCCGCTTCGAAGGCAGTTAGTCAGGCAGAAGTGAATACTTTATACTTTATCGAGTTAACTGTAAAGAGCGCTCAACGTTACCGCATGACATTTATCGGGAAATTTTGACTGACACTGTTATTGGGATGAGGATCTTACAACCCACTCGGCTCCAGACCCCTTAGACAGCAGTCCATGTTCGTTGAGCTGATTTCTGATTCATTCCTAACAGTAACTTGACAAAGGATCCCTGAGATCCACATACAGAAGAATTGGTTACCAAGTTTTATTTTTATTTAACCGATTCATATCAGCTCTCAAAGGCAAGAGCTACCCGACCTCCTGTCAGGCTTTTATTGGGCTCAATACATACACTTTTCCCCCTTTTCTATGGACGTAGCCTTAACAGGGAACATTATAACATTGCTGCTTTGCACCAGATGTAAATCACGCGTGAGCACAGCCGTACATGTGCATGTAAAGATAACGGCGACTATGCTACTGTTTTCTACAACTATCTACAACTGGACGCCTGTATCAGTAACCTGAATTTTCACTGAACGTGGGTGAAACTGCCACGGGCACAAGGGACAAGAAGCGAAACAAAACATGTATGACATATACCTGCCTTCAGAGATAATTCGGGTGTAACGCATGCTCGGCACAGGCTGTGCCGTAAAAAAATGAGTGTCTTTTTAGTCACTTTATCTTTTGGGCACCTTTTGGACCTTTATCAAATGATTGTGTCACGATTAATGTGTGTTACACTCCTTATCGCAGATATTACCAACCTGTTCTGACCTGATTAAGAGTGAACCGTTTTGAACTACTATCTGTGCTCCAATACGAGTAACTGGGATGACTTTTTGTCGGACGGCGCGTTACCTTTCTTCATATATTTCTAAAAGGAAGTAGATTAGACCGAATGCTATTCAAGGTAACGGGACACTGAAAAATGTTTGGAAGCTGACATGTACATACTTGATCCCTCAAAATCGTAAATTAGACATAACGGGGGTATAGTACACATTATTAGCTAATCAGTACTTTTTTTAGCTAATTAATCAGTGTGCGTCGGAGTTGAACCAAGCGGATACTCTCTCAATATAATTATAGAGGTGGAAAGGTTTTAAAAAGAAATTTCCGCTGTGAAAATATAAGGCTAAATTAAGGTTACGACTAGGCTAAGTTAAGGCTGCGGATTTCCTGCGAAGAAAAGACTCCCCAAAAAATGAGAACTTACTGGCAGTCTTAATCCAATTACAGGAAATTATCACTTCTGACAGAATGCAAAGTATTTCAAAATATTCCCTTTCTCATCCGGATACCAGGCCTTCTGTCCAAAGTACCACCGACACATAAAGCGGCTAACATAAACAAGTGAAGATAATTCTTCGTTGTGGCAACAAGTGGTTCTACAAACGAAACAACCTCTTCATTTGCTTCCAGGGTAATTCTAGGAATGGATCTCCCAAAAGCGGAGAGTTATCGCGTATAACCCTTGATGGGGAGAACGTACGGGTGGAAAAAGTCTTAAGTAACCTCTCCCTCTCCCACAGCGCGCAAAACACCCAACAATGTTATATAAAATTAATTACATTTTATTGATTACAACTAGAAACAAAACAGGCCCTTTATTTGTTGGTAGTATCGGTCTCTGATTAGGAAGGAAAACCGGGGAAGGACATCATTCCAAGCAGAAACTCAAATCACACATAACACTGAGTCGAAGAAATCAAACCTGGGACACTGGTTGAAGGCGAATTCTCTGTTCTTTTTTAATGAAAAAATTAAAGAGCTCGAGTGAAGGTGTTTTTATTAAACCCCAGGAAAATCTGTCAGTGTGAATTACCCGAGTAGAAGTAGGCCTTCTGCATCGAAGCTACCAGGGGGTTAGTGCGTTATCGCCGGAGTCTGATAAATTTCCAATCACTATATAGTGGATCGCTTCGGGGACCCAAAAATAGTACACGAAATTCCGGAGATACTATCACGTTATGACCACCTCAGGGAAAAGCAGTATCCAACATTCATGACGTTACGAAAGTGAACGATAACGAAGTTCCTGGCTTAGCTTTCAAATGGAGCCCCCACACGTGTTCCCTCCGGCTTAACTTCAGCTGCGCTTGCAAATGAGGATTCTTAAAATAAAGTCCGCAATCTCAAAGCCCCTCAAGAGCCTGAGGGAAGCGGTCAATTAAGTATATATTACATATATACCGGCACCAAATAACTTGGTGTTATCAGCCGTTCCAGGCTGTCCACTTTAACTTTCTTCGGTGTCATTGTTACTTTAATCGTTATCTTTTTGTCTGATGGAAAAATAATTAAGAAGTTATCAGTCGACGATTACGAATTCATACAGCATAGCACATAGGAAGAATTTTCGGTATCCGAACTGAAACCCTTTGAATGAAACAGCGATAAGCACTGAATCATGATGACTGTCAGATCAGAGTATAATTATTTCGTCACCGCATGTGAAATGAATTTGTATTTCTTTCAACGCTGTGTGGTCTCAATAAAGGACAGTTAATTTTCAGGGAGATTGACTCGTCTAAAAACAATTTCTAGAGCTCATGATCAGCAGGGAAATTGATGCTCAAAGTTATGAGTAGTAAAAAGCTCGTCACTGGTGGAATACTTGCAGATGATAGTACTTAAATCTCACGGGATAGTTATCCTGAAATAGTAGGAAATAACAAAGGGATTGAATTTCTTAGAAACCAAAAATGGTAGATAAGGAAACAAAGATGTAAGCTTTTCATCTAGTAGAACTCCCAAACATTTGTTAGAGGTTACGCGTGAAACCAAATTATTATCAATGGAGATTGCATTAGGTAAATCTCCAGATTTAGTGTTCAAATTATATGTTGATCCAACAACCATTAACTTAGTTTTGAGAGGATGGAATTGGAGCTTATTAACAGTGAGCCAGTCGCTTAGATTTTTTAAATCAGAATTTATATTATTAGCAAGTGCGCCAATATCAAAACTAGCATATAGCATGCATATAAACAGGGGGTAGTGAATTTTAAACAATTTGGTAAATCATTTATGTAGATAAGGAAATGGAGAGGGCCAAAAATAGAGCCTTGGGGAACTCCACAGAGTAAGTTACTTTGAGAAGATAAGCAACCATTTATTAAACATTGTTGTTGTCGGGCAGTAAGATAAGACTTGAACCACATCAATTCTCTATCAGCGACTCCATAAAACTTAACTTTCTCTAGTAAAATCGAATGATCAACTGAGTCAAAGGCCTTACGAATATCAAGAAAAACTACACCTGTCAATTTTCCCTTATCCATATTATCAGACCAATCATCGCACATTTGAATCAACGCCGAGACAGTCGAGTGGAGAGGGCGGAAACCAGACTGGAATTTAGAGAGAACAGAATTAACTTTCAAATAGTGATAAAGCTGTTGAAAAACTTCTTTCTCGAAAACTTTACTTATTATTGGCAGGATTGAAATGGTTCTATAATTTCCAATATCACGACGGTCATTGCCTTTATAGACCGGGCACACACGCGCATTTTTCCAGTCATCAGTAAAAATTCCAGAGGAAAGTGACAAATTAAATATAAAAGTCAAAGATGGAGCAATTATACTAGACGCGATTTTAAGGACCTTAGCAGGAATCTTATCAAGGCCAGTGCTTTTCGACACCTTTAAGTTTTTTAGCGTAAGGGCGACATTTTCCACTGGTATATTAGAGAATCGAAAGGCTGGAAGACTATTCTGAATGTTGCTGAGATATGTGTTAACGCTATTGGAGGACCTTTTCGTTGATTCAGCGGCCAAAGTTGGTCCTATGTTTACAAAGAAATCATTAAATGACTCGGAACAATTTTATCTTTAACAAGAATATCATTGACAGGGGAAGATTTTTTACCTTTGCCTGTAAGTGAATTTTTTAATTTCCAGCCCGCCTTAGGGTCAGTGGCCTTGGACGCATCGATTTTCAGGCGAAAGTAGTCAGATGTCGCTTTACGCATCATAGAATTTACCTTATTCCTGGCAGATTGATAAAGTATCCAGTTGTTGTGCGAGCCGTATTTAATAGCATGTTTTTTATGGTAATCTCGTTCCTTCATCATTTTCTTTATGTCAAACGTGAGCCATGGTACTGATGATTGTCTCACACGCATATGTCTGATAGGGGCATGGTGATCTAAAATTGCATTAAAATCAGACTTCCGTGCTTGCCAAGCTAAGTTAGGGTCGTCAAAACATTCAACATTTTGCCACGGGGCCCTATTAAGGTCATTAATAAAGTCCACTTCGACAAAATGTTTGAAATTTCCAACCTCTTTAATAATGGGCATGGTTTTGGTTACAGCAAACTTTCGTACCGCATAAATTAGACTGTGATCTGAAATCCCTAGGTGAATAACTCCAGAGATTGCTATATTGTCGACCATATTTGTAAGAATTAAATCAATAGTAGTGGCCGAGGATTTAGTAACTCGGGTGGGCTCTTTGATTAGTTGCTCTAACTGATAAACTGAGGATATGAACTGCAGGGTTCGAGTATGTACATAAAGGGGTGTTTTGGCATAGTCAGAGTAATTATCCCCAATGAGAATCAGTTGCTTATATTCGATATCACAACGCTGGACAAATTTTTCATATTCATCAAAAACCTGCATCTCCGCGCTCGGTGGTCTATACCAAGTGCTGACTAGAAATGACCTGCTGCGAGGAAGATTTATCTCTACACAGATTATTTCGGCCAAGGAACCTCGTCGGGTAGTTTCTCGGGTAATTTCTCTTTAGCCAGATCAATTAAGTTTAATTTCAACTGCTCTGCGTTCTCTTTACCTTGAATCTGGAGAGTTTTTGCTTTGGTATAAAAGTTGCAAGTGATGTGTCCAGCTTTAAGCACCGAACAGGTTCCATTATCCTGAACTTGAAAGTCGCTGCTATCGATTCCTAATTTTGATGATAAAAGGTCGAGTAAATCTTCCTTTGTGCCAAGCCATTTAAGCTGTTTCTTTGAAGCATTGTAGGTTGGAAGACCAGAAGCCATAGAGACAAAATATGGAGAATAATTGAAAAAGTATGAGGAGCTTGCTAAAACACGTCTTAACTCGTCGAGACTTCGCTCAGTAATGAAAATTCGTCGATGTCCATAATTCATCTTGCTGGCCCTGGGAATTGTTGTCATCTGCACTGACTTCGTCACTACTTTCATCAAATTCTTGCTGGCCTTTATTAGAGTCACTAGCTCATTTCATGCTCGTTCCCATTAACTAAAAAGTTGCCTACGTTTTTATCGCGTTTGAATGAAATAAGTGGAGGTTGCGAAAAGATTCTACCAGTCTCGGGATCATTTTGGAGTAATTTAAAATTATTAAGAATGATACTTTTGACTGCGTGATTATCACATCTCATAATACTTTTGACTACGTAACCCATAATTCCTCGATTCGCTCTGACGAAGGACTAACGCTCGAAACGTCAGCTTTTAGAATCTCTGTACGGTAGCCAATTTACATTATCAACTCCGTTGATAAAACCAAATTTTTGTATACTACTACCCCACCGACGCAGCACCACAGTTTCTTTAGAAACTACCTTCATCATTAATAGCGGAGCTCCGCGCGCGCCTTCGGCGCGCGCGCGCGGAGCACCATTGCTAAGAAAATATTGTAGCCCATCCATGTGAGAAAATTTGGTTTCATAGCCATGACGTCATGAACGTCCGTGCATACGTACGTCCGTCCGTCCATCCATGTATGCCAATGTGACCAGTATCACGTAACCATATCACGGGCTCAAGTTTAGAGCTCATCGAGGAGGCAATACTCCATTTGACACTGTAGCTAGTTAACAGCATACATCTTTGATATTGGACATCAATGTTATGGTCAATTGACACCTGTAAAAACAAGGTATCCGCTGACCAGTATCACGAGACCATATCGCAGGCTCAAGTTAGACCTTATCGAGGTCAGCTTTTTTTTTTTGAGTTGACCGCTGACCAGGGACTGGTTGTTGATTGGATCGCAGGCTCAAGCCAGGTCAGACACTCACACTCACACCTGAACGAGGCTTAATTTTTCGCGCTCTTTCTGTGGCTCGGCGCGGCTACACAGACATGCTACGTCAGCAAAGCTGTTGACAGTCGATGCTTTTCGTGTTCAGGTACGGTTTGGAAAATATATTTTTCTTGCATTAACGCTGGTTTCAATCCAGGTTTAACATAATATACCTGTAGTTATTCAAGTCAAGCATTGGAGGGATATAAACGTAAAGCTGAGTGTTTATTACTCGGAATACCTGAAAGGTATCCGAGTTATAATCTGGGCAGAATTTAGTTTTCTGTGCAGCAAATGGACAATAGAATTACAAGGCGGTGATTTCATTGGTTAAAAAGCAATGTACTACACCGCTTTGAGCAATACATTTGACCTCCTTCTGTGACAAATAAATCAACACAGCAGCGAAGGAGAAGATTTCCGATAGCGAGAGACTTGAAACAGCCTCTCGTCCTACCGAATTTGATGAAAATCCGAATTTATAACCTACAGTGGAGCAACCAAATGATGGGTTCTATGTTGGAGCTTCAGTGTGATTCATTTTATTTCGTTTGCTAATGCAACGCCCAAGTTCCACGAGAGGGCAAATGACGCAATGCAATGCAGCTAAAATGTGAAAATGCTGGATTCAGCCTTCTGGAATGTTATGAATGACATATTTACTCTAATCTTGCCTGTTGACCGCATGACGAAATCGCCAGTACAGAACTTCCAGCAGCGGTATGTTATGAATGGCCGAATTTCTTAGTTTCTTTCTGCCTCAGCTGTTCTTTGTACGAACATCCGCCGATGTCTATTTCTTGTTTTAATTAATTGATAGTTTCACGATCTTCATGTTAGCTACCTAGAGCTGGAAGTCACCGGCCGCAGCATTCATAACACTGTTAATTAATCTGGAAGCTTTGCAGCTGGATACCGGTTTTCACTTATTATATGTACCGAAATTAGGACTTATTACAAGAATAGTTTTTCACATGTTTTCTGTGTTGTTTCACACGCGTTTGCCTCACCGGCTGCTTTCACTTGAAACCAGTTTATCTGATGTCACGCTACATGCTAAAAGAATAGACATAACGCCCACGTTATTTCCATTCCATCAACCTGTTGCAAAACATACTATTTCTGGTTAGCTGTGTCATCTGTTTAAGGGAAAGGACAAAACATAGACCTTGTGGCGTGTCATGCGTGACACTGCTAGACTGCTAGACACCAGGTCCCCCCCAGATATGTAACCAGGCCCTCAGCCTCACACAATCGTGTGTCTCGTAGCTCGCTTCACTTTTATTAAAGTTCCATTGTAAGTTCTGTTCTTTAGTCCAGCTGTGATAGTATTCCCCCAACGCGACATGGTGTCAGAAGTGAGTCGACCTCTTTGCTAGAGGAGAAGCAAGACGAATTCACGCCGAAAAGGACAAGAACAAAGCCGACAGGACAAGAGAATATTCGCATCTGATCGGCGCCATATTGTATTTCGCAAAGATGCCCGACACCGAAGAACAAGCGGCTGCGCCACTGATAATGCCGCCAGCGAATCTTCCACCGCCGAAACCTCTCGTAATCGATGATAACCTAGCCACAAGTTGGAAATCGCCGCCGGGATTTATCAACAATCTGACCTCGTGCGAGTTTCGACGTTACTCTCTGTCATCGGCGAGGACGCGGTCAAGATTTTCGATACGTTTACCTGGAGAGAAGGCGAACAGGATGACAAAATGAAGGACGTGCTGGCGAAATTCGACGAGTATTGTGAACCACGTACACAAGTAATTTACCAAAGATATCGCTTCAATAACAGAAAACAGGAAGCTGGCGAGAACATTGCCGCCTACGTAACCGAGCTCCGCATGATTGCGAAGAACTGTGCTCACGATGGCATCATGCCCGACGAAATTTTACGCAATCGCTTGGTCCTAGGCATTCGTGACGACAAGGTCCGAGAACAGCTATTACGAGTCACTGACTTGACTTTACAGAAAGCATTAGACATATGCAAAGCGGCTGAACAGACCAGTCAACAGCTAAAGATGATGAGCAGTGCACCTGAGGAGGTGGTTGGTGTGGTCCGACAGACCCCGCAGAACCAAAGAAAGACACGGGACTCAACCGGCCACCGACCGGAATGTCGTTTTTGTGGTTACCATCATGCTACTCGCCAGTGTCCCGCCTATGGGCAAACCTGCCGTAAGTGCGGCCAAAAGAACCACTTCCAGTCTAAGTGCCGTTTAGCCAACCCGCAAGTAAATAATGTACAAATACCAGAGGAGGTTTTCCGAATAAGCCAAGTTGGGGCTGGCTCGCGTGCAATGATCACAATGGGAGTTGGTACCCAGTCCACTGAGAGTCAAGTAACTTTCCAACTGGATACTGGCGCAGAATGCAACCTTCTGTCCCTGAAAGAATATAAGCGCGCCACAGGTGATACAGAAATGCAGCACGTCAAGTTCTGCTCCCACAAGTTTATCAAAACGTACA
>OX421447.1:13026573-13046573 GCA_949126865.1 Montipora capitata
CAGAGAGCGGCGCACACTTGTGTTTTATGCATTAGAGTTGCGAAAAACGCTTCAACTGTCGCACGGGAAAGAAAACCAACTAGTCGGCTCACATTGCATTTAAGGCGAGTTTTTTTTTTTAAAAGTAATGACAAATTTCGCCCATTTTCGAATAGAAAAAACAGGGGAGTTTGGCTCGTTCGGAACGTAATTACTGGGTTGCCAGTATGGCAATCCCAGTCGGAAAGGGAGTGTGATTTGTTTGTTTTATTTATTTTATTTATTTTTATTTCTGTGTCACCTCCCAAAGACCATCCCCTAACATCCTCGTTCGTGGGAGGTGGACAACAGTGGAGTAGGGGACTGCCTGTCAGGGTGAAGTACAGTGGGACTTAGCTCCCGGGGCCGTTACGGTAGCTGTGAAGGCCTGGCAGGAACTCTGAACAAGCTGGCAAATAGGGGCTATGGCAAGTCTGCAGAGGGCTAATCACCCTCTCGGACTCAATCTACTGACTACAGAAACAAAAAAAAAAACAAAAAAAGAGGCCTTATGCGTCCCATGCCGCAAAAAGGACTGATGATGAGTATGGCAATCCCAGTCGGAAAGTGAGTGGGATTTGTTTGTTTTATTCTTTTTATTTCTTCTTATTTCCGTGTCGGGAAAAGTCTTGCCTGTCACTCCCCTGGTAAGTGGTGTCTTTGTGCATAGAGCCTTCTGCGCGTATTTTTATAGGATCGAGAGGGTAGTGGAAATGCGTAGATTTCTCTGGTGGACACACGAGAATCATTAACTTAACCTGCAATGGCGTCAAAAGTCATGTAACGCGAATGGCGTTTTAGTGGATCCTTAAACAAAATATACCCTTATGGAGCTCAATAATGGAAAGTCAGTTGGATAAACTGAAAAACCAACACCTGGAATCTCAAAAGCGACGAGTAATGGACTTCGACAAAAATCTATCGCCTGTCGAGCCGGAATCAAAGTGAGCTGTATTTCTAAAATAATATTTTACCAAATGTGCTGTTATGTAGAACACTGAAACCAGATGGAAAATTCTCTGGTAACTTATGGGTTCAACAAAGACAGAGAACGAATCGAACACCTTACGTGGATCTGTGATCAACTCTGCACAGTCTTCAGGTAAAAAAAATAATTGGAAATGTGACAGCCAAGAATTATTTGAAAGAAAGCTTGTCGTGTATTTTGTGCTTTATTATTCAAGGAAAAGGTTCTTCATGGAAACGGTTTGATCCTGAAATTTAGTTTATTGCAATATTGCGCATATTTGACACGATTGAGTTTCTTCTCTTCACGCACGAAATGAAATAGAAGGGGTTTTTGCCTCTAATAGCAAATATGTTGTTTGTTTCAAAAAATTGTTCGCTGGAAAAGGTGGTCTTTATGAATTCATCATGTTTTATGATATGCGAGCTTAACTGGATAGTTTTTATGGCAATAGTAAAGCATTTTCTTGTCAAAATGAGGTTAGCGTCTTTCTGGTGTGTTAACTTAATTAAATCGTGAGTTTGTATTTGCCGTCTGCCGCGTAACCTTGATTTCCACTCTCAAAATTACCTCCAGAACCTACTTTTTGCGTAGAATAAGCTTTTAGAATGATGTTCTTGTTTTGCATAAAGCAAGCTAACAAATCTGTACCTTGCTGAGTTCGCATTTGTTAGCGTTGATAGTATTTTCGGTCCGATGCTTCTGTTTCATGAAGGATATATTGTTTTGGTCTCCCATCCAGATACTAACCCCGCCGGAGAGGATTTAACTTCAGTGAACTTTGGTATTACAAAGCTGTCAGATGCTCAGAGGGCACGCTTAAACTTGTGGAGAAAAGAAGTTGTGAGGGAACTTGAAAATTATCAACATGCCAGCCCAGAAGCCAATGTTTCTCGCTTCTCTTTTATTTGTTATTCTTCAGAGACTGGAATGCTGTAGTTCAATACCACACAATTCAGTGCCTTCTGAATTTCTGTAACACGTACCACAGGCAACCCAGTGTATGCTTCACGGAAGCATCTCGTTAAAGTTAAGCCAAGCATGTTTCGCGTGAATCATGCTTGATGATTTCTCAGCTCTGAATGATGTAAAATGAGACGTGACAGGAACGAAGACAAAAATTGTGAAATTCTCTGTCGTTACAATTTAGAAAAATGGTAAAAATTGGTCGCAACGAGAGGTCTGCCTGCAGTCCACAAGAGGCTTTATAAAATTGTGTTAAAAACGCTCATGACACAACATACGAACCGGCCACTGTGATAAGCACAAGCGTAAGCACAAGGATAAGCTTGCGCCGTTTACACAGTGAGACAAGCCGAAGAAAATTTAGCATACGCAAGCGTAATAATAACGTCCGAGAAGATCTAGTAAGATTCAAGATGGTGTGCGAATCGTCGTGCTTGTGCAAACTCACACCCGTTCCCACTTGCGAAATAAACACAACCGTATGATAAGCATACGCGCAAGGAAAGGAAAAAGTTTCCTTTCTTGCGCTTTACGCTTATGCTTATTTCACGTTTATTTCAAGCCGGTTCCCACACGTGTTTTTTTTAATACTTACGCTTGTACTTTTGCTTATTGCACAAGTGGGAACCGGGCTTAAGCTGTCGCAAATCATGTCGCAAATGAGATGCAGGATTTTCTATCAAACTATTCGGAGTGATCGGGTTTGTTCGGAAATCTACTGCCTGCAAACTGCTTGTACATTTGATGGACAGTTATTCCACTGGGTGTTCGCACCTCCCAGCATTTTCCTGTAGATTTGCATTTGTAAGAAATTAACCGCAACCAATTGGAGTCTGTTAAGAACCCACATGGGAGTTCAAGTGAGACAAAAGTAATTTATGCCAGAAAACAAGTATATGTCCTTGGTGAAAGGTACAGAGCAGTCATTAGATCAAGTCCTAAATTTTGCGTAACAAGAACTTGTTTTTTGGTTGATCGTCTGGTAATCCGAGCCTCTCACTCATCTGCATTGCCTCGTTTTTGTGTACCCTTGCGTCCTCCATATTTCCCATTACATGGTGCAAATAGGCAATTTCAATCTTCACATAGATTTTCCACTTGTGATCGTCCCTCAGTTCTCTTTCTGCAATGTTCCAAGATGTTTGGTAAAGTTTCATTGCTTGCTGTAGCTCGCCCTGCGACTGACAACAAATACCCAAGTTTGTCAAGCTAAGAATGCACTCTTTGGTTTCGCTCAAGCCAAGATTGTCGAACATAGCTAACGCTTTTTCATACAGCTTCTTAGACTTGTGCTGGTCTTCCGCTGATCCCAAACTCTTCTCACCATGGAAAAGGTAAAAATCCCCGAGCGCTCTATACACCGAGGCAGTCAACACATGTTCCCCGAGAACCTGTTGATAAATGTCTAGTGCTTCATTGAATTGTTCCCCTGCCTTGACGCGTTCATCGCGACGGTTGTGTTCTGCTCCAGCAAAACACAAAGTTACTGCTTTCTGTGCAGGCATGCCATCCACCGACGAATGTTCCTTGCATATCTCGAGACAGAAGTGGTATTTTTCTATTGCTTCATCGAGCTTCCCTTGTTCGGCAAGAAAACGCGCAATATTGGTTTGAAAAAATCCTTCTGCTAGCTTATCGTTGTCAAATTCCAATGAATTTTGAGAATGTACATTTGTGGCCTTTAGCACATACTCTTTGTACTTGGTTAGATCTCCCGCAATTCTGCTTTGAAGTCCAAGGAGACACAAAAGCATCACTATTTTGCTTGCTGATTGCTTGCTGGATGTCAACAATTTACAAGAAACTTCAAGAAACTCCATGTAAACAGTTGGAAGAAGAATCTTTTCCAAATACAAATACCTGCGTATTGAAGATATCGGAGAAGCCTTCTTCAGCAAGGTTTCCATGATTGCCACATCATCTGGGTCATTGTTACTTAATCCACGAATACAGGCCTCAATAAAATACTCAAAGTTATGTCTATCTTTGTTAAAGAGTGTAATGGACTCTTTACAGGTGTCTTTGCTCCAGTACAAATTAGCATTACCATCAAGGCAAGAAATGAAGTAAGAACAAGCCGCTCTTCTTCCTTGATTAACGATTTGGATGTCTTCGTCCATTTGCTTCAGAAATGCTTGGATGAGTGGATGGATTTGATATCTGTTAAAGGTTGGCTGCTCGACGAGCGAGCGGTTTTTCAAGGAACGAAGAAGTGATATTGCTTGAGTCGAACATTTCGTGCCGTTGGTAATGACGTATTTGGCAGCTTCGGGACTGAATGAGCCAGGAAAGGCAGACAGAAGAATCAGGGCGTCCTGTTCAATTTTGCTCAAAACGTCAAAGGAAGTCTTGATTGCTTTTTCGACAGAATTGTCATCACTTTCGTCCTCTCGAAGCACTTCTAATGGCTTCTCCTCGAGAAGTTTTATCAGTTCCTCCTCTGTATAGTCTGAAAGTAAGGAACCAACGATGCAGAGCGCCAGAGGCACACAACCACAGAGTTCAACCAGTTTTTTTGTTTTGCAGAGGTCTTTCTTAAGAGATTGGTCAGGGAGCCGCGAAACAATAATTTTCATGGACTCGTCGAGAGATAAAGGTGTCAATCTCACTTCAGCCATTTTCAAGCTAGAATCCTTGAATACCCGTCGCGATGTAACTACAAAAGTTATCTTCTGTCTCGAGAAGATTCTCATGTCACGTAAAATACTTGTAAATTGAGTTCGCTCGTCTGACTGGAGAACATCATCTGCATTATCCAAAACGAAAGTGACATTCTCCATTTGTTGCTTGCCCCAGTTTAGCAGCCAATGTTGAGGATTCTCTGGTGGCTGAAAGTGGTTTGTGCTACAAGCAAGAATCATTGAGGTTGCTACATCGAACACCGTTGTTTTCGATTTAAGAGGACAGAACAAAACTGTATTTCTGTACGGCTGATTGGCCAATTCGTGGGCCACTTTGTTGGCCACGGTAGTCTTTCCAAACCCTGGCCCTCCAGTGATCACAACAACAGCTGCTTGTCCAGGTTGGACTGCTCCAGTGATTTCCCGTATCTCCTGCGAACGACCGAAGATTGGAACTTCATCTGGAAGACAGCTTCCAAGTCCATCTGTAGTTTTTCCTGAAGACGACTGATTTATTCTCGCCATTTCGTCTTTCACTTGCTTTACGTCTTGTTTTAATCCCTGTATTTGTGTTTCAAAATCAAGAGTCCATTTTTGCACTTCCGCTTTGACACGGTCCTCGGTAAGGTGATCAATGGGTTCATTCTTTAGACGATTAATTTCATTCTGGTCGAACCCCAAGGCTGTCAGTGAGCTGGAGATTTTATTCCATTTGTCATTAAACTCTGCATTGCGGATGCTAGTAGAAATGCTGTGACACAGTTCATTTCTGAAGTATTTTATTCGGACAATATGTGCTTCACGACTGAGATCAGCGTCGCCTGGCAAATCGTTCCATCCTGTTGCTGGTCTCGCCAAATAACAAATTTCCCGAAGCAGCAAATGCAAAAGAGTGATATCAAATGTTTTGGAATCTGGTGGATCACCTGAAGGAGGATACAGTGCTTCCCACTGGCTATCAAAAATTGCACGTCTTGACTTCAGACACTGTAGCGTTCTAGAGTTGCTTCTCAGCGTGGCTTGTAGTGTTGGAGCTGGATGAATGGAGTCAAAAACCGTGCGTAAAGCGTGCGTTCCTCCGTCAATCAATAACCGTGCCAGTCTTGTGCCATTTGCTTTTTCTTCAGATGCTTCGAGGATTGTTGACATCGTTAATCCAGAACTAAGAGCTTCGTTTTCGATATCAACTTAACTTTTGATTTTACGAATCCATGATTTGGAAGATCCACTAAGATCCGCTTTCTAAGATAACTTTCTCATGTCTAAAAACGCTCACTCCTGGACCAAAACGTCTTAAGTTTTCAAAACAAACGGCTATCTGTTTCTTGATGCGACAGATCACGCTAAAAAGGACGCTTACGTTGGAAAGGTAAGATAAAAACACTCCTCACATGATGAATGGTAATATTGTGCACTGATATCAATTTCGGCGTCTATTATGCAAATTTATGTTGTTGCCATGTTTTTTCAAAAAGATGATAACGTCTAAACATAGTTAATAGATGTAGGCTGGTTATGAAACTCGACAAGTTTCTTTGTTTCATGTTTTTGTTCGCTTTTTTGGCCTTGACCCTGCACATAACCCGACAAAAACACGCTTTTGTCGCAGGATAACCAATCAAAAGCTTCGACTAATTTATTCGAAATTAACAAGCGAACCAAAAACAAAAGATTTTGCAGGGTCACGGTCGGTTCAACATCTAATTGCGACTGTATTGTTCCTGCTTTTGAAATTCCCAGGGTTTCATAACCAGTCCCTAGATTAACTATGGTCTAAACAACAAAACAACAGATTTAGAAATATATTGCTTCTCGTCAGTCAACAACAACCGTTCCAACATGTGTTAAAATTCGGTGTTCTGTGACTGGAAGAGTTTCAATTTCATTTCCGCTTAGCCAAGTTGTTTCCCGATGACGTAATAGCGAAACTGAAAACCGATGTTTACGGGGCTTCCCCCACTGAATACATTCTGGGAAAAAACACGGCAAATGTGTCTTCTGGCAATGGTGGCGATTTCCATGAAACTTACCCAATGTGTTTCGTACTCCGGCTAGTAACGTCTTTACATGAAATGTTTTAGCTTTCAAATTTATTTCAAGAAAGTCAGATTTCTGGTCTGATGAACATTGTAGACGTAAAATAGTTTTTCGAGCTCGAATTTTTTTGGCACAATGCAAAATGCACACCAACTATCCTGTTAAGCAGCTGTTACACGTTGAAACTTTTAGCTGAAACTTGCAATTTAATTGTGTGCAACTGCTCTGCTAAACAAGTTTCAGGAAGCATTGAACCGTGTAACATTGTCGGTTTCGTAAAACTTTTTTGAACTTCCGTTGCGAGCAAAGTTTCACGAAAAGTAGAACCACTTTCTACTTCTGCAACGGTCGCAGCAATCGCAGTGGTGATAAAAACAGGAGTTTCACCGTGTAACACCACTTCGTGAAACTGGTCTCGCTCGGTCTTGTTACGCTACGCTGCGTAAGCCAATCAGAAACCGGCTAAGGTTATTTAACGTCGGTAGTTCCTTCAGTTACGAAACTGGTATGAAGCCGACGGTGCGCCTTTTACCCCCCTCCCTCTGTCAGTGCTCCGTTTCACGGATATTTAAAGCTGTAGCTACACAGATCAGAGGAAAGTGGAAACAGACGTTGAAGTCACCGAGGATCGAAATGGGGAACCCTTGCTCCGAAAGCCGCGCACTAGCCTACTGAGCTACTCCTGCAAATGTTGGTTTTTGAGGAGAGGGGAAAACTGGAGTACCCGGGGAAAAACCTCTCGGAGCAGAGTAGAGAACCAACAAACTCAACCCACATATGGCGTAGAATTCGGGAATCGATCCTGGACCACATTGGTGAAAAGCGAGTGCTCTCATCACTGCGCCAGCCCTGCTCCCCATGTAAACAATACCCGGCAAGCAATACCCTGCGGGCAGGCGGAGTCTCTTTCGAGCTTCCTAACCCTAACCCTAGGAAGATCGGAAGAGACTCTGCTCGCAGGGTATGTAAACAACATTTCGAGACCAGTTTCGACGTTCCCGAACGAGTTTCGACCTTTTATGTTACACGGTGCAACGCCTGCCGAACTTTTTTTTGCAGCGCCGTTGCACGTAAGTTTCAGCTAAAAGTTTCAACATGTAACAGCGGCTTTACCCAAATTACGGTCAGTTATCATTTTCGGAAAGGCGATAAGACCTAAGGCTTTCGGGAAATGGACAAAAAAGCCCTGATAAATCCGAGAATACAATGACTCAAGTTCCCCTAGAATAACCGAACAGATAAAATTTTTTTAACGCAACCTAAAATTAACCTACAGAGCTTTAAAGTACTCCAGATAGCCTAAAACAGCATTTAAAAGCATTTGAGAGAAAACGGTTGTTGCGTGCCCCTGCGCTTTGACGGTCCGGTGTCTCGTATCGACGGGTGAAAAGCATGATTTAATAACATAGAGCGGTTTTCAAATGAGTGTCGTAAAACCAAAACCAAAGTAATTACTTTGGCCAATCAAAAAGGACGGAGACAATCCGTTAAACCAATCAAAACTCGAGGTAATTACACGTAGCCGACACAAAGCGCGAGAAAATGTGCACGCGCGAGCCACGATTGGTTTTGGTTTCATTTCTGATTGGTTGACTCGCGTCTCAAAACTCACCTAGCATAGAGTGGTGCACCACACTATGCTAGGTGAGTTTTGAGACGCGAGTCCTCCGTCCGAATGGTTAGAGTCGTCTATCAAGGGTGACTTGAACATGCGATTTGCGATATCGAGGCTTGACTTAGCATTTTACGATTTTTCTTTCCTCAAACACCCTTTCTAGTATAAGATCTGTAAGAACTACTTGCTTAATTATTTTCGTGATTCGAGAAAACGAAATTTTTATATCCGTGATCCGTGATCCTCTATTTTTCCGTTCTTGAACCGCGACAGAGAACCTCTTAATAATGCGAGGAGTTTTTTTTAAATCATAGCTTTGTTTGAATAAGAGGGTTAGTTTCTAAGAAAAACTGGTACTGCATCGTTGGGGATTAGAAACGAATACTTGGTTTATCAACAGAGTTGATATCCAGTGGTAATTTGGCCACCCGTAAAGAGATTCGAGTTTTCGGGTATCGATTGCTCTGACGGAGGGCTAAAGCTTGAAACGTCCGAACAACAAAATCAAACTTATACCAAGTAATACTCCTGCTTGGTCAATGTGAGCAAATTTTTCTAGATTCTCAGTGATTTATAAGAGAAAAAGCTCAAGTTTGGGCTATAACACACCCCTTTTAAAGACCGTTCGCGCCAATTGTTATTGCGCATCCTCACTGCGCACGCAATTAGTGTCATGTCACATCATACATCATTTTCTTCATTAGGAATCATGTTTTATGTTGAAAGTATTTGTTTGATGCACCTATTCAAAACTGACAAAAACGGTAAAGACACTATCTTCGTCTACCGAGATTCTTTTGCAATAATTTTACAGCATCAACAATGGAAGCCATTTCAACTTAGGAAAGCCCATTTTTCAAATTATGGTGCTGAAGTTGGCGCTGCATCCGGTGACTCGTCAATTTCTTTTACATTTTCGACCTGAGTAGCTTGTTATTCAGCTCATCATAAATATGATAAAGTTATCAGTGTTACATGTAAAGATTTTCGTGCTAACGTCTTTAATAGGCCTGGGTTTTATAAATGGCGTATGAATATTCTCCTAAACGTTCATGCACCTATCTTTGATATAGTATTTCTTACCCACAGCAGAAAGGTTATTAAAAAACTGTTTGATAACCCTGAAAAATAACCGATTTCATTTCTCTTGGCAGTCATTCAAAATAAACATTCGAAAAGTGCACAGAAACGCCTTCCAGAGGTGCTATCGGTTGTTGCAGCAATATCCCAGATTTAAAGAAAGATATACTGTACAATTTACTAAAACAAAACTTGGAAGGTTTTAGAGTTAATGCTTCAAAATACATTGGAACGATTAGTTTTCAGCAACGGCCGCCCCAGACTCCCTAAAACGCGGTCGTGCAACATTTCAAGCGCGACTTTGAAAGGGCATAGAAAATCGAGGATTCAACCAAATTCAAGAATTTTTCACCTAAATGCTTCAAATAAAAAGTGGATTTATTTTAGGGAAAAAAAATTTTGGGGGTAAGGTGCACTTTAAGGAATGGACCTTTTTGGAAATGAAATTAATTTTAACAGATTTAAATATAATTTGAAAAAGTGGATGAACATTAGTTAAAGAATTAATGCATTGCTTCTTACGCTTTTTTTTATCCTTTTATATTTAACAAATAAAGAAGCCTCGACTGTGCTCTGCACTGTTGTAAAACGCGCTGGAAGCGGTAGAGCACGTAAGAAGTGTGGAGGAAAACACGAGACGCAGTCGAGTGTTTTTCCCTACTTCTTGAGAGCTGTACAGCCCCCGAAATGATCCCGACCCCGAAATGATCCCTAACCCTGAAATGGTCCCTAAATCGACCCCGAAATGATCCCCAAGGAATTAGAGAATGGTAGTAATTAAACATGGGACTGTGGATTGCTTTTTTGTTCTTTGTTGATATGCTGCAATTCTGTCATTCCTTTTTATTCTTACGAAGTTTCAAATAAAATATTTGTCGGGTCACTGTCTCGTTCCAGTCTCGTTCCAGACGACCTTTGACCTATTTAGTTTCATGCAATGTTTCGAACTACGTGGTTTTTAGTCCTCCTTCTGTGCTCTGTTTTACGAAGCGTAATTTGGGGAAACGATGATAAGCCTCCTCATATAAATTCAGGATTATCGAAGAATGCAGAGGTGAGTTTCAATCTACGCTGAAACATAACGTAGGAGCCTCCCCTGTGCAGGGTCGCGAATAGTGCACATGCTCTATGTTACTTGTGTACATAAACAATAAGATACAGTAAGAATGCACAATTTTTAAATTGTTATTGAATAGCTAACTCTCAGTTCCAAAACGTTAGGAATTGCAGCAATCGTGCCACAGCGTGACATTCGTAGTGGCGCGTCAATTCCTCAGCTATGAGCGTTTATATTTACTTCACACGTAAATACAAGCGAGGGCAAACAAGGGCCTCTGCTGGCGCGACATGTGCGTGGGCCCTCAAATGGTCTTAATGACGCCCCACTTGAAAAAATTAACTTGAACACTGCAGTTCAATACCACCCAATTTAGTGCCTTGTTTCTTAGGCAACCCAGTGTAAGCTTTTTGGAGCTTCTAGTAAACAACGTCAGCTCACCCGCTGACCAAAAAAGCCCGAGGACTCTGGGTACGAGATTTATCATTAGTTCCAACCCCCACTCTATTTTGATACTTGGAATGAACGGCTGACCAAACTTACTGCTGTCAACTTCATCGAACGTGTGATCCATAGCCATTGACAAATTGCCGGTAAAAAACTAAGCGTTATTGAAAGCTTTTCTTGTTTTCGTGGAAAAACACGTCTGATTTTATTTTTAGTTAAAATGTTGAATCTTTCAAGAAAAATGAGTATTTAAGGATATACTTGGCGATGGACAGCAAAACACAAAGACGAGTTGAAGTTGCTAAGAGAAAAGCGAGACCAGGTAATAGTACTTTTAGAAAATAATTCAGCTGTGAATACCGAGCTTGCTTTTGTGCACTTCTAAATTCATTAATTATTTTTGGTGCTCATTACTCATCTCCTTGACACACCACATTGCGGCGGAAACTTATTTCCAAGCTGCTGAATTAATCATAATTTAAGTCACTTATTGATCTACTGTACATGTACAATGTAATAATACACTTGATTAAAATACATTAATGAGGGTAAACAACAGCAACCTGTGTATATCTGATACATAATTCCCCATATTGAAATTGTTTGTTTGATTTTCATTGTTAGCCAGCAAATGTAGCTTAAAAATATCCAGTACATGGTCAGGAACAATCAATCCTAATGTTTGATATGTCAATTACCTGTACCAGTTAAAAAAAATTATCCTTGCATTAAACCTGTACATGTACAAACTTATAGCTTCCTTCATATTTTTCCAATCACATATTGGTTCTTCTCTTGCCATGCATGTACCTTGGGAGAGGATGTCCGTTTTAAATTTGGGAATAGTTGTTATGATGTCTTTAATAAACCATAAGATTAAAAAAAATATGTATCCTATGTTACATAAAGGGGAACTGTGTATAAATGAATTTACAATAATATACTTATGGCTAAAATTGAATTATGTAATTATAACAGGTTGTGTTAAGAAATGAGTCTATTTACAAATGTGTTCTTAAAACGTTCGGTGTTAATCTTTGGGCGGAGGCAAACCATGCGACGTTGCCGGGGCTTAGGCTTCGGCAGAATTTCATTTAACGGATGATATCTTAGAGCCCTAGCTTTACTAAATAATTTCTTGTCCTGCATATGCATGATATCCTTGACATTCAATGGAACTGAAATGTAACGCCACTTGTAACATCTGTTTAAAAAGTTCTGTACTGTGTTTAGATCATGTTTATACGTATCATACACTGAAAGGCCATAAGTTAAATTAGATAACACAATTGTCTTAAAAAGGAGGTCTATTTCATTCTGGACATTTAATTTTTCCCTTTCTCAAAGTTGTTAATATATGGAGGCACATGTTAGCCTAATAGCTAATTTGACCTCCAAGTAAGCATTGGACATCCTATGAGAGGTTTGCAGCCTATCTCTGCTGCAAGGCTGCTCCCTAAAACAAATTTTCTGGAGCCCTTCGGGCTTCCAACATTAAAAGTTAGTAGCCTAAGTCATTTTTTCAAGAACCCAGTATTAATTAATCAAAAGTGAGGATGAATCACCTTGTGATAAGTTAGGCACCTGTTTGGGCTACTCGTTCAGAAATTTGCTCGCCCGCGCTAGCAAGTAAGGTGCCCCAGGCGACAGGGCGGCTGTTAGGCAGCAGCCTTGCTACAGGCACAGATTATTGTGTGTGTTTCCAGGAAATATCCAGATCCCCACCACAGAGGGATTGAAAATTACAGAGGAGTGGAAGTTTGAAAACCCCAGATCTTCCAGAGGGGAGAATGGTTAAGATGCCAAATTCACATCCAGATGGTTAAGGCAAAACAAGAGATTCACTTTGTAAATGTTAAGTGCCACTACTACCTTTGCTGGTCATTCATAAGCCAGCATTTGTCACACCATGTTGTTTTTCTTTTTCTTAATTCTTTGGAAGTAAACTCATATTAACTTTGCAAAAGAGAGAATTCAAAGTAAAAATTACCTGTGTTTGAAGGGATTGTGTCACACCAAAAAATAATGCTGTAGGTTTGTTGCCAGTAACCATCGAAGTGTACTGGAGCAGTTCTTTGTTGTTTGCAGCCATGCAAGGATGGAGAAGATGGATGGCCAGAGATGGTGTCTTCAGAAATTCACCAAAAATTAATTATGAATTAAGCTGTTTGTGCCATAAATACACTGTGGGTTGTCAGGAATGTTGTTGTACTATTTGAGAGCTATTAAAGTATGATGTACCAAATTTTTACCCAGTTTTGACACTACCCTGTTAAATACAGTAAATTTAGATCATGATGTGATGGTTACTAGGTATTAGTTACAATGAATGCATCTAAGAGAAATTATCTGATTTAAAACAGAGTAATCAATAACTTTCCTTTTGCTAAGAACCGAAATTCTCTGCAAAAGTCTATAATTTGGCAAGATAAGTACAGAAAAAATAGCAACTCATGAATCTCTCATGTTTTTTGGAGATATCAGATTAGTAGTTCTATCCGAGACTAAAAAAGAAATCATACTTTTTGCAGTAGTTCAAGTCAGTTTTTCCATTACATATGTATCTTTCTATTGGGTGTTTACACACTGAATCAAGGAGAAATTTGTAGTGCTAGAATTTCCTGGAAATTCTGACTGCGAACCCTGTTCATGGAAATATCTTCTTTGGCAGTACTGTCATTATAGTAGGGATATCCAATCAGAACCTGTCCTTGCTTGTGTTGAGTGTTCATGCATCTGAGATTGACTTCCTGTGAGACCAGTATTACTACATGTGCAATAGATTATTATTACACTGTTTGATGAATATTAATAATAATTTGACAGAGCTAGTGATAAAGGGTTGTTAAAAGTAATTGCAAGTGGGGTAGCAGTGAGAGTTTTCCTAGTTTTTTTGGTTTGAAATAAACAAGTTAATTATGCAGTTAATGATGTTTAAGGTGTAGATATTATGCACCTGTGGGAAGGATGTGAAACTAGTTGCTTGGTGATTGGTGAATTGACAGCTGAAATATCGTAGCTGGCAGGATTCAAACCAGTATGAGCAGTACGACCTGGGGGGCTATTGTAGCTCATTATCCATGTCCTGAATGGACATTAGTGTCACGCTGGTCTGCTGACTCTACACTGAGTCAAGGGCCACCATTTACAAATTTAGAAATACCATTATTGAAGTTTAAGGTGTATGTGTCTGTGGCATTTTTAAAAGACCATAGCCCTAACCCTAACTCCCTTGGAGTTGCAGTAGCTCAGTGGGTAATTAAAAGCACCTGACTGGTGTTACGGAGGTCACATGTTCAAATCCTGCCCAGGACTAGGATTTTTCAGTTGTCCTTTTGCCCATGCCAAGCAATTACATGTAGTTTCCAAAACCAACCTAATTAAGGACTTTGCCTACTAATTCAAAGGTATTTTTGCACGTTTTATTGAATATGCGGGAAAAGCAGATCTTAACAATTGTTATTGAAATCCAAAAAAAAAATGGGGTAACCAATCATTTTTCAAAGATAATTAATCAACAGTATTTGTAAAAAGCTCTAAAATACAAAGCAACGTATGGTGTTCTTTTCCAAATTGAAGCTTGATTATCTCTGAAAAATGCGTGGTTACTCCCAATTTTCTTTTTGGATACCAAGATCACTTGCTAAGGTCTACTTTCTCTGCATAGTTTTGAACCACGCAAAAATATCCCTGTATTAATAAGCACCATCCATAGGAAATTCAAGTATCTCAAGATGCGTAGAACATATGCGCAATAACAATAGTAAGCACCATCCTTAATTAGGTAAAATTTCCTAGCAGTTAAGGAAGTCATTAATTTCCAACTGTATCTTTGAAATAGAGCTAAAAGGAACTGATGGCTGGACCAAGTTGAATTACGTACAGGAATTTGACACAAGCTTCGGAAGTGTCAAAGACAATGTCCCAAGGCAAGATTGCAATAAGATCTCTAAATCAGAATTCGTGGAGAGATTTGAAAAGCCCAGAATCCCTGTAGTTTTAACGCATACCATGGATCATTGGAAAGGAATGAGAAAGTGGACAGTTGAGGTATGGAACAACTGTATAGATCGTTTTCACTGTCACGCAATAAAAAAATTAATCGAAAACCATCCAGTGGAAAAAGTCAAGAATTCGTGATGTTGTAGAAGATAAATGAAGAAGACACTTCTCCAAGTTTTAGGCCTGTGCGTTTCCCCAAACTTCAGATATTCGTCAATGTTTCGCAGAAATTTACAGAGCCCAGTATGAAAACGCCATGTTGGTGTACATCTGTGGTGCACCAATATGGCGGCCGGAAAATAGTGTCAACATCTGTTACTTACTTTGGCTATCTAGGCGAGTGATCATCTGTACTGAACAAACAGCTATTTACCTAAGCACTTTTCCTAATGCTTTAACATCTAAAAGGGCTCAAAACCATGAGATAAATATATATTTCTCAATAAACTCGATCATCGCCTCGTGTCACGCACCGCTATAACTCAGAAATTCAAAATGCTCTGGTTTCCAAATGAAGCACCCTATTGAGCTTTAAAATTGCAAATGGTTATAAATTTACCCCCTCTTATGCCTGATGAGGATAAAAACTTTCGTGGCTCTTTAGTTTTGGATTTTAGAAAATGATGACGTCACGTGAAAACGATCCATACAATACAGTGCACATAATTAATTTTTCTTTTTATTGGCATGTAGACTCTTAAGTCCAAATGTCAATGATCGGTTTTTTCACTGCTGTCATTCACTGCAGTAGAACAAATTGGTGGATTACGTGCAGTCTTGTGATTTCAAGCCAATTTGTTCATTTCTGTTTACATAACGGTCCACCAACTATCCCAGGCCTGAAAATATGATTTAGCCACAGTAAAAAAATGCAACCATTATTTTGTTGCAAGTTGATCTTTAGGGTGCATGATGGACTATTTCTTCATGCATATGTTAATAGTGTCATTCACAGATGGGGTCAAAACTATTCTGAGCTTAAGGTGGAAAATTTTCACTTAAAATAATTGAAGGTGTTTTGTTTTTTTGTGGATAGGGTATTTTCTTATTAGCTGCCAAAGTTACGTGTAAAATGGCTGCTATTATTTTCAAGTAAACATACAGTATTTCAACAGAAGACGCAGAAGTCATTTTCAAGTTAATGCCTTTTGTTACAGAAACTTGCAAAGAAGTACAGACATCAAAAGTTCAAAGTTGGTGAAGATGATGATGGTTATGCTGTGAAAATGAAAATGAAATACTATGCTGAATACATGATGCACCAAAAAGATGACAGCCCACTGTATATATTTGACAGCTCATTTGGTGAAGTAAGCTCTGCTTTAATTGTACATTGTATATTTAAATCAGAAAAATATCATTGTTACTGTTTTCCACAAACCACAAACACATCAATAGACAATTAGATGGTGGTGATACACAGGGTTTTACAGTTTTATAGGAGACAGTGAGACAAAGAGCTGTGTTTTCTTGCATACACTGTATTTTACTTGCATGGGTAACTACTGGTACCTCCATTTACATTCCAGCCATACAAGTATATTTCATGTACAAATAAGCAGTTATTTTCATGGCTACCTGTACTTTTAAATTTTAGACAAAATTGAGTTAACTATTAAAATTGAGCAATCATTGGTATTGAACAAACTACATGTTATGAGGATCATGTGCCTTTTAATATTTTTTGTTGCTATTAATTATGTTAATAACGATTATTTTCTTGCTGTCATTAGTAAGGAACATTATGTTGCAAAATCTACCATTAATTATGAACAAAATTAATCTTGTCAAGTTTAGGTACTTCAAAATGTAGTTAAAACTTGTATGCAATAATTACTCTGAAACCCTCCCATAACCATTTCAGTACAGTCATTTTTGTGAATAACGCTATTAAGACTCAATAATAATTAACTTATGCAGACAAAAAAATAAATTAACACTTGTACATGCAAATACAGTCCTCATGATGTATTTGCAAAGCCCGCAGACCAGCAGGACACATTTTCCTTTCAGGACTTAGATAAACGACCTACCAGTAGCTTGATGGGTAGTCAGCATCTGACCAGTGTTATGGAGGTCGTACCGGTAGGTTCGACTCCTTCCTAGGAATCTGATGTTTCAGTTGTCCTTTTGCCTGTTGCCAAGCAACTTGTATATAAATTATGCTTTTGACAACATTGTTTTTTTTCCTCCGAATCTGTTCACTGATAACTGTCGAACCTTCTTATTAAAATGAAATCATGTATTCTCTATTCTTTCAATTTAATGTCACTGGATAGAAACACTGAATTAATTTGTTTTAGTTAATGTCGCTGTATTCCATTTCTTTCCACTCCTTCATCGCTCCTATAAAGTTATGGTAGCCTTCTTTTGGATCTTCCCCTGGTCGCCTTAGATATTTTAAAGGGGATCTACGAATTGCAGAAACTTGGCCAGCAAGGTAATACAAATGGTCTGTACTGCAGTCCGAAAATAAGTTTAGGTCTGGGAGGAAGTAGTGTGGACATGAGCAGTTTGCTAAAGAATGTAATAGGTCGTCTAGCAAGCCAAGAAAACATACAACAAGATTTTCATCCGACCATCTGTCAGGGGGGTGTCTTTCACTTGCCCAGAAGAGAAGCGTCTTTAAGTGGTACGAGGTAAGAAGACTGCATGTTGACGAAATGTTCTCTTTAATAGCCATTTTGAAAATACGAAAACAGTAATTTCTGTTTCCAAGACCCTTTGATTTCATCAGTTTTCGTTCCGCCTTAGAAAATGAAAATCGCCATTCAAGGTCTTCATCCCCTTGTGGAGATGTTTTAGCTACAAGGTGAAAGCCATCTTGGATGATTTCGTCCACTAAAGATTGAGGAGGCCAAAGTCGTTTTCTTGACGCCCAGTTTTGGCAGCATGCCGGCCAACCGCTAAACTCGATTGCTGGAACCACGTCATACGAGCAATATATACCTTCCTCATCATATGTCTCATCCATTTGAATGGCAGGGCCATGGGGAGCAATCTCCAGGTCAAAATCTTCCATTTCCGGGTTCTTCTTCTGGTCTGAAATAACCTTTAATTCGTTTAGCATTCTATAGATTCCATCTTTAAACTTCAAAGCAGAGAAGTAGTACTTGGAATCTCTCTTCGTCAATAACTGCAGCAAGTTTTCGTTATCATCTTTTGGGGCTGTTGGAACACGCAGGTAAACAAATCCAGGGTAATGTGTATCAGTCAGAGACTGTTCATTTAAGCCCAGGGTGACATGTGACACGCTCAACATGATATCAAATTCAGGATTTACGTTAACTGAGCAGATTCCATCTCCGTAACTCATGTCTGGGACCTGAGATTCTTCAGCCATACTACCTGTCAAATCAAGTTTCCATTTGAGCCAAGACATACCTGGATTATCCCGCAGAAGGAACTTAAGAAGAGTTTCAAACATTGCGATCCTTTCGTATTCGCCTAACACGTAATTCCAATCGTGATCCACACAGTACAAAAACACTTCTACGAGTTCTTCCTGCAGCTTACCAAGATCAAGCCCTGAAACAAAATCTCTGCCTTTTTTCGCGTCATTTGCAGCTCCATGTAGGTGTTCCAGTCTGCTAACAAAGCTACGAGTCTGCTGTCTGCTCTTGGTGTCTATTTTCTCGCGGCTGCTGAATCCGAGGTCAGCAATATGGCGTTGAAAAGCACTGTTTGCATCAAGAGTTAGAATAGCGAGCTTACTCTTCACGAGTGGATCGTCAGTGTCTTGGGAAAATTTCATGAAAATTGGAAAGCGATTTTCATTTGATTTTGCAAACCGAAAGAGATCGCCGATTTCGATTTTCCACTCCATCTTTTTAGCCAAATCTAGAAACCAGTCTACGTGGACTACGTGGGGTTTCAGTTTCACTGGGGACTAGTGGCTCGTTGATTATAAACCGCATTTTCACGGGTTTTTCACATCAGGGAAATTTCATTCACTGTAGTGTTCAGTAGTAAATCTCAACAGCACATTGACCGAATGCATAAATCGCGGCCAAAAATATATTCTTTTGTTTATGTGCTAATGAGACTCACTAGCCTCGCTCTCAGGCAACTTTTCTTTTGTATTTTGTCCATGCAAACGAGGCGAGTGAGGCTAATTAGCACATAAACAAAAGAAAATTTTTTTGGCCGCCATTTATGCATTCGGTCTATATTATACAAAAATTTGGTTTTATCAACGGAGTTGATAATGTAAATTGGCCACCGTACAGAGATTCTAAAAGCTGACGTTTCGAGCGTTAGCTCTTCGTCAGAGCTCGCTACTTCCCCACCGACGCAGCACCACAGTTTCTTTAGAAACTACCCCTTCATTCGGTCTATATTACATGTACTCGTCCGTTTGGGGAGTCACGCAACACCGCCATTCAAACAAGTTTTGTGAGCGTGCGTTGTGTGACTAAAAAGTATGAAGTTAAAAAAATAGAACCACATAAACATGTTTTCAAATGATTTATAGCGATGTAATAGTTTTGTTGGAGTATATACCAACTCTAAGCTTTTTGCAGTCTAATCTCAAGTTGATGTTTATTGAACATGTAGTGAGGACAACCTTGGAGTCCGTCTTTTCATACTTGAGAAAATAGTTAGTGTTATGAATATTGCTGTCATAACAACTCCGAGTGAACGGATGTATGTGACATGGTTCAATTGGAATGGCTTGTAGTACAGTTAACTCGGACGAGTTTCAAGTGCAGAAAAGATCAATAATATTGCTTGAAAGAAAAATGAGCAAGAGGTATTGCACGCGTGACGGGTGTCAACTTTGGCCCACAGCGCAGACTTTGAGTACATCAGAACGCTGACTTAGGGTACGGTTTTTTTGGGAAAATCCAAATCCGGATTCTTGTATCCAAAAGCAGATTTTGCGTTTCTTTACTAAAATCCGGAAATGGATTATTGATCCGAAAAATTCACTCTCCTTAGTGGATTCATAAGATCAGATCTGAATCCGGATTTTTAGGATTCATGATCCGTGCGTTTCTCCGGGAGACTGATCCGAAAAAACTACGTTTGGAGTCTTGTGAAAGTGCACATCTCCACCATTTGCGTGAATCATGGGGAGCAATCAAAGTGAGTTTTCAGTGCTATTTTTTCCTTCAATTTACCCGAAATTTATAGAAGGTCGTAAGTTTTTCGCAGAACTTCAATTTGATACAAAATACATTAATCCTA
>OX421447.1:13051573-13064073 GCA_949126865.1 Montipora capitata
TTAAATTTTTAGTCTGTGAAAAAAAAAAATCCTAAAAAGCGTGTATTCAACACACATCTCCACCAACTGTGTAATCAACGGCACTTATTTGGAAGCTGGTCATTTTATTTCATTAACGTTTTCATTATGTCCGTTGTTATGAATAAAGAGTTTACTTACTTTCTATGTTTATGAACGGCCAGTTTATAACGAAAATAGGTAAATGGATATGCAACTCGGAACATTTCATAATGTATGATCCCTTTTAGGTTGCTTTTTGAACTATTCACTACTTGCACAATCCCATAATACACCTCTATTCTCCGCCCCCCCCCCCCCCCCCAAAAAAAAAAAAAAAAAAATAAATAAATAAAAATAAAAATTTTGCATAATCATTGTTTGCAATTTCTTCTGGGACATGAAAATGTCCCAAGAGAAGTCGAAAACAATGCCTATGCAAAAGAGGTGTATTATGGGATTTGTACAAGTAGTGAATGTTCGTTTCCCGAAAGGCCTACGAAGGTGTTTAGAAAAGTTAGAGATTTCCTTCTCATTTAGGTTTTTCCCCAGTCAAGCCGTTCTTTTAATAATGATCTCATGTAACATTTCAAGCAGTGGAAGGGTTCCTGCTTTTGTCACGTTAAACAATGTATGCTTACACTGCGTTATACGGGAAAGTTGAATTTTATGTACAGGTAAATATGATTAATCATATACGAAATACATATTGGAAATGGGGGTATTAAACGATTTTCTGGGTAAAGATCATGGCAGTGGATGTAACAAACAAGTTAAGGAGTTGTGAGGAAGTCTGAAAATGTCCATGCTTGCCAGTGAAGGGAGTCGAACCCTTCGGTATTGCGCCTTGCGACTGTGGGACTGGCCTTGCTCGTTGTGGCTTCACAGATCTATTAGAGGGTACTGAAAGTCAACACAACTTTTGCTTGTTTTGAGGTCTGAGATTGCGTCTGTTAACGATATCCCCTCTCCTTTTGTTTGCAGCTGGAAATCCTCCACTGTCCTGGTGAAACCGTTTTCATCCCTGGGGGGTGGTGGCATGTTGTGGTCAACTTGGACTCGACAATCGCCGTCACACAGAACTTCTGTTCACCAGTCAATTTTAACGTCGTCTGGCACAAGACAGTCAGGTGACCAAAATGAGTTTCCCTTGGTTATGGGAAAAGGAGAACTGTAGATCGAACTTAAGCTCAGATTGAGTGGGAACCCTGGTTTTATGTTGGTTGAAATGTTTGCCGTATTTCCCTGTGTCTATTTGTAATTAATTTAGAGGTAAATCAGATGTATATATATAACTTTCTCGATTGGGTACGGCACTGGGGCCCTGTCCACGAGCATCCGGATATTTTTGAAAACCGAGGTTTTTTTCCACCGTGACGTACAGAATATGTGCTAACATTGGTATCACGAGCCTCTCAGTGATGTCATCGCATGCGAAAACCTCCGTTTTTACCCGTCCACACGAATACGGTAAACCTCCATGTTGAAAACTCCACAGTCTTCAACACCCTTCGTTTTCGGTGACCGAAATCGCCGTATTCGTGTGGACAGGAGGCGAAAATGGAGGAAAAAAGTACCCGTTTACGAAAATACTGATCTGGATACATCTGGACGGGGTTTGGGTTCTGTGTGCAGACGGTTCGGATTTCTCTCTGGATTACCAACCTTTAGTTTTGTTTATTTCAGAGGGAGACCAAAACTTTCTAGGAGGTGGTATAAGAAATTAAAGGTAGGTGTTGTGGCTTGTGCAGATTGATTTTGAACTACGTTTTCGTCGCGGTTTGCGATTTTCGCCGACAACCTTATGTTAAATATCCCTAGTGTACATCTACATATAGTAAGGGTGTAGTCGATCTGCCACGGAGGCTACAGATTTTCCATAAAGGCAATTGTACACATGAATCAGTATGGCTTTTCTTATCCAGAAAGAAAGGCCAGAGATAACGGAGATTGCAGACGGCGTGCATATAGATGAACCCACTGGTGTCCAGTCTGACTCGTCCTCCTCAGCTTCGTCATCTTCATCGTCGGCGTCGTCTACTATCGAGTCGTCGGAGAGCGAGTCCTCGGATTCCGATGGTGACCGCTGTAAAGAGAAGGAGAAACACAGTCCCTCACATGGAGATAAACGTAAGAGAAAGAGGTTAGTACGAGTCAATGAATGATATTTTCGTACACGCGGTCTTCGAAAAGTGTATTGGGCTTGAGAGAAGTATTGGAAATTTAGGCCTATTATTGAAAAGAACACACGAGAATTGCGAATTGAGAATTGGAGTCAGGACACTTTTTGAAACGTTCGTATGGACAAACCTTTGTCTTTTTTTCCGTGAATGTACCTGTTTTTCCTCTTAGTGTTCGGTACATTGGCCGATATTTGCAACGGAGTAACAATATTATCGGCCCCTTTGTTCCTTAAAGCCCTAAAATGCTCCTTCCACTTTAATTTAATGTCAATGTATAGGAAACTTGGATTTTTCAGACACCTGAGAAATTTAATTATAAAAACTAGAAATAAAAAGTAAGAGCGACGTTTTCACCTCACTGGGGTCATTTTCAAGTTCGATTAAATGGCTGTGAAATTAGCATGTAGAGGCAAAACTTATAATACATGGGAACACGAAAGTGTAAAAAACCGATAAAAATGTTGATTATATGGCTATAATAGTACGTGCGCTCTGATTGGCTGCTGAGCGGGCAAGATTTTCTTGACTCGACGGCTCTGTTGAGTTGAGAGTAAAAGCTACGAGCGCGTGGGCGAAAACAACAAAAAATATGGACAAATATATTTTCAATAACTGAAAGAAAAACTAGCGTACAGATACTTCTTTAGTATGAGCGACGAAGAGAGCCACAGCGAGAGCGGGTTTTACTATCCAAAGGACGAAGAACAGGCCAAAACTGAGCAAAAAAAAAGGTCATATAATAAATAACTCGGCCTTGATGTATTGACCTCGCTATCGGTCGGTCAATACATCAAGGCCTCGGTCTGAGATTTCCCTGTAATGACCTTACTGTCGGTTTAATAAGTGGTATATAACTCGTAAATAACAATGAAAAATTATGAATCGCCATATTATCATTTTACCCGGAAACCGTATGTATAATTTGTGTTAATGATTTAGCCTCATTGTCTCAGGCCGAAGCTGAATTCCCCGCTATCATCACCAAGAGAAGAAATTTTGAGTCCACCTTCTCCAAAACGTGGCAGATGAAAGTAGGCAAGGTAGGAATCGTAAAAGGTGTTGAAATTTCATTTGTTGGATTATGAGGCGTAGCTTGGTGGTTTGGGACAGTTTTGCACGCTGGTGCTGTAGATTCGAATCCTACATGTACGTTGACCAGTAGCCTGGGTTCATTTTCATTTTGCCCCACCACCCGTTATTGGCTAAGCGATTGTCCACTCACAGTTGTGATTTTCAAGGCCGGTATGTGGTTTGGTTCCTTTGAATATACGGGCTGGCAATTATCTAAATGCCCGGCAGCCGGGGAAGGGTCTCATATAAACGAAGTAGCCGGAATTTTGCAGGGCTCATGAACAGTATTTAGGTCAAAGCAACCCTTTTTTAAAACGGTTAGCCTCTAAAAATTATAATTAAGTACTAAAGAAGAATTTAAAATTGCTACCGTATATATTCTTTGATTGCGCTCACGTGATAAGACGGCCATGTTGGTGCTAAAACAATAGAAAAGTGCAGCTCAAGTTTTGCATAATAATAGACTCAAATTCCCAAAAGACGTTTTCGCTATTGTTCTTGCCACCAACATGGCTGCCGTGACGTCAGGTGCAAAGAATTGAGTGTCGAAAGTAATTAGTGAATTGCTTTGATTTATGATTACTTCACTCAGTGATTGGTTCAAAGTTCTCGCGCCACTTTTGCAACCAATCAGAAGAGAAACCAAAACCAATCGTGGTTCGCGCTTGCACATTTTCCCGCCCTTTGTGTCGGCTACGTGTAATTACTTCGAGTTTTGATTGGTTTATCGGATTGTCTCTGTCCTTTTTGATTGGCCAAAGTAATTACTTTGGTTTTGGTTTTACGACACTCGATTGAAACTCGCTCTAAGATCTATGAGTTATGACACATCAACGTCAACGAGAATACCACAAGAAGAACATGCATTTGAAGAATATTTGTACTCGCTTTTAAAACTTGTATATCGATGATGATCATGATGAACTTTAAGTGTAAAGTGTATTTAGCGCGGGGGAACTTTATTGGAGACAGTGCATAGAAGTCAAATCAAATTAACTCACGTCAAATAGTCGGTTGGTTTTTGAGGAGAGGGGAAAACCGGAGTACCCGGAGACGGAAAAACCTCTCAAAGCAGAGTAGAGAACCTGCTTCCTTATTCCTTTTCCGTTCTCCGAAATTCTGCTACATGAAATGACTAAACCTCAAGAAAAAAAAAAAATTCTTGCTAAGCGTCATAAGCGTTCCTCTAAATTCAGTTCATGAATGTTTCGGCTGAAAACGTTTGTCAACCACAATGAATTTGCTATTTTAAAGGGAAGCGCGACCTCTACCTTTACCTTTAAACCGGATTTGGAGACGCTTATTTTCACTTTTAACTTTCCCGCGCATCGCCATCTTGAAGAATTGTGACGTGTTGCGGTTTTCCTATTGTTCTGACTAAAACAACATTACCGCAAGGGTAACGCGTCACATTTTATTCAGGATGGCGGCACCTAGAAAATTTGAAAACGCAAATAAGCAATTCGGAAATTTACTTATTGGGGATAGAAACGCATTCTCTGAAAGGCGGAAACAAATTTGAGGAAACAATTTTGAGTGTAATTGTGTCCCAATTAGTCACAATTACAAATCCAGGGAAAGGTTACGTTTATACAAATACAAACGTTGGCCGTGTAGCACTTATATTTTAAACAGAGTTAACTGAATAGAGTGTAATGTGAAGTGCTAGATTTCTATCCCATATGAACCATGTGAGCGTTAGCCCTACTGATGGAAATGGGCCCATCCATCAGTTGGGCTAACGCTCACATGGTTCATATGGGATAGAAATCTAGCACTTCACATCACACTCTATTCAGTTAACTCAATTACAAATCCCTCGGTGAAAAACAACGGCGGAGTCTACTTAGACCAGGCAATAAACCGATTATTATTTTTTGAATACATTCTTCCGCTATGATTTGTAATTATTAGGCCGCTTGATATTACAAATCCTAAGATGTGACAGAACTGCTGAGGCATTGTGTAGAAAATTTATACCGTTTTCTGGTGACATTTTTCTCGATACAGCAACCATTAAACAGGCAAATGCAAACGGGCTGAACTCAAATAGCTTTCATTCGTTTTTGACAAAACAAAAATTTCAAACTGCCTGGTTTGCCGTTGGCCATGAAATTTATTCTAAAGCAACCGTGTGAAAAACTTAAATTGCAAACAATCACCGGAATGGATTAGTTATCTGACTTTAGCTGCATTGGAAATGCTTGGTTCTTTTAGGGATGAGCCTTAGTGGTATACGTACTAATAGGTTGTTGTTGTTGTTTTTTTCAGTTTACAGGCTACTAAAGAGGAAGAAACAAAATTGAATTGTGTCACACACGGTGAATGAATTCTAAGGCCCTGTTTACAAGCAGGTGGGGTAACCCTACTGCTAGGGTTACCCTAGCAGGAGGGGCAAAGATAGCCCGGGTTTAGAAGCAAAATTTCACAGGTAGGGTTACCCTACCACCCGGGACAACTTTGTGTGCTTGGTAACCGCCAGCATCGCAAACACAATGGAAAACGTTAAAAAATTGTCCTTGGTGGGCGAGTTGTCCCTAGAAGATCGTTTACAAGGCAGCTAGAGTTACCCCAGCGCTAGGGTAACCCTAGCAGTCAGATAGGGTAACCCTAGCTACCTTGCCAACAAGTCGATGAAAAAAAGAAGAAATGTGTTTGTGCTAGGGTAACCCTCTCGCTACAGTAACCCTAGCACTAGGGTACCCTCTCTCCATGTAAATATGGCCTAAGACTCACTCTTCCATTAATTAGACCTTTCTTTTGTTGTTTAAAAGCAGCATGCAAATTCTCGTAATATCAGTTGTGTCTTTATATTTATTAGAGTAAAAATATTGGATATCTGCAGTATTTATCCTAGGGAGTGTTTATTTTCTTTCAAGATTTTTTTGTTAGGTTGTTCGTTATGAATATTTGTTTACAAACTTAGGGGTAATGAAAGCAATAAAATCAATAGTTGTTTCTTTAAGCCAATCACAACAAACGCATGCTATGACAACAGGGACCTTAAAATCAACAACGGCCTTGTAAACCAAAAGGCCAATTTTGGGGTGCGTTCGATTGACCTTATTCCGGAATAGGAATATATGGAATATAGGTTAGAAATCCTTCGTTTTTAGGAAGATTAATATTCACAGTAAAATTGTCAAACACTTCCTAAAATGCTATTTTAAACATATCTTTATTATCCTTGTTGCTTCAAAACACAAGACATGCCGTTTTAGATCACTCCACTGACGTTATTCTTATTCCGGAATACGGTCAATCGAACACACCCTTAAATTACAAGATCACGTTTTCAGTTCAAACTTGTTAGTAATTTTTCCAAGTTATTGGAAATCTACAAACCAGGCGAAGTATACCCTCTATAGTAAATGAATTGGGTGGACCAATGTTCAAAATTGTCCCTCATGTGCTAACGTTTTCCATAGAACTTGAGATCTGGCCTTTTTTTAATTTGTAGAGAAGAGGGGAAAAAGGCCTCGCGCAGAGACATGAAGGCTTGGTGCCCCTGTAAGCCAATCAAAACGCAAACAAAATGTGTGCAACCAGCGTAATACAAGTAAGCAAGTCGCTTCATCGTGTAGCACATCCAGCCAAAACACAACGATTCGCAAACAATGATTACTCTGCTTTGTTAAAGTAGGAGCTCCCTAGTGTATTTGCGAATACCCATACTTCAGGACACGAGTTACAAAAGGAAACCTAGTTAATTTCTTTTAAATTTTTCCCTGTAGAGATTTACCAGTATGGCTACCGATATAATAAGGCTTCTATTTTTGGTGTCAATTTTTGGATCATGGCCGTTACTATGGCAACATTACATTTTAATTACAGGCAGATATATTCTTATTTTTGACCTAAATTTCTTAATATTTATACTTTTCTTCGGTAAATTTTTTTTTATTCTTTGCCACATTATGGAAATGATATTGCCTGACATTTTTGAAGTGGTAAAAAGTCAAGGTCGTTACGACGGTTTTGCCAATATTCTGTAATTTGTTATTTTTCTAAATATATTCGATACCAATCGATGCATGTTAGTTAATTAGCATCGATTGGTATCGGCCAATGGATGACTAATCGACAATCACACAAAGCGTCCACGAATCATCGATTGGGCTTTAAAAGTTTTTCGTGATCATATAGTTTATTGTACTGTCACATCAGCTGAATAGTTAGGTCGTCCCGAGATTTGACCGAGATCCGATGAAACTTGTATTTTAACACAATAGGGCCGTTTATACGAGAGAAAATAAGCCGCGGCTTACGTAAGCCGCGAAAGGAACTATTTATTCCAGTATAAACTCCCAGGCCAGGATAAGACGCGGCTTGAGAAAGCCGTGAACGTAGATTTTGTACCATTAATACGGGGTGTTCGCGGCTTATGTAAGCCGCGGCCAGAGTTAGCCGCGGCTTATTTTCTCACGTATAAACGGCCCTAATGCTTACTAGCATGCACTGTGAAACAACATTTAATCTATTTCCCTAGTTGTTCTAGGTTTTCCAGAAAATCTCTGCCGACACACTGACAAGATGGAATAGTCTGCCAGTCATATGTAGTTCTATCTAGAATATTCACATTACACAGAGTTGAGATCGCGTTGTGATCGCACACTGTCATAACAAGGGAGTCAAAATCAACAATCAGCTCAACTATGTCTTGGTTTGGAATTTTTAAATCAAAACATTATTGTAATAAAACGAAAAAAAAACAGGAATAAAATACATTCACAAATGATTATGCATGTTCTATAGTGATATGAGTTTATTCAATCATTTACGGCTGCTGTATTACGCATTACCCTGATTAAACAAGACGCCTAGAAGGGCGTGTCCGTGGAATGCGCAAACCGTTAACACAAGTTGTCCAGTTACTACAGTAAACTTCAGAAAATGGCGAGAGATTACCAGAAAGATAAATCTGTAATATAACTTGAAGTGGTTTCAGAGGTAAATCAGTGCCCGCAAATACCACAGAAACTAGAAATAAGTATTGAGCCGCTGCGAAATAATGTGGAATTAGAAGTGAAAAATGTTGCCAATCAAAAAGCAAATAGCGGTGACAATGGCCAACAGTCATCTTCGTCTTCGTCTTCCTCACAGCGTAGAACACGCAAAACTATGCAAACTGTTTCAACTGAATCAAAGTGACAAATGATCATGATCAACCACAGCCCAACTGTCGGGAGAGGGTTATCATAGCAAGGGACTCTAGACTTAAATATCTTCAAAGCCACAAAATGTCCAGGAACTCGCAAGTCAAAATAGCCACATTCCCGGGATGCACAACGCAAGACATGAAGGATCATATCAAACCGCTTTTACGCAGAAACTCGGACGAGATTATTATCCATGTAGGAACTAAAAGTTTAAGTTCCAGTAACTCTCCTCGTGAATGTGTAGAAGAAGTGGTTGATCTAGCCAAATTAGTTAGTTCGGAATCCCCAGCCATGATCACAAGATCCAATCTCATCAGTAGATCTGACGATGAAGCCTTGGCAAGTAAAGTTCCTGCTTTGAATAAAGTTCTTAAGCACTTTTGTCATCAGATGTCTTAGGGGTTTATTGATCATTCAAACATTTCAGAAACTGTCCACCTCAATCGGAGTGGCCTTCAATTAAACAAGGGTGGCACCTTGCGTCTCGCTCAGAATTTTATTAACTCTTTACGTGTAGATTAGGACAGTGTCGTCTGGGAATCCGATTTGACTGATGCCTTCAAGTGTGACGACCACGGTAAGTCCAATCTTTCTAGCATCTTTGGTCGGGGGTTAGTCTTTGCGTCCCTTAATATTAATAGTTTGCTGTCCCACATTGACGAACTTAGAGTTTTTATGTCCTCTTCTAAAGTTGATGTTATAGTCAACGAGAAACCACTGATAAATCGTTCTCTCTGCAAGCTCCGAGCATCGATATTGTATTAAACATTTTAAAGAAAATTGATGATAAAAAAGCCACTGGTCTTGATAAGATTCCGAGTAAACTGTTGAAGACGGCTGCCGGTATTATCGCCCCTTCGCTTACCGCCATATTCTCTAAGTCCATCCTCACTGGGATATACCCAAGCGAATGGAAAACGGCCAAAGTAACTCCAGTTTTTAAAAAGGGTATTAAATCGGATCCTAACAATTATAGGTCAATTTCTGTAATTCCGATAGTTTCTAAAGTTTTTGAAAAAATTGTTTACAACCAACTCTGCCATTATCTATTAAGTTGCCAATCAGGGTTCCGCTCCTTACACAGTACTCTTACTGCTTTGCTTGAGGCGACAAATGACTGGTCGGTTAACATCGACAATGGGTTATTAAATGGCGTCGTTTTCATTGACCTTACTAAGGCATTCGACACCATTGATCACGAAATCATCTTGCGTAAAATGTCATTCTTGGGTTTTGTTCAGGTAGCTATCTGGGTCACCTCGCAGCTCTTACAAGGTCTCACCTGATTGGAGACCACCCTAACCCTTAACAAAAGAACAAATAACAGAAACAATGGACCCTAGGCCTAAAACAAAAAGGGTTAGGTTTTAGGCCTAGGGTCCATTGTTTCTGTTATTTGTTCTTTTGTTAAGGGTTAGGGTGGTCTCCAATCAGGTGAGACCTTGTAAGAGCTGCGAGGCTACCGAGCTATCTAAGTGGCCGAACCGGTCAGTGTAAAACGCAGACTGGAGACTGCAGACCATGGGTAAAATGCAGACTGAGGTTATAACGTAACTATTGAAAAAGCCCAAACCCCTTAGAAATGCTAACCTTAGGCCTAAAACAATATTTAGGCTTAACTGTTAGCATTTCTAATGGGTTTGGGCTTTTTCAACAGTTACATTATAACCTCAGTCTGCATGTTACCCCCGGTCTGCAGTGTGCGTTTTACACGGACCGTTTCTACTACCCCCTAAAACCTGGCAGATAGACTCAAACACTGTGGGACAAAAGTGAAACTTGCACGGGACGTACCAGAAAAATGCTTAATCGGAGTACAGTCAGCAGCTAGAGAGTTCCTCCGACGAGCGGATTGATGAGTTCAATATTACAAAGGGATTTCAGGAATCATTTCAACAATCTGGTCGTCGGATTAACGATGCAAAATTCAACTCAATCCTCAGTTCAAAACTCGAACTTGGATTAGGTTATTGCTCGCGTCCGGTGAGAATTTGACAGGTGTACCAATTTGCATAATCTGCCACGGTTAGACTCTATCCAATCTTTAATTCGACAACATAGTGTCTCAAGTTTGAGGATACTGGTAACATTACAGAAAGGTAATGTTGCTAGAGTGAAATGACCGTTGTTTGGCAGATTATGCAAATCAGTACACGTGTCAAATTCCCACGCCGGCCTGGCACCGGAAGCCAGCAATATTGCAATCAAAATTCGAGTTTTCAACTGACTCTTGATTTCAATTTTGCACTATTCATCCGACGAACAGATTATTCAAATGGTTAGATATCAAATTTGCTCGTCAGAGGAACGCTTGAGCTGCTTTGACTGTAACAGCTCAAACCTTTGGACTGTCCTCGTTCCCAGTGTCTCTCTTCCTTTCTTCCTATGGAAGAGAAGGGGGACAGGCCATGTGATTGAGGATGCGACCCGATTTGAAGAGAAACGTCGCAACGACCAGTTCTCGTCTACTGGACGATAAACTACAGGATCCGTAGTGTCTAATGACACTCCTGACCGATCTTCAGATTTGGCTACGAGTACGAGAACGCCTTTTCAAAATCACTCCACGTGCTAAACTTAGCTGTCCCTTGTTAAAGGGAACCTTAACTGCAAAGAAAAAAAAAAGCCTTTAGGAAATACTGAAGAAATACTGTTTACAATCAAGAAATACAAAAGAGCGGTTGTATCCGAAATAAAAGAATTTCAACTTACTTATTCTTTATGTTAAACTTCCTAGACGAACGACTCAGTAAGATGTTGATTGAAGTATAACGGGTGCCTCATTGTTATATCATTAGTACAGGAATAGTGCTGAGGTGAGTACTCGCCTCAGTTCCACCAATGTGGCCCGGGTTGGATTCCCAGACTCTGCGTCATATGTGGGTTCAGTTGGTTGGTTCCCGGGTACTCCGGTTTTCCCCTCTCTTCAAAAACCAAAATTTGATTTGATTTGCGTTTATTTCATTTTACAGTGCCCCCAATTAGTGCTCCAGCGCTAGAAGACTAGACACTTACACAAAAGTTCTTTCCACATGCAAAAGCTCCTACAGAACAGCAGCTCAACCGTCGTGCCCTAAATTTACAAGATGGCGGTCACCGGGAGATCACAAATTACTGCGCCTTTCAATAACATGCGGACTCTTAAATTCAAAGGTCAACCGACAAATGCGTTTTTCGCTACCGTCAATCAAATGTTCGGCGGCTCCTCCGAGCTTCCGACTACTGTCGAGTGCGTAATAATCAAATCACATCGTTAAGCCCAGTTCAGTCAACAAAGTCGGAAGCTAGGAGGAGCCGCCGAACATTTGATTGACGGCAGCGAAAAACGCATTTGTCGGTTGACCTTTGAATTTAAGACTCCGCATGTTATTGAAAGGCGCAGTAAAGTAAAATCAAGCGATTCGAATTCCCGATACATACCTCTTTAACCGAGTACGAGGTCCGTACTTAAGTTACGGACCGAGTTTTTATTCTCGTTGATTTATGGCCCATGCGCGAAGGCCACAAATCAACGGGAACAAACGAGGATCCGTAACTAACAGTACGGACCGAGAAAACAAGGTTAGTAAGATATTTATTATACATCTGAGGTTAATCCGGCGCGCGGGCAAGGAAACAAGTCGAAGTCAAGCGGAAGGTTCAACTGGCACAAAGATTGCCGTGTCAAAATCCGAAAAACTAAATCTTAGCTGTTACAAGTTTATGTAACAGAAACGACATGAAAAACTCGCTACATAATGTTTTATCGAAATTTTAAATTTTGCGGGCTGTACAGCGGCCCGTACTGTAGAATACGGCCTGCTAATTTAGCCAATCAGCGCGCGTACTATTTGAGAGAATATTTAATTGTGAAAAGTTCTTAAACAAAACATAATTGCAAATGTTTCATGTTTCATCAGGTTCAACGTTTTTCTTTACATGTAAGTAGGAGTTATGGTTCCCCATAACTCTCACTGATGTTCTCAACAAGGTTTTTTGTCACAAATCAACTCTTTGGTCTCGGTTGTTTAGTTAAAAGATAGATTGCACTCTCTTCCGGATAAATTACAGGCAAGCAAATAAGCATCACAAATAAGCTTCTCCACTGGAT
>OX421447.1:13071573-13076573 GCA_949126865.1 Montipora capitata
AAGGTGTTCGCGGAATCGGTCGCCTAGTCGTCTACCTGTCTCACCAATGTATAATTTATTGCATAACGTACAGGTTATGCAATAAATGACATTTGCGGAGGTACATGTGAAACGATCGGTGACCTTAACAGATCGCTTAGGTCCCGATATCTTGCTGTTGTTAACAATGAAAAGACAAGTTTTGCATCGTGAGCGCGCGCATTTGAAAGTGCCGGGTTGCTCGTTAGTTTTGAGCGCGCTTCTAACTAAAAAGTTGCCTACGTTTTTGTCGCGTTTGAATGAAATAAGTGGAGGTTGCGAAAAGATTCTACCAGTCTCGGGATCATTTTGGAGTAATTTAAAATTACTAAGAATGATGCTTTTGACTGCGCGATTATGAGGATGGAAAGTGAGGGTGAATGGAATTCTGTCATTCTTATCTTTTTGTGACGTTTGTAGTGATGACTCTCGATCAAATTGTTCGGCGCGATGATGGCCCGCTTTGACCACAGATACAGGATAGCCACGTTTCTCGAAGAACTGGCACATCTCCTCTGATTTGCTGGAAAAATCGGAGTCATCACTACATAGACGTCGAAGTCTAAGAAATTGAGAATAAGGAATGGAGTTCTTGACATGTGATGGATGTGACGATGAATACAACAAATAACTGTGTGAATCAGTAGGTTTGTAGTGCACACTAGTACATAGCACGTTGCCTCTAATAGAAACTTTGATATCTAGGAAAGCCAATGAAGTTTCCGAAATTTCCCAGGTATATTTAAGAGCCGGATGAAAAGAGTTGACGGAGGTTATAAATTGATCGAGTTCTTCTCTACTGGATGAAATAGCGCCGATGCAGTCGTCGATGTAGCGGCCGTAGAGTTCAGGTTTGGGGCCGTTGTACTGATTAAAAAATTGGTGTTCAACATATCCTACAAAAAGATTGGCATAGCTAGGTCCCATTCTTGTGCCCATCGCTACACCATTAATTTGTTTGTAATAGTTGCCGGCGAATGAAAAACAGTTAAGCGTTAAAACTAGTTCGGCAAGGCGGAGGAGCGTTTCCGAGCTAGGTTCTTTGACAGTGCGTTGATCGAAAAAGTGTTTAAGTGCTTGAAGACCTTCGCTATTAGGAATGACTGTGTATAGAGATGTAATGTCCATGGTGAAAATAAGTTTGTTTTGGCCGGAGAAATTGAAATCGCGGAAAATTTGTAGTGCGTGTGTACTGTCTTTAATGTATGATGGCAAAGATTTGACGATAGGCGTCATAATCCTGTCTAAGTAGCTAGAAATGAGTTCGGTGGGGCAACTACAGGCAGAAACGATAGGGCGACCTGGGTTGTTGGGTTTGTGAATTTTAGGCAAGAAGTAAATGCACGAAGTTCTAGGGGTGTTGATGATGAGATTAGTGGCAGTGTCCGGTAATTCTTGATTAACTATAAGATTTTGAATGGTGTCTTTGACAAGTTTTTGATTTTTGGAAGTGAGATCTTTAGGGATTTTGGCATAAAACGAGGTATCCGAAAGTTGCCGCAAAGCTTCTTTTTGGTAAAGGTCGGACCGCCAAACAACTACCGCGCCGCCTTTGTCGGCCGATTTGACAACTATGTCGTTGCGTTGACTAAGATTTTTAAGAGCCGCCCACTCTTCCAAGGAAAGGTTGGAAAATTTAGTGTTGCGATTGAATTTAAGTTTGTGAATGTCGTGACGGCATTTTTTGGTGAAAAAATCTAAAGAGGCAAATTGTCCCTCTGGGGGAGTCCATTTGGATTTGCGAACTAGAATTGTTTCAAAAATATCTTTATTAGAATTGTCCGAATCATCCTCTTTGTCGTGAAAAAAGGCTTTTAACTGAACGCGGCGAAGGAATTTTTCAACATCTTGCTTAATAGTAAATTCGTTGGTGCGTTTGGTAATAGGGACAAAATTTAAGCCCTTACTGAGAACAGATTTCTCTGAGTCAGTAAGCGGAAGATTTTCTGGAATTGTAATTACGGTATTATGGCTATGCAATGTAGCGTCGTCGGTAATTTGCGGACCTATTAATTGTTGAAGTTTTAGAGTCTTGGTTTGGTGTAAATGGTCAAACAGTCCAGAATTAAGTTGTCGGATTTTAGCGCGAATCGATTGTACTAAAATTGCTGGACAGATTTTGGAAAGTTCGGAGCGGCAATGAAGAATTTGTTTGTCAAGTGCGATTCGTTTTTGGCACATAGCTCTAATTGTGATCCTCATAATATTACGTGAAAAAGAATTTTGCGCACATCGAATTTGGTGAAGATACTGATTTGAGTGAGAGAATGTAGTCAACCAATATTTCCGCAAATTTTGGCTTAAAAAAAGAAGAATCTATGAATTTCTTAGAATTGTTTGAATGATGTGTTGACACCTGTCATTCCTCCATGATGACAAACAAAGGGGATTGTGTTTTGCATAATTAATTAGGCTCCGGACTTCGATCCAAATAGATCGTTTAAAGAGGTACTGAAGGCAAAAAATAAGAAATTTTCATTGACACTTAAGACCATGCATAATAATGTTTTCAGCTTTTTTTCTGGCATATCCGTCGTTTTCCAACCAAAAAATGTCTTTATTCCTATTTTGGGCCATCAGCATTGTGGCTCAGAATGGAGGAGTCAGTGGTCATTTTTACAGCTTATGACGTATGATATGGGAAAGACATGCGAGAGCACCCCATATAGGAGCAGTGTTTTGACTGATGTTTGTTGTGAATATTGAATCAGCAGAGAAACATCTCTGACAAACAAAAACATCCACAGCAGCACTTGAGTTCACCTTGTTTCTCTTGATTACGAAATCTCTGTTCCCCATATTATAAGTCACAACAGGCTGCTGATTTTGTTTTTGAACCCACACTCAAAGAGCCGAAAAACAGGGGAAAAGCCCCAATATGGTCACATGATACTGGTCAGCAGATACATTGTTTTGCCAGGCATCAATTGACCATAACATGGAAGATGTACACTGTAAACTAGCTAGAGTATGGCCGCCTCTAAACTTGAGCCCTCGATATGGTCATGTGATATTGGTCACATTGGCATACATGGATGGGTGGACTTATGGACGCATGATGAGGTCACAGCAAAAACTAAAATTGCTTGCATCAATGGGTTACCAAATTTTCCTTCTTAATGGTGCTCTGTGCGCTCGCCTTCGGTGCCCAGAGCTCTGATATTATAGTAAAATGCTTCAGCAAAATGTTGCTTAATGATTAAAAAGAAATAGTATGTATGGAATAATATAACTATGGCAGACTAATCCAAATGGGTGCATTTCCTCTTTCTTTCCTATCAAAGCCATGTCGATACCAGATACAGAAGATCCCTCCTTATGACGATGCTAAACCGTGCCCACTGACTCTGAAGATTTACAAAATCAAGAACAAGTTTGCAATGTTTGAGGAAAGGCACACATTTGGATTATTCTGCCATTTAAAAATCAAAGGTCAGTTGATATTGTACAAAGATAGCTTTCTGACTTTAGTGAGAAAATAGACAGTGATCTACATGTACTCTAAGCCCTCGTTAAGAAAATTGCTGCACGATCAGAGTAGCAGAAGCCATACCACCATTAATGAATCAACTTGTAATCATGTGTTGTCTATGAATTCAGATGTGATCTGTGATATACAGATCACATTTACATGTATGTTGGTTATACACGCTGACACTTCTTTCAACACACAGATGAACAAGCATTCTGCTATTAAAATCTTTGGGATGCACACAAAAGACAATCAGATAAATAAAGATCTTCAAGAACAATATTCATTGTTTTTAAGAAATGCTATGGGAAGATGGAATGCCTAATTTGTGAAACGCTTGTTAAAATTCCAAGCTGAATACTCAGTCTGACTATTTACCTAACTGGCACTCTGTACATTGCATTTCTTTCCCATCGTATGCAACACATTTTTCTCAAGCATTTTACGACACTGAGATCCGCCTCTAGTTTTATGAATATGAAAATTATGAGCGAGTAATAAAAACGTCATTCTAACCTACGTGTATGTACTATCACCTCTACGATTGTCAAATACACTGTAAATGTACCTTGCTGAGGAAACTGTCCTACTCCATAGCCTGGATGCCCCCCGAGATGTTGATAAGCACTCATTCCCGGGATACCTTCCATTGCATTTTTAGGTTTGGGTTCACGCTTCTCCGCCCTCTTCACCTCAACCTATACAAATCAAAACATCCCAAAAATTAGTCTTTTGAAGAGAAAGTACTACTGGTAACAATATTATGATTAATTCCCGGGTTTATTCTAGAAATTGGCCAATGAGGGTCCAAAGGGCCCCTTCTGTAATTTTAGGGGGGCCCAAAAGGTATTTGAACTTTTTAATCATTTGACCATTTTGTTTGAAATCTCTTCTTGGAGTTGCTCTTCTTATCATGATCATGACCATTTTCATCATCACTGTTATCTGGCCTTTTATCAGGAAGATTAAGATTGGTTGCAGTTGGATTTTCAACTGAAATGGAAAGTTACATACATGTATAGTACCATAATAAGTTAATTAAGGTCTTCTTATTCTTAAAACTCTGTTCTGGTTCATAAAAATAGCTCACAGAAATTGAAAGCGTTAAGTTTTCTCAATATTAATTTTTTATTTTCATGTCTACTGATGGCGGCATAGGAATTTCAGGTTTGTTTATAACCATCAGAATCAAGAGTTTACAATTAGATTCTAAACACATACTCTTGCCATTTTCAATGAACTAGATTGTTTGGCACCAAATCCAAAAAAAAACTGAGTGCTTTTTGAGACTTTTGACATTCTACATGGGTTGGACTCACTGGAGGCTTTGCCACCATTTTGGAACATTCCGAGCAACTCAAAAGCCTGGGCTCGAATTACTGTAGAATTTCGAATGTTTACCTGGTGAAATAATGACTCAAACGAAGAAGAGAAAGGCAATGAGACAGTCAGAGACTATAAAAGTTCAAAGTTAGTTTATAGAGCGGTCGAATCAGTGTTGTCGTTAGTG
>OX421447.1:13081573-13091573 GCA_949126865.1 Montipora capitata
TGTTTTCTCAGAAATTGTAATGGTTATGATTAATTGGTAACAGGACTCCATGTCGTCCAAGTCGGACTGTAATCATATTCGTGATTAAGCAAATTGGACTCACACAATGCGGTCGTCCGATTTTGATTACAGACCAAATTACCACTACCACAATTAATAGAAATTTTTGGGAAACTACTACATTGTATTTTTTTAGGAGCAACTTATAACCTCTGCAAGAACTTACTTGATTATAGTAAAAGGAAAGCATTTTTTGTTAATTACCAATGTTGTAATTCAAAAAAGTAATCACACCCCCAATAAAATTTTGCACCAGCCATACTCTTGAACCTTGTTCAAAATTCAATGCTGTAATGATGCAGGTAACGAAACAGCTCTGGTGTTCTTAATTTTATAAAGGGAAGTAGGGATTAAATTCCTTATTGTTTTAGTAATCACTGTTAAAGGTGTCTCAAGGGTAATTACAGTATCAGCGTGTAAACGCAAAATGCTTTTTTAACTCACTGGGAAGAATAATCTACATGTCATTATTACCATAAAAACCAGTGTATAAGCCGCACTCCCAAATTTCAAGCATGAAGGCTTGAAAAAAGCACTCTGTCAAAAAAGGTGCTTCTTTGTTTGCAGTAGTTCATGGTAAACTTGCCAAAATCTAACGCTGTGTATTTTTAATCAACTCTTAAAATACCTTTTAAAAGCTTATCCCAATTCTTGGGACTGACAACAGTTGTCTTTATTGTTAAGGTTACTTCCCACCTTCAGATGCCAAAAAAATCGTTTTTTTTTTTTTTATTTCACAAAATTTAAGTCAGTCATTTTATCTAGCGTTTACAAAAGGAAAATGTTAAAAATATCAAAAAGCTGCCGAGTTATTCAGAAAAAACGTATTTTCAAATAAAGTTAATAAACTACGAAGGTGTCATAATCTTGTCAATGGGCGAGACCCCTTGGGGAAATTTTTGCGGCAAAAGCTCATGGCTCGTATTCATGTTATTTGCATATTTTTATTTACATCACGTACTTGACAAAATTCCCATGTGGAAGCTCTTCACGCTAATTACTCTTATAGAAAAATTAAAAGCAGAAAAATGTCCTTGGGTAAAGAAAAGAAAAAAAAAACCCGGCCCAAAGACGGAAGAAATATCTCCATTTTGCCAAAGAAAGATCTAACCTAAATTTTTTGCCTCTGATAAAACCTAAATTTGTCATACATAAGGTTAAAACGAGGTTCCTTTATAATACATTTGCTAGCCTTGATACAAAAACATAAGCAATCGCCTCGAAGCGTATTTTCAAATAATGAAATCATGAAACCTACCCAAGGGAACTCATTTCAGCAATAAGGGCATTTCTTAAGCTGTCCGTCGATTCGTTACTACTAACATTTTGTTTTTCAGCGGCACGTTTTCCGCCTTTGACCTTTTTGGCACGGGTTTTGCCTTTGCCTTTGGTGTCTTTGCCCATTATTGTATTGCGTCTACCTCCTGAATTTCACTCGACTGAGCGATATAAAAAGCGTGTTGCAATGCGAAGCTTTTCCCGGTAAATGTTGATCTATTGTCACAGATGCTAGGAGGTCCTGTTGTTCCATTGGTTTGCGGTTTTATCAGGCGAGATAATCTCCAGGCGTGGCGCGAGGTGTTTACGAACCTTTACAAGCGAAAATCTCGCATATGATTTTGGGAGGAATGCATCCACTTTGACCGAATTTATAAGGTATGCAGATTCGGCGGATTGTCGTGAAATTTCGCCAGAACATTCCAGAGATAATGACAAACAAAAGTGTGTCGGGAAATTTTGATGTTTAAGATATTTTTCGCGTGGCCTCCATTTACGCAACACATCTCGCAAATTTTTAGCTAGTCCAACTTTAGATGTGGATATCTAGACAACCAATCAGAATATCGAAAAAGCCCGACACACTTTTGTTGATTGATGCCTTGCGAATAAGACTGTGCAGCCATTTTGCTCGTACTTTGGAATCCGATAGCCGATAAATTCAATAGAAGAACCCTCGGTCTTTTCAGGCCTTACTGGCTTCTGACACTTCCTGAAAGAAAACTTCGCTAAAATTGTATTTTTTTAGTCAAGTACATTTATTAAGCTTTCTAGTGATATATAGTTTGTTGGGGTTTTATTTAAACTGGCGCGCGTACAATGTTTTTACCGAAGGGCACCCGCGAAGGTGGGAAGTAACCTTAAAGCCCACAGTTGAAATGAAAATGATGAATTTACACGAAAATAAAGAGCAAGAGGACAATACAAAACGAATGCTTTGTAAACATGCAGTTATTTACAGATGGAAGTCTGGACACCAGCCGTGTAAGTACAATGTATTTGCCTCAAGAGTTCTCCCAAATAGTGTGGTAAGTGTACTTGTATTTTCTTGCACATAGTGGAGAGATTGATGTTGACGTGATTGCGGAGGTGCATGCATGGAGATTTCATGCCAGTTAGAGTTACAATGTAAGCTGCTCAAGCGAAGTGCAAATGAAACGCTTGAAAGAACTACTGGTGAGCATGGTTCAGGTTTAGAACCTGAAGATACAAACAGCTTCTTTATGAGCTGCCATTTCTACCGAAAGCAGTGATTAACAACAGGTTTCCATTATGTCAATATGGTTATTGAAGGTTTTTAGTGCTATTGTGACCCCATAACAGCCAGTTTATTCCCTCGGAAAGCAATGGTCTCCTATAGTATATACATGTAAGCGGCACCCATGATTTTGAGCCCAATATTTCGGCAAAAAGATGTGGCTTATACACCAGCTTTTACAATAAAAACATGTCGATCAATAATTATTATTCGTTTTGAAAGAAGAAAACCAGGAAACATCCCAAAAAAAACCCCTGTGCAAGTGATACAAAGTCTAAAAAATTCCCTACCAGAACTTCAAAATTTGCACTTCTGGGTTTATAGCTAATAGACAAATAAACACCAGACAATATTAAAGAAAAACAGGCTTGAAAAACGTACCTCGCATCCTCTTTGTACCATCCATTTGGGTATTTTCGTACATGAGATGTACATGAGTAACCTACAAAAAATATGTGTATCAGAAAGAAGGTCATATCCACAAAGGGACAAAGTTTGGATGGTAATTAATTAAGGTGGAAGATGCTTTTCACTGACAATACTGTGTTCATACAGCTAGCAGTACAGTATCCCACAAAATTACATGTAAGTTGCCACCCTTGCGCCAGTGCACGAAACATGACATGAACTAGTAACTTGCTTTTAAGTGGTACAGTATGTAGGAAGCAAGCTATCCATTTAGCAAGTACATGTATCAGCTCTCTAATGTGCAAGTGGCTGGCAAAAAGATATGTAACATGGAGGGCAAAAAAAAGACAACCTGACAATGACTCGTGTCATTTCCACACTGGAAAAACCGAGAGCTGGATATACAGTACCCCAATGACAGTGTACATGTATGCAAAGCTCATGTTAATACAATGGGTTAAGAAAATGTTGTATCTGACCTGATTTTAAAATAATTAATTCGGTTATATATAGATAAAAAATACTTCCGAGTAAAATACATGTATGCAGTTTTGAGTGCGAGTTCATCATTAATTTTAAATAAAATCATTGTTCCCCCTGGGGTTTCATCTCTGAAGGAGGATGCAGTTGCAACCAAAAATTCATTTCAAGACTGTTTTTTTAATCTATATATAACCAATTTAATTTGTTAAAATTACGTCAGATACAACATTTTTTAACACATGATAACTGACCGCCTTTCAAACATTTACAAAGCTCTCGTGTTAGGCAACATCATGTTACCGAACAAGTGACATGAAAATGACTCTATTTAATTGAAATTGTGTCTAGTTGCTGAAAAATCAGTGTTCCTGGAACCTCATCAATACAATATTTTACAGTATGTAAATAATACACACCTTTCCATATGCTTGAAAGTAATTTCTAAGGTCATCTTCTGTGGTTCCTTTTGCAATTCCTCCAACAAAAATCTTCAATGCATTGTTGTCTCGCTATAAACAAGAAAACTCCATTGTCCAGAATGAAAATCTCCATTATCCAGTACAACAAAAAATTGCGTTGATTGGCAAATACAATACAACTTACACCCATAATAGAGAAGTAATCATTTGAAACTTTTACAAAGTCCATTTTGCAATGTACACTGGTGAGAAGTACAATGTAGACTGTTTAGATTCCCTCAACGTTTGAGTGTTCTGCATGATGTGTATTTCCCCCCACAATAATTACATGTACATTGTATATTAGTAAAAAAAACTAACACATTTACTAAGACCCTAGTGGAGGCATATACAAACATTTTTGAACCCCAAACCAGGTTTTCTTCAATTTACCAGAAAATAAACTTCACTGTGTAGGGAAATGATAATTCCTTAACCACTTTGCTTAATCCTGAGGGTGACAAAAAATAGATTTTCCTTTGTCTAATCCAGACGATTTTACTCGTCAATGAGGACCGTTTCAGGAGTCAATAGGTTAACAATCTATTTTAGGGTGTCATTTTAGGAGCAATCCTGGCTCAGTTGGCTAGTGTGCGGCTTTCGGAGCGAGAGGTGCCCAGTTCGATCCTTGGTGCCTTCAACATCTGTTTCGACTTTCCTCTGATCCGTGTAGCTACATGTATAGCTTTAAAGTGCCCCTGTGACCAAAAAATCAATTCATATTTTTCTTTGGATTTCAAAACTATATTAACAAAACACCAAGTGACCCACGTTTTAAGCCTTCATTTCAAAAAGACACCTCTTTATTTTAACTGTAATTTTCCTATTTAATGGTCCGCCATTACTAACATTATGTTCTTGAGAGAGCTGGATCGAGGAGAAAATGACGTCAAAGGCTCACTAGTTTAAGAATCCAATACGTGTGTACACCGCAGAATTAATATGCACCACAGGGGTTTTGGGCTTTCAGACTTTTAACTCACGCTTTGCATATATATTAAGCTGCGTTCACACGCTAAAATTTTAAGCTAGTGAGCCTCTGACGTCACTTTTCCCTGGATCCAACCGTCTGAGGTCCAATCGGTCAGTTTTGAATGTGAGTAATGGCGGACCGTGAAATCCAAAACTTACACTCAAAGTAAACGGCCTTTGGATAAAAATCAAAGCTCAAAATTTTGCCAGTCAGGTGTTAAGCAAACACACTTTCAAAATCTGAAGGAAAAAAGGAAGTGGTTTTTTTGGTCACAGGGGCACTTTAAATAATCCGTAAAACAGAGCACTGACAGAGGGAGGGGGTAAAGGGCACACCATCGGCTTCCATTGATACCAGTTTCGTAACTGAAGGAACTACCGGCATTAAATAAAGTGACTTTACCTTTAACCTCTACAATGTACCTCTACTCAGAAACTGTCTCCTCCACTAATGCATCGACTCCTGGGACTAAGACTTTAAGTGGCTATGTCACATTATATTAGGGCATTTGGGGAAAATCTTTAAAATTATCGTTTACATCACAAAGAAGATGATACACCAAGTACAGAGAAAAAAATAACCCTTCAAGGCGATTTGCCAAAATCTTGAAAAATGTCAGGCCGACTTTTTTCAAGATTACCCAAATGCAATCCATTTCAATGTCCACACTTATCTTCCCTTTTGCTGTATTTCTTTTATGTTGTTCAATAGTTATTAAGTGGTTATTGCAATGTTTCATTCTACTTTTTGGGCATTTTGGGTGTCATGAAATTATATCAATCTTCAATAGATTTTTTCCTGTAACGGCACACAATTTTACTCTTTTCATGTTGCCTTACTTTCTTGATGTACATGTAATTTAACCTACATGTACAGCGGAACTTCACTGTTCATCCATTACGATAAAAAGAAATAAAACTAATGACATCAAAATATACGAAAACCTCTTGTTGTAGTTGAGCAATCGTTCCTGCCTGAGTAGGTCCACGTGGAACTGCTGGCTTGGGATCAACCTACAATGTACAGTTCATGTACATGTTAAAACCAAAAACAATAAGCCACCATTTAGACAAGAACACACGGGTAAGACAGTGAACATCTTACAAGGGAAATAAATTTTTTGTTACGTGCAATGTGCCCCATTTGTCATATGGAATGGTTTGAAGTGTCCCATTTTTGTGTGGGCTTTGCTCACACTTAGTTGTCATCTGCATTATTCGTCGGTATACCAGAATGGTCATGTGATCTCCAAGAGTTACAGTACCGCTCAGATATACGTTAACCAAAAAACGCGCATAATACGCGTATAAATACACGCGTATGTGCGTATAAGTATACGCGTATGTGCATATAAGTGTACGCATATGTGCGTATAAGTAAACGCGTATATGCGTATAAGTATACGCATATGTGCGTATAAAAATGCGTATATAAGCACATACGCATATACGCGTCTGTTCATTAGTATGTATGAGCTGGCTTATTGTCTTTCTATTGTTAGCGGGTTGTTCTAAAGAATAGCTTGACACCACTAAAAACTACATGACCACGAACTACATGAAGACTTCTCCCGATACGCTGTTGCAAGTGTACACGAGTTAGATAGAAAGCATGTGCTTATCGATATAAACGGGTTATCCTTTTCAAACGGAACTTTCATGAGCAGACGAGATGTTTTTCAACACTTACCAACACTACATCCATCGCAACTGCTTTGGAATGTGTTCAAAATAAATTTAATACCGGTGTGTCGTATTTCAGCAGAATCAACAAAGAAGCCCGTTTGTGAACAGCGTTCTGAATACGAACCCACACAGGATGCTTCTTTTATGGCTTACACCATCGATAAACAAGTTTTTTCTCAGAAACTTTTCCATTCATTATACATACACCTAAAAGAAGTTCTACCAGGCCATTTTAATCGTGTTGCGTTACCTGTCACGACTACGTGTTGTTCCGACTCGGGTTTGACGCGTATGCAAATTTTTGATGAATTTGACTCGCCTCTCTTTTAGTTATTGTTTCAAAAATCGATGGTCACGATAACTAAATCTCAACACAGCAACGCCGCCTATGTCAACAATTTCTTCGCCAACTTTGTACATGTAGCCTGCGAATTCAGCTGCCTCTCATCGCTGTCGTCTGATTTGCCGTTTCGCGCGAAACTCGACTGTTTACTCAAAGATTGTGAACATGCGAAACCACGTGTTAATCATTCGACCAACTTTTTATTTAAGCTTGTAAAGATTCGCTTTGCAGATGAAACCTTGAAATAATTATTTGGTTAAAAAAAGAGCATTTTACTGTTTGAATGAAGGATCTGTGTCAAGTGTAACCGGTCTTCGGAACGCTTTAGACAATAAACACCTCGCAAGCGACTTGCCGACGCGGCTGCCGAAACACAGAACTTTTCATTGAAGTAAAAAATAACTAAGCGTGAGCAGCGCGCAATAGAAACTTTGATAAACGATTATTTGGTTAAATAAAAAGCAATTTACTGTTTGAATGAACGATCTGTGTCAAATATAACCAGAGATATAATTTTTTCGACAAGGTCTTCGGAACACTTTAGACAAACATCTCGCAAGCGACTTGCCGACGAGACTGCCGAAACACAGCACTTTTCCTTGAAGCGGCGCACCATTGAAACTTTGATAAACAATTTTTTCATCAAGCAGCAGTTTACCGTTTGAATAAATGATCTGGGTCAGATATAACCGGAGACATATTTTTTTCGACGAGCTCGATCTTAAGCTAAGAACGCTAAATTCGGATAATAAACATTTCGATGCTACGCGGGTGTTTGTAACATGATCTCCATTAGCTTTATTAGACTCTCAATGAAACACAAAGAAAATTTTTCGTCGAGAATATCAAAGACAGATCAGACGCGCATGTTTATGCGTATATACGCGTATAAAAATACGCGTATGTGCGTATAACTGTACGCGTATGTGCGTACAAGTATACGCATATGTGCGTATAACCATACGCGTATGTGCGTATAACTATACGCGTATGTGCGTATAATCATACGCGTATATGCGTATAAAACGCGTCTGCGCAGTTAACGTATATCTGAGCGGTACTGTAGCATAGGTTTGGGTACTAGTGCTTTTCGGTTTGCTGTGACTTGTGTCCACAATTTGCTACTTTCAAGAAAATTTTGCTTTGCGACACAAAACAGAGCCTACAGCCCAAACAATGTACACATATAACACAATATGGTGACTGAGACAATTAAGTATACATACATGTGAACCAATGAAGATAAAAATCACACTGAACATGAATTGTTAAAGATTTTGTATTAATTACTGATTAAGTACATGTAATGTGTAATGTTTGCTAAAAATGGAAGTGCAATGATCAAAATTAACAATGTGTATGAATATTCTGTTACAGTTATACACTGTACTTTATTCGTAAAAATTTTCCAGGCACTGCCATCTGGAATAACAGTAATAATAATAATAGTGATGTGATTCTGTTGTCCTATTTGCCCCGACAAAAAGAGCTTCTGTATGATAACAATACATGTACATGGGGAACCTGGAACACGTCAGAATTTTTCAAGATGGGAAACAAACAGGAAAGTTAAACACAAAACTGCTGTAACTGATTGTGAAATTCATTATTTTCAATAAAAACGTTTTCCTTGAAAAAAATCAAATCAATTGAATAGTAAACTTTTTCTGTGGCTAGAGGTTGTTTTTGTATTGGAATGAAGGTTCCCTTTGAAAAAGAAATTACCGGTAGCCAATGTCAAAAATACCATAACACTCTTTGTTTATCCCTCCAAAATTTTGCATAAGCATTGCTTCAAGTTTCTCTTGGGCCATTGTAACACCTAAGAGGAACAACACAACACTTTTAAAATTTAAAAACATGTTTCGACAGAAACTTCTGTCATCTTCAGTTTAAATTACACATTTCCTTTTGTTCTAATAGTTAATTAGCATTTTGGTTCACACGATATATTCAACTCTGTACTTTGTAATTTAAACTGAAGATGACAGAAGTTTCTGTCGAAACATGTTTTTAAATTTTAAAAGTGTTGTGTTGTTTCTAAAAATATTGATATACCTGCTACTATCCAGACCTAAGAGGAAATAAAAACAATGCTTATGCAATACTTTGGAGGGACAAACAAACGAGTATTATGGTGTTTTTGATAGTGGCTATTACAATGTACACCCCTACATGTACTGTACATCAACTGACACAAGAAAAAGCTGCACTGTGCCTGTTTGTATATGTAACTCATGAAAGAGACATACCGTTTTCTTATCTACCACATGGGGCTTGTTGGAATTAACTACGTCGTTTACTGAGTTTGGGTCTCGGAAAGTAACAAATCCAAAGCCCCTTCAAAAGAAAACAACACAATAAGTATTATTCAATTAAACAAGCAAACAAAAAATGTGACCTCTAGTAGAAAAACATCCAAGGTTCCACACTGGTTTCTGTTTAACTAGTTTGCATGCATGCCTTTTCTAGCTTTCAACAGGAAAAAAAACCTCTGGTGACTGTGGGTTGTATACTATTTTCCAAGTTTACATGTGCTTTAACAGGATGGCTCAATGAGTGTATGGGTTGTAATCAATGGTTTCTTAATTCTATTTACAACAAGTTTTGTAAGACAATGGTAACACTTCCACCAAGGGTTTCATTTCAAAATGCCTCATTTTTCACATCACCTTTCTTTTAGCACACATTGAAATGCTGATTCAAATACAACTTTCAACTTGAAATGGCACCAATATGGTCAGCAATGTGCTCCAAAGTGCTTACTGAAGCCTGGCCAAACAGATCCAACATGTTGCACTCAGTTGGCCACAATTTTGGACGATGTTGGATGACGATAAGCAAAGTTTGATTTCCAAACATAGCCTTCAACATTGTCCAACATTTCTTTTGTTCTCAGGTAAGAACAGGACTATTTAATGCATTTGGCCACAGTATTCAACAAGGCTGAACGAGTGCAAGAGCTTGGAAATATTACATGTAATTTTACTCTCAACACCTTAAAGGGATTGGTAAGATTTTTCTGATATATTTTTTCCAGTGGGTCATATAGCT
>OX421447.1:13111573-13146573 GCA_949126865.1 Montipora capitata
TGTTTCCACAGATTTGCTCAAATTTGCTTCACCGCAAAGATAGCAGTTTGACCTCAACCGCAAATGCAAGCAAATATGTCGCAAAACCAATAGTTTGCATTATCGTTTGAACTGATTTTCAAAGGATCAAAGTACATACATTTGCATTTTATTTACTCTCTTTTGCAATGGGAGCAAAAAGGAATGAATTGCAGGAATATGACTTTGTAGTAAATTTGCAAATTTCCTTGCTATAAATATTCATATTTACCTGGGAGCAAATATGGTGATTTACAGCATCTTCGTTTTGTTGTCATAGGCAATGTGCATATGATATTTGTTACACATTTTACTGCTGTGGCAAACTTTCAATTTTTACATAACCGTTATATTATTGAACGAAAACTGCACTGGTATTCGGAAGCTTTTGAGTTTCATCAGCGGCAACGTCCTACAACGAAACCAACCAATGGTAAACAAAGGGTGCTTCCCATTTAGCCAAATAATCCGGATGGAATGATCGTTGCATAAATAAAGGCAAGCGATTTTCTGAATTTAATGACCAACCGGTTGAGAATGGCGCTTACCATTTACTACATAGCACTCTATCCCGCATATTTTACTCGATCTTTTCAGAAGTGGCCTGGAAACGGAAGGATTCTCGCAAATGGTAAGGGCATTTCGCGAATTCTGTTCCGAACTGAAAAAGAGGACTACTTCTGGAGGTTGTCCACAATTTTCGAAAAGATTTTCCGGAAAATTGCCTTTCCATTTGACCTCAAACCGAAATTTCCGGATTTTTTGGCTAAATGGTGAGCACCCAAAATGCTTGGGCCTTCCTCGTTCCCAGGATCTTTTCGGAGGGGCAATTGTCCGCCATTTTGAATCACCCCGCCGCAAAGACCCTGGAAACGAGGTTTTGTGACGATGAAAATTTGGTTATCAACGGTTTGAAATTCGCGCGGGCGATGTGCTCTTTCCTCTTTCTTGTCGTTTTCGGACGACCAAGGTTTTATACGGCGATTCCTTGACATTTTTGCAGGTGAAATGGCAGTAAGAATCGACGAAACCCGAAAGAAAGGGCAACGACCATTCAGGCCATAACGTCGGGAACCAGCCCCAGTAGTTTTACAGTAGTTCGCCACAAACACACACGCCAGTGTCATGAATGTTGAATGGTCGGTCTTTGGAATGTTCTATGCCTATTTCAAGTCCACGATTCCCACTAATTCCAAGGCGACCAGAGAAACCTAGCAAGAATAGACTTCGCTAGCTGCTTGACATGGAACCGTTGAATATCTAGACTCATAAAGCTGTATGTACTGGATTCTGATCAGGGAGTTCAGAGACGGTGTTTGAGAAAGAGTTACGACCAACGCCAGCAGCATTAATCGATGAAAAATTCATGGCAGAAATAGAGGCCTTCTTTCCTAAAGCAAACGGAGTTCAACGAACGTTTGGAACAAAGGATGGCCGAACAGCTACATGTGGATTTAAGCAAAAGAGCGGGAAGATTCAAGACTTATATTAAAGCGCCGAATAGCAAAAGATTGCCGAAGGAGTTTCGGTAGGTCACCTCACTGATAATAACCTGAAAGTATATGCCTTAAATTTTGTATAGAATATCCTTTCTTTTTCATAACACGTTTGATTGCTGATTCATTGAATTGAGATTCGCATCATACATCCCTCCCTCTGCAAGGACAGTCTTTACTTTTGCAGACGTACTCCCTTAGTAATTTCAGGTCACGTTATTAATTTAAGGCCATTTAAAACAATACCAATAATAAGGAAAGGGGTATGAATGATATGGATCTCAGCATCCCTGTGACAGCTGAAGTCTATTATACCCAGCCCCTTATTTGCCACTTATTTTTATATGCCTCGTTCTTCAAACAATACTGTTCCTAGAACACATTAGTGGCCCAGGTATGCTATTTAACAATTATTCCGAATGGGCTCTGAGTCAATAGTCCATGAGGCTGAAGGCCGAATGGGCTATTGACTCAGAGGCCATGAGGGCGAGAGGAATAATTGTTTGAGTAAAATCCAACTAGTTGGTCAAAAAAATATCGAGACAAAACATCTTTCGCTAGTTAAAGCTAGACTTTAATTGTTGTTTTGGTTTTCAAAGCCGGCGCTTTTCGCTACTAGTGGGCTATAACAAATAGCCTGCTAGTAGTTCAACCAATCAGAACGCAGCATTGATAATAGACCACTAGTTGGATATTACTAAAGTTACATATATCTTTTCACAAGCGATGTGGTGTGCAGTGGCAAGGTTTGGTGAAATACAAATTTCCTGACATGGTTACCGTATGCCTTCACTGTTGTCTCATGTCCAAGCAATGTCACACGTTTAGTATCTGAAGCCTTTTGTACCAAGCTTTTTGCCAAACCTTGCCACTGCACACCACATTGCTTGTGCAAGGATATACTGTAACTATTTCATATGACATGATATAAAAAGGTATTTCACTTGTTACAGTGTACTTGTCACTTGTTTTTCCTATGACATGGTATACCTTCACTGGTGTCTCATGACCAAACAATGTCACATGTTTAGTACCTAAAGCCTTTTATACCAAGCCATAAAAATAATTGTAACAAATCAAAATACAGGGAAGACAGTGAAATAATAACTGGATATGCAGCCTTATTCCACCAAACCTTGCTACTGCACACCACATTGCTTGTGCAAGGATACATGTAACTATGACAATTGGTATACAAAGCTTCTCACATGTTATTTGTCACTTGTATTTTATTTGCATGTACATGTACAGGTGTATGCGAACCTTTACAAAAAAATCCAATTGTCTTGTGGGGTATTCTGGTAGAGTACTCAATGCATTACTAGCATTTCTCATGGAAGATTATAAAGCTACTATACATGTACATGTTGAGAGCTGGCTATCTAAATAATTATACTGTACCAACCATTTTGTGATAGAGTTGATATTGTCAATATTTTCAATTTCTCCCCATAAAACCTAGAATTTTATTTGATAAGTACTTAGTCTACATGTAGCTCATACGGTAACAACACAAAAAGGACATCCTAGAGAATTTTTATTAAAACTTTTGTTTTAATGAGCAGTTTTCTGTATGATTGCTCCACTGCTTTAATTGTATGTGGTGAAACTCACAACATCATGCTTTTAGTGCTTTGTGGCCAGGAACCCAAGAAAAAAAACAAATTATAGATGAAATACAAAAGTTGTTTTGAGTTGTAACCATCAAACACTAACTCCATTTTAAAATCATGAGAAACTCAAGCTCAGTAACTATTATTGATTTTATTACATGCACAAAATGGTCAATTTGGAAAGGTGGACACTTGTGGGAGGCTGTCACAGGCTTCCAGATAAGTTTGCAATTCCTTTAAAGCTTCATTATTCAGTTTCACTTACACCGGAGGATTGCTTATGAATGGCAGAGTGGTGTGTTACATCATTCATTGAAATGTACATGTAGCTTATGCATTGATTGATTCATTGACTGATTGACTGGTGTGAATATTTTCCAGGGCCTATCTCAACCATAAGCTGCAGTGCTGAAGGGAATTTCTTGAGGTGCAAGAAACAGACAGTCCACTCATTGTGAATTGCAATGCAATTGCAAATTAATGTCTATGTCAATACTTGGGTAGAGTAGTGTCATTGTTATTCTGGATACACTGTATGCAATTAATCTTTTGACATGAACTGGGGTCAAGCGAATTTTTTCAGGCATCCGGTAATTATGGCAGAGTCAAATGTTCAGGGCAAAAATCAGTGATTACCTGTGCTAATATAGGAATCGTTTCTCAATAATTTTTGACTAAAATCAAGAAAGGTTTCACGATCCTTAAGTCTGAGAAAATTGTCAGTGATCTTTCAATACTAAATGCATCAAACATAAGCAGTAACATGAGTTTAAGTGATATCTTTCTAATAGACGTATCTGCACGTGGCATCAATAATTGAAAGATGGGTGTACATGTAATATAAGTACCACTCAATTATGTGCAGTTAATTTGTTATAGTATACAAATCTGTAGTATCTTCCATCTGAACTGGCGGGTGGCACGCCTCATACGGTTCAATGTAACTTGTAAAGTAGGTCTAACCATGCAGTTAATTTGTCATACAGTAGTACTTGTATACTAATTTGTAGTATTTTTCATCTGAACTGGCGGGTGGCACGCCTCGTACAGTTCGATGTAATTTGTAAAGTAGGTCTAACAAAGCAGTTAATTTGTCGTATTGTAGTACACTAATTTGTAGTATTTTCCATCTGAACTGGCGGGTGGCGCACCTCATACAGTTCAATGTAACTTTTAAAGTAGGTCTAACCATGCAGTTAATTTGTCATATTGTAGTACACTAATTTGTAGTATTTTCCATCTGAACTGGCAGGTGGCACACCTCATACAGTTCAATGTAACTTTTAAAGTAGGTCTAACCATGCAGTTACAGTGCAGACCAGAAATATGCGTCCTACGCAGACGCAAAACGCACGCGCGTTTTTTGCGCACACGCGTTTTTAAATACGCGTTTCCAAACGCGCATTTGATGCGCGTTTTTTCTTTTGTTATGCAAACTCGTATCGTAGATGTGATGTTCATTGTTCCACGAAACAATAGACAGACGATAAAATGAATATTTAATTTCTGTGATCAACTTACCAGAACATTTGAATTGAAGAGCGGTGTCAACTGATCATTGTGAGTTTTCGAAACGAACTTACAAAGTTTTAAATTCTTTCGACATTCACTGAATGAAAAATAATAAAACTCTGTTGTCATCCTGCAGCTGACCACTGATAGTTAAGTTATTTTGACCTTTCTGTTGCCGAAACTGCAGTTTGGATCGTTGTCAAAGAAAATGCCAGACAACGGAGAAAATAATTATGTAGACGTAGCTTCTGACTTTTCCGCCAATTCTTGGCAATAAAAGTGCTTTGCCGAAATTTTGTCGAGCTTAAGAATTTCGGGGAAAAAAGAAAACAGCGCTACTGAGGAGTTTTTGTAACATCCCAAGTTTTTCGCGAACGTCAAATACTGAGAATGGCGCCACAGAAGTCGTCATGAGATAACTGCTTTGAGGCTCCGGCAAGTAAACATTTGGTTCCAGGCTCTCAAACAAAAGAAGACGACATTAGGGCTGTTTATACGAGAGAAAATAAGTCGTGGCTTAAAATCATAGAACAGGAAAAATCAGAGACTTAAATCGTAAAATATAGGTAGAAATCTTCGTGGAAAGTCGGAGAATAGTACCCTAATATTCTACGATTGAGCCATAATTGCACTGCTCTCTTCATGTCGTTGTAGTTTTACGTAATGTTTAACAAATTGTTTTAATCTACCATAAAGATTTGTTTTAATTTCACTGCCTTAAAACCATCAATTTGAACAAACAATATTTTGCATTCATGTGTAACTGAAAGAAAATAAAACAGCCGGCAACTGAAAGTCGCATGTATCTTTGAATGAATTCGGCGTTTTTTGTCACACAGGGTTTCGCTCCGTATGCTTCCAGCCAACCCCGCGTTAATTCTCCTCCGTGAAGCTTAACTAAAGAAAAAAATTGGTGCAGAAGATATCTTAAAGGGGAGATTTTTCAACTCCGAGCGCATTCCAATGAATTTTGCTGAAGTAATACAGCTTCAATTCGCAAAAGGACACAATGCCGAGACGCCTTTTGAATGTCACGCACGCATTACAAAAATTATTTTGAAATATTCGAGAAAGTACCGGTATTACAGATGGCGTAAGTAAGTTTTGTTTGCGAATGAATACACTCATTTCGTTGATTTTACTGCATTTCACTGCGCCGTTCGTCCAAGTCTTGCTCTTAGCGATATTTGTTGTTGATCGACTAACTTTACTGACCGTCGATTTCTGTTGGCAAAACCGTTGTCTTTCAAATTGAAAATAGTCCTGTTTTACGTTTTAATCACAGGAAAATATTTATTCCCCTCATTATGTCATTTGTTGATGCAGCGAGAAGTGAAAGTAATTTTCAAATGTCTAAAATTAAATTTGAAGCGGAAGCGAGTGCATTGTTGACTCGAATTTCACTTGGAAGCACGCGTTATTTGAAATTTTGTCAAACACTTCACTGTTGACATAGCCATTGTCTTGCACTGAAACTAACAATAAAACTTATACAATGAAAAGACAATGGGCCAACTCATACATACTAATTATCTTTGATGAATACGCGTTTTTGATGCGCGTCTTACAAACGCAGACGCGTGTGCGCAATTTTCGTATGCTCGTTTCGCACGCGTTTTTTGGGACGCATATTTCTGGTCTGCACTGTAATTTGTCGTATTGTAGTACACTAATTTGTAGTATTTTCCATCTGAACTGGCAAGGGGCACACCTCATACAGTTCAATGTAACTTTTAAAGTAGGTCTAACCATGCAGTTCATTTGTCATAGTATACTAATTTGTAGTATTTTCCATCTGAACTGGCGGGTGGCGCGCCTTATACAGTTCGATGTAATTTGTAAAGTAGGTCTAACCATGCAGTTAATTTGTCATAGTATACTAATTTGTAGTATTTTCCATCTGAACTGGCGGGTGGCGCGCCTTATACAGTTCGATGTAATTTGTAAAGTAGGTCTAACCATGCAGTTAATTTGTCATAGTATACTAATTTGTAGTATTTTCCATCTGAACTGGCGGGTGGCGCGCCTTATACAGTTCGATGTAATTTGTAAAGTAGGTCTAACCATGCAGTTAATTTGTCATAGTATACTAATTTGTAGTATTTTCCATCTGAACTGGCGGGTGGCACGCCTCATACAGTTCGATGTAATTTGTAAAGTAGGTCTAACCATGCAGTTAATTTGTCATAGTATACTAATTTGTAGTATTTTCCATCTGAACTGGCGGGTGGCACGCCTTATACAGTTCGATGTAATTTGTAAAGTAGGTCTAACCATGCAGTTAATTTGTCATATTGTAGTACACTAATTTGTAGTATTTTCCATCTGAACTGGCGGGTGGCACACCTCATACAGTTCAATGTAACTTTTAAAGTAGGTCTAACCATGCAGTTAATTTGTCGTATTGTAGTACACTAATTTCTAGTATTTTCCATCTGAACTGGCAAGGGGCACACCTCATACAGTTCAATGTAACTTTTAAAGTAGGTCTAACCATGCAGTTCATTTGTCATAGTATACTAATTTGTAGTATTTTCCATCTGAACTGGCGGGTGGCGCGCCTTATACAGTTCGATGTAATTTGTAAAGTAGGTCTAACCATGCAGTTAATTTGTCATAGTATACTAATTTGTAGTATTTTCCATCTGAACTGGCGGGTGGCGCGCCTTATACAGTTCGATGTAATTTGTAAAGTAGGTCTAACCATGCAGTTAATTTGTCATAGTATACTAATTTGTAGTATTTTCCATCTGAACTGGCGGGTGGCACGCCTCATACAGTTCGATGTAATTTGTAAAGTAGGTCTAACCATGCAGTTAATTTGTCATAGTATACTAATTTGTAGTATTTTCCATCTGAACTGGCGGGTGGCACGCCTTATACAGTTCGATGTAATTTGTAAAGTAGGTCTAACCATGCAGTTAATTTGTCATAGTATACTAATTTGTAGTATTTTCCATCTGAACTGGCGGGTGGCACGCCTCATACAGTTCGATGTAATTTGTAAAGTAGGTCTAACCATGCAGTTAATTTGTCATAGTATACTAATTTGTAGTATTTTCCATCTGAACTGGCGGGTGGCACGCCTTATACAGTTCGATGTAATTTGTAAAGTAGGTCTAACCATGCAGTTAATTTGTCATATTGTAGTACACTAATTTGTAGTATTTTCCATCTGAACTGGCGGGTGGCACACCTCATACAGTTCAATGTAACTTTTAAAGTAGGTCTAACCATGTAGTTAATTTGTCGTATTGTAGTACACTAATTTGTAGTATTTTCCATCTGAACTGGCAAGGGGCACACCTCATACAGTTCAATGTAACTTTTAAAGTAGGTCTAACCATGCAGTTCATTTGTCATAGTATACTAATTTGTAGTATTTTCCATCTGAACTGGCGGGTGGCGCGCCTTATACAGTTCGATGTAATTTGTAAAGTAGGTCTAACCATGCAGTTAATTTGTCATAGTATACTAATTTGTAGTATTTTCCATCTGAACTGGCGGGTGGCGCGCCTTATACAGTTCGATGTAATTTGTAAAGTAGGTCTAACCATGCAGTTAATTTGTCATAGTATACTAATTTGTAGTATTTTCCATCTGAACTGGCGGGTGGCGCGCCTCATACAGTTCGATGTAATTTGTAAAGTAGGTCTAACCATGCAGTTAATTTGTCATAGTATACTAATTTGTAGTATTTTCCATCTGAACTGGCGGGTGGCACGCCTTATACAGTTCGATGTAATTTGTAAAGTAGGTCTAACCATGCAGTTAATTCGTCATAGTATACTAATTTGTAGTATTTTCCATCTGAACTGGCGGGTGGCACGCCTCATACAGTTCGATGTAATTTGTAAAGTAGGTCTAACCATGCAGTTAATTTGTCATATTGTAGCACACTAATTTGTAGTATTTTCCATCTGAACTGGCGGGTGGCACGCCTCATACGGTTCAATGTAACTTGTAAAGTAGGTCTAACCATGCAGTTAATTTGTCATAGTATACTAATTTGTGGTATTTTCCATCTGAACTGGCGGATGGCGCACCTCATACAGTTCGATGTAATTTGTAAAGTAGGTCTAACCATGCAGTTAATTTGTCATATTGTAGTACACTAATTTGTAGTATTTTCCATCTGAACTGGCGGGTGGTGCACCTCATACAGTTCGATGCAACTTTTAAAGTAGGTCTAACCATGCAGTTAATTGGTCATAGTGATGATGATGATGATGATAGTATACTAGTTTTAGTATTTTCCATCTGAACTGGCTGGTGGCATTCCTTGTACAGTTTGGTGTCACTTGTAAAGTAGGTGTAATCATGCAGTTAATTTGTTATAGCATTTTAATTTGTAGTATTCTCCATTTGAACCGGCGGATGGCACGCCTTATATGGTTCAAAGTGACTTGTAAAGTAGGTCTAAACATGCAGTTAATTTGTTGTAGCATACAGTGAAGTATTTTCCATCTGGTTCTGTAGATAAACGTGTTTGAAGAACTTAGATTCAAGTACAGTACTATAGGAACTTGCTTCCAAACAATGCCTAACAAAATGTTCACCACAGTTTTTGGTTGGTGCATCATTAGTGTATGTTGTTTGATAATAGTATTGGGCGCAGTTCAGATACCAGACCTAATAACTTACATCAATTACATGAAAATACAGTGTAGCATATGAATCAACGTGAAATGGCTGAGTCATTCTCCTAGCTGCTATTTCAACTTTCAGGCAGGTTCGATTTAGATACTGAATTTTTATACTGTGCATATACTTGTGACGTATTATATGGCAGTTATTATGTTGTCCTAAGGTCAGCCTAAGATTTTATTAATTCCCAATCAAATGTTTGGTATCTGAACTCAGCCTTAACTTCTCCGTTGGCTTCAACATTGCCAAGTTTACTGCCGTAAGGGATATTTTGTTATGCTTTCGGGATTCAAAATGTGCATTCATCCAAATGAATTGTTGTATTGGCAAAAACAAAAGCTATGGTATCTGAGGCAAAATGAAACCGCTTCTGCAGGTTACATTTCCAAAGTACTACATGTATATATAGAAAGGCAAAATAATTTCATTAATTTAAAGAGATGACTAATAATTGACACAGGCCTGTGATATACCTTATATTATCGTTGCTCCGAACTAAACAATGTAACTAATTAAATTAATTTAGGATTTAAATACCTGTATATCTATCATAATTAGGAACTTACTGTCACGCAAGTCAATTATTTATTAAGATGAGTAATAATTTGCTACTAGTTGTATTGCATTAGGTTGTTACTAAATTCTGCATCAGGGTACAGTGTCTGTTTCAGACACGAATTTGAAGAAAAACGTTGAGTACTTTTATCATATTTACCTTACCTACATTCGTTTGCATGTGACATTTGTATTTCAAGTGCATTATGAGAATGGATTATTTTCGGCATTAGTTTCTAAGGAATAATTCACCTTTGAGTTCCATTGTATCGAGGCACTGTCTAAAGGGCAATAAAACAGCTTCAGGAATATACTGCAAATACTGTATGTCCATCCAAGTTTCAGAGCTATTTAATTGCCATCTCAATGTGCACTTGTATTATTAATAGTCAAAATTGAGAATGTGACATTTTATTGCATATGTTTAGATAATTAAACCTGCTTTATTTTATTATTGAAATGGTTGTTGCAGTATTCAATCAGCAGAGTTTCAAGGGTATGTCATCTTCCATCTCAAGGAAAATGCCAAACAGATTCTTTGATTACATTTGCTAATTTGAGAAAAAAATTAACCTCTGGCCTAATAGACCATTTTACAGTTGTGGCTAAGTTACCAGGCCGCCGGTGACCCTGTTTTGATACAAACCTTCATGCTTTTGTAATGTTAATATGGACTAATTAGCTTTACAACAACACAATTTACATGATAAAAGCAGTGAGGTCTGTATCAATGCAAGGTCACCGGCAGCCTCGCAGCCATTCATGGGCTTGGTCGCTGAGCAAACAACTGTAAAATGGCCTATTAAAGAACAGTGTAAAATCACATTTTAATCATTTTGCTATTACAAGCAAAACTAATGTTTTGGATCACATCTGTTATCTTGACCAAACGCTACATGTATATTGTTCACATTTGCTACTTTAAGCAAAAATGATATTGTTATCACATTTGCTACAGTGAGCAAAAACATAATTTTAGTTTTTGATCACAGGGCTACCCGAGCAAATAGTCAAATTTCCTATCGTAAGCAAGCATGAAAACCTGGTTCTTTGAATGCATTTGGTATGCAGAGCAATTATGTGAAAAAAGTCGTATTTTGGTTACATTTAATATCCCGAGCAAATTTCTACAAAAATACATCCTTGAACACATTTGCTTTCCTGAGTAAAACCCTGCAAAACTACACGTTTGGCCACATTTGCTATTCTGAGGAATCTCTGCAAAAATTCATATTTGAACACATTTGCTGCTCCGAGCAAATGGGTACAAAAACTAATATTTGCTCGCCTTTACTCACCTTGTAAAAAGGTGCAATGATGAAAGTTTGATCAAATTTACAACTTCAGGAAAAGTACTTGCAAAATTTTAGTTTTAACATCATGTTTACTATCCCTCCAAATGTCACAAAAAATACCATGTTATCCATACTTTTACTCACAACAGCAAATTTAAGACAAATGTGGCATTTACGAGCGTTGCCATGGGTGGAAAAACTGTAGCAAATGTGATCTTTGCGTTTCAGCAAATCTAAGCAAACGTGCGCAAACGTAGCATTTGCCATGCATTTGCTCCACATTTGCTATATGTGAAAATCCGTTTTTTCGTCCAGTGTTAGTTCTAAATCGTTCTTTCGAGAGCTCTACTAACGCTGCTGTTATTATTCTTCGAAATAGGCGATTTCCTTTGGAAGTTTCAAAGCCGGGCAAATTTGATTAACCTCGTGGCAATCATGAGGAAATTCGTCCTTAAAATAAATCCCCGAAGTCTCATGATTACTTGATTCTTGTTTATTTCTCAACCTAAATCATTTTACCTCATTCGTGACAGGTAACACGTTAACAGGGTAACAGGGTAAAAAGGTAACACGGTACCGGGTAATAAGGTAACCGGGTAACAAGGTAACACGGTAACGGAGCAACAAGGTAAAAAGGTAATGGGTAACAAGGTAACAGGGCAACAAAGTAATAAGGTAATGGGTAATAAGTTAACAGGGTAATAAGATAACAGGGTATCAAGGTAACAGGTAACAAGGTAATGGGGTAACAAGGTAACGGGGTAACAGAGTAACACGAAAACAAGTAACAAGTAACAGGTAACAGGTACCAAGGTAACAAGATAACAGGGTAACAAGGTAACGGGTAACACGGTGACAAGGTAACAGGGTAACAAGGTAACAGGTAACATGGTAACAGGTAACAGGTAACAAGGTAACGGGGGAACGGGTAACAGTGTAAGAAGGTAACAGGTGACATGGTAACAATGTAACAGGTAACAGGTAACACGGTAACAGGGTAGCGGGGTAACATAACAAGTGGGTAACGGGGTAACGGGGTAACGGGGTAACGGGGTAACGGGGTAACAGGTAACAGAGTATCAAAGTAACAGGGTAACGGGTAACAAAGTAAGAAGATAACAGGGTAACAAGGTAACAGGTGTCAGAAGAAAACAGGGTAACAAGGTAACAGGTGACATGGTATTAATGTAACAGGTAACAGGTAACAAGGTAACGGGGTAACGAGGTGACATGGTAACAATGTAACAGGTAACAAGGTAACAGGGTAACGGGTAACAGGTAACAGGTAACAGGTAACACGGTAACACGGTAACACGGTAACGGGGCAACAGGTAACAGAGTATCAAAGTAACAGGGTAACAGGGTAACGGTAACAGGGAAACAAGGTAACAGGTGACATGGTAATAATGTAACAGGTAACAGGTAACAAGGTAACAGGGTAACGGGATAACAGGTAACAGGGAAACAAGGTAACAGGTAACACGGTAACACGGTAACATGGTAACGGGGTAACGGGGTAACAGGGTAACAAGGTAACATGGTAACGGGGTAACAGGTAACAGGGTAACAAGGTAACAGGTAACACGGTAACACGGTAACAGGGTAACGGGGTAACGGGGTAACGGGGTAACGGGGTAACATAACAACAGGGTAACAGGGTAACGGGGTAACGGGTTAACAGGTAACAGAGTATCAAAATAACAGGGTAATAGGGTAACGGTAAAAGGGAAACAAGGTAACAGGTGACGTGGTAATAATGTAACAGGTAACAGGTAACAAGATAACGGGGTAACGAGGTGACATGGTAACAAGGTACCTGGGTAACGGGGTAACAAGGTAACAATGTAACAGGTACCAAGGTAACATGGTAACGAGGTAACAGGTAACAGGGTAACAAGGTAACATTGTAACGGGGTAACGGGGTAACATAACAACAGGGTTACAGGGTAACGGGTAACAGGGTAACAATAGGTAACATGGTAACGGGTCAACAAGGTAACGGGGTAACGAGGTGACATGGTAACACGGTAACAAAGTAACAGGGTAACAGGCAACAGGGTAATAGGGTAGCAGGGCTACAGGGTAACGGGGTAACGAGGTAACGAGATACCGGGGTAACAGGTAACAGTCTGATAAGGTTGCAGGGTAACAGAGTATCAAGGTGACTTTGCATCCGTCTAACAGAGTAGAAAGACAACTGGGTACATTAAACTGCCAAAAGAAGTACGGTACATAATAATCATCATATATGAAAAAAAAAGAAGTACGGTACATAATAATTATCATATATGAAGTACCTACCCCGACCTCCATGCTGACCGCTGACCGATGGTGGCAAATTGATGGTTAAATTTCTCTGCGAATTCCGTTGGATTTGTTACTGATTGGCCGTTCACTCTCAGTTCTCTGGCTGATGATTTGCCCGACTTATATACGAGAGGTAAGTTCATTTATTATTTGCCAAGTTTTTCGAGAATCACCTTTATGATCACTAAAATCAGTTTGATAATAGGACTGCTTAGCTTGCTTTACCGCAGCTTTATTAACGATATTGCGTTGTCTTTTGAATTTCGCCCAGAACAACTGGGTCATTAGATTTGACTGCTTTAATTTTTAGGATATCCCTCGGCAAGATTTCCGCACAGGTCCCTACTTCATTATGCATACACTCCTTTGTTTCAAGAAAACAATAGCGATAACAATAGACGTCCTTCGGGACTGTGGCGCTTTGTTCTTTCTTTTTAGAGGTTTTTTTTCTAAGTCTATATGGACTTAAAAAAAGTCGGTCGAACTTCTGTCTGAAATACGGAAAATGGAACAGTTTTTCCTGCAATTTCGGCCCTTTTCCTGCAATTTGACCCATTTTTCAGTTTTAGAATAAGCACAAGAAGTGGAGTTTCAAGCAATCGTTGTAATAGGGTTCAGATTCGCAAACATAACAAACAAACCAAATAAAAGTACTGTCATAAGAAATTTAATGGCTACCTGCTCTTTTTATCGTGAAATTGTTCTTCCTGTCTGCTTAAAAATTCGCCGAGACACTGCAAAGTGTATATTTTCTTCCTTTCCTGTATTTAGGATCACGAACGGTGCATTTAGAGGGATTTTGCGATCTATCGCTCTTTGTAGAGATTGGCAATATGCTCAATGATACTTCCAAGTAAATAGCTTTGGTAGAGATCCATGGATGTTCCCCTACGAGGCATACTTCGTTTCACTCCCCATCATGTCTTTTCAATGCCCTGCTGTGGGCTTGTTTGTCTGGGTCGACGAAGTTTAGGCGATGGTTTACTGCGGTGAGATAATGTTAGCCCTTGTCTTGTAGGCAGTTGTAAACTCTCCGGCCACAGGTAGCTAGGGCTAATGTATTTTCAAGGAAAGTTTACGGTCAGAAAATTAATATGTGTTCTGGCGGATTGAAGGCTATCCATTGCAGTTTTTTCTTGAGCATCGCGAAACAGATCCATCTCCCGATGCGGCACTTTGTCTTTGCCAACTGACTGCGTTTTCACACAGGTCTTGGACACGGAAGACGAAAGTAAATTGTTTTCTTTGCACCACTCTATGCACCACTCTGGAAAGTTTATAAAGCAGGGACAATTTCCAAATGATCAAATCTCCCATTGCTGTGACCCTTTTCAGGCGCGGATCCAGGATTTTGAAATGGGGGGTGAATTTTTGTAATAACGTAATAGAACTACAGCCTGGTCAGTATTTGAGGGATAAAAAAAACAAAAAGAAAAAAGGGGGGCTCAGAAAAAGGGGGTGAAAACTCACCCATTTCACCTCCCCTGGATCCGCGCCTGCAGGCTTCAAGTAGGAATAAGTTTGCACACAAGTGATGCGTGGTCAGAAATAAAGTAGTCAACCACAGGAGTAGACTTAACAATCTGATCAGAGAAACGAGAAATGATGAGATCTAAGATGTGACCATGAGTGTGAGTAGATCTTGTTACTTGCTGTTGGAGTCCAAAGGATTCAAGAAGATCCAAGAGCTTGACGGCATCCGGATCGTTGATGTTGTCGATATGAATGTTAAAATCTCCCATAATAAGATTCCAATGTTTTTCGACGCATTCGCAACGTTTCCAAACATTTTTGTCGAAAAAGTTAAATTCCGAGGGCGTTTCTACTATCAAGTGGTCATTATATCGACACGTTCGTAGCTTGAAAATACGCCGCTTTGCTTCTTTCAGCGATGATATCACCGAAAATCTAAATCACAGATTTCCTGAGTCTGCTCGCAAAGCGAAGCTGACTGAAATTTCAATAGGGCATTTCCCGTTCCGAGTTCAAGCGAGTGTAAAATTAGTTTCATTTAAATGTAAAGTAGAACTAATTACCATCATGACGTTGGGGAAGGGGGGGGGGGGGGGGGTGGAAGGAGTGTATAGTCAAGCGCTATAATAAACTTCGGGAGAACACAGTCGACAGGAGCCCATGACTAGGAGCCTCCATTTGCAGTATATCCTTGAGTCTACCTTTGCTCGCATCCTTCTATTTTTAGAACTACCCCTTCAGCGGGAGACTCACATTTTAATCAATTTGCATGAATTTTTTTTTTGCTATTTTGTCTTCGTTTGACAATAACTTTCTAGTATTCTGATTGGCCATTCTAAACAGTGCGTGTAGAGCTCAAGGACACGTGTCGTTCTAAAAATAGAAATACATACACATGCAAAGTTTGACTCATAGGGATTGCATGGGGAAGGCAAGCTCCTACTCATCGGCTCCTGCCGTCGAGTAAAAACTGGCAAAGTGTTTGCTCACTTCGTATATCGCCCTTTAATGAAATACATAAAAAAAATCTTCATTCTGATTGGCTACGAGAAATGCATTTTTCGGGTAACACAGTGCAAAAACGAGGTAATCAGTGTAGCAAAAATGTTACAAACCAAGCATTCTGATTGGTCAATGATCAAAGTGGAAAGTCAAAGGCGCTCTCTGGATGACTCAATTTTTGGCGTGGTAAGCGTGCGTTCTTTCTGCTTAACTAGGATAAGCTATCTCGAGTTTTCTTATGTATTATTATTATTATTATTAAAATAAGTAATCACACGAACTTTCTCGTGCAATTTGGAACTATAAATGAGCACTCGTAAACGTTTTCAATTTCTCAAATTTTGTTCGACTGTGTAAAATTTACCCCGCTAATTACTTATTCCAAATTACACTCGAAATCATGTGGGTACCTAGAACTACCTATACCAATAGAAATCCCTTTGAAGAGACAGATGAAAAGTAATACTGAATAAATCTCTGTTCTAGAAGGTCAAGGGGATCATTCAAACCAATTACCTAAATTCTCTCTGTCTCTCTTTCTCGCTCAGTAAACAACTAACACGTGGACCGATTCATAGGACGCTGAGTCTCTTCAGATTTGATAAAACTAAAATTTGCAAAATTGACATAGGACAAAGCCAATTAGTTCAAAACGAGCACTTTGGAAACAGGATCAGGAAAAATAGATATTGTTCTTTTGAAACATGCTGCAACTGAGTAACAATATGTATTTTCAAAACTGAATAGGTCTATTTAAAATCATCGACACAAGGAACAAGGAAAAATATGCTTATGGCAGAAGCCGCAGAAGATTTCACTAGAAGTCTAAAACCGGGAATGTACTTTTTTTACCCTTTGCAAGACAATTCATTGGTTTATGCCTTGCGTTGAAATCACCTGCATCTGGAAATTTGATTCCCGATTTCTTGGCAAACCAGACAATCTACCATGTCGAGAATCCGCCCTTAGTCTTAGAATAGTAGAAAATGCCCGTTTAAATTGAGGGTTCATTATACCGTATATAAACGGATTAGTCATACTGCTGCAGGATGCCCCAACGTAGGAGATAAAATACGCCAAGCGAGGGGACTGGGATCCAAAAACTTCCATGAAACCGATGACCGAGAGTGGAGTGTAGCAGGCGATGTAAACGCATACCACGACAAGTGAGGTTTTTAATACCCTGGCGTCGGACTTGTCTTCGCTTTTGCCTAGATTAGGTAGATCAAGATGGCCCTGTACTCTTCGTGCACTTGCTCTTACAGTCTTGTATATCACGTAATAGCAGCCAAATATGATGGTAGCAGGAGTGAAGATGGCCATAGCAACCAAGAAAATGATATAAGAAATGTCGGGATTAGCCCATTCACAAGTGCAATCAGTAAAAAAATGGTGATAGGTTATGTTTCCCCAACCGTATAATTGCGGTGTATTTACTGCTATGGAAAGTATCCAACAGCAGAAAACTATTACATACGTTGCCTTCCTGTTGGAGAAAAACTTCGTGTATAAATGGCGTCGGCAAACTTTGAGGTAGCGATTTATTGCAATTGCTGTCATTGTCAGCAGCGACACGATGCTAAAGATGAGTTGTGTCACGCCAGCCACCTCGCAGGCCACATGACCAAAAACCCATTTCCCAAAACGAAGACTGACAATCCAAAAAGGCATGTGAAAGATCGCCATGAATATGTCGCTGTACGCCAGGTTTTCGATCAGTACGTTTGTAATGGTATTGAGTCCAGTGTCCTTATGAATGGTGTAAATAACAAGCGAGTTTCCCAAGAAACTGGTTAAGCAGATAAGAACGGCAAGAATGACCTGAAACCATATTTCAATGTCTCCTCTCCCAAGCGGATCACCGAGAGCGCCAATGTCTTTATTGGAGGTATTGCGTGGACTTGCTGCCATGTCTATGACAAGAGAAACACGCATGGTCGTAAAGTAAACATTGAGCGTTTTGTTTTATGTAAAAGTTAGTTAACGCGAAAAAAATGTAGAAATGACATTTTATATCTGTTGTATCTTAGGGGCCAATTATTGTCATGTTAGAGCTCATCTTGTCTTACAGAAAACATTCTATCAAGCGAAAACATACCTTTGAATAGACGTAACTTTCAAAGCATGATAAATCCCGCAGAAACCGTAATTAATAGATAAAAAATAATCTATGGGATAGTGGTTCCATTCATCCCGGAAACTCAGCGGTTTTTATGACAAGATTGTACTTTTTAACTTCGAGCGAATTTTTTTTCATCCTTTAATCTTGACTTTGCCAATTCTACTATGATTCCTATACCTTCCGCCAATCTCCATGCTAGTTAGAGTCTCAGGGTCATTGAGCGAGACCGAAGTGAGACAGCTATTATTAGCGGAGTTTTTAGAGCTACTCAATGATCAGAAATATCGAGAATCCGAATTTCATATAGATATACATTGTTTTAAAAACCTAAAAACATCCCTGTAGTTAACTATTTTCAAAAATCATATTTGAAAGTTCTGCTGTTTATTCGACGGTTTTAGGAAAAAATATACGGCAAAAAGCTCGCCTGGGCCTCGCGGAAATACAATCAATCAAGTGACTTTTGCCGTGCCACTAATTCCGGGTCTGCTTTCCTGCCTGTAGTTTGTCGAATACTGAACTTCGCCTAGTCTTCACCTTATTTGTTTTTTTTTTTCCTCTTCGACCTTGGGAACGATGCTAACAAAAATATATTTCATTTTGGATATGGTTTGCACACTTTCTTGCAAGTGCTGCATATTGTGATTCTCCAAGATGAAACAACAATTGTCGTTCAAGAGATCTAGCACACCTTTCAAAGGAGAGTTGCAGCCAGGTGAAAAGGGAACCTTGATAGGGCTTTCCACAAGTTTCTCGGCAACTTTTTAGCAACTTTTCGTATTTCGAGCAACTTTTTACATTCTGAGCAATTTCTAGTTTTCTACAAAATCTGAGATATTCCTCCATATTTCACAATGTTTCAGTGGGCAATTTGTGAATCTTTTAGAGAGCAATGGATTGGAAGTCGTCTGGGTTTTTCCAGTGTGCGCCACATTGTGTGAAATCGTCTTAGACAGACTAAAGCTGAATAACAACTACAAGAAGCCATTTTACCGTAACCGAGAAGGCTGTTACTTTAAGGTTACGGTAGACCATCGCGGCTGTCCTTTGCGAAAATTTTATTTAACGCGCTTTGTGATGCGTAACAGCCATAAACTATACATCTATTGAAACTTTATGAAATGCAAATTCCAGGGAATATATTTTCTTTTTAACTTTATCTCAGAAAGAAGAGCAGGGCCCAAGAACCTTGAGGTACCGATGTCTCTCTGATCGAATTTATCGGATATCGAATATTAATGAGACTTAAACCGGACGTCACGTAGTCACTCTATCTTCAGTGTTTTCACTTGGTGTACTTTTATTACTTGGAATGCCCAGACGGGGTCAAGGTTCCGGTAACTTCAAATTGCAGTCGCACGCAAAGTCTCGAGAAAATTGGCTCTCGAGAAAACTGTGCGATCTCATTGGCTCCACTTGAATCACGTGCAAGATCAGGGTGGAAAAATATCAGCAACTTTCCTGAAATCTGGAGAAGGAGCTAAGATTTCATTAAATATTGAACGGAGATTGAAGCTACGTGTTCAGTAATCGAACGATATTGTTCACTTGTCAAGTGAATTCTTGGATTTATGAATTAGATAAGAGTGTTTCTCTATCAATTTGCGGTCTTGCCCCGGCACAGTCACAAATGGACTTATTTTTAGATACACTTTACGAGCGAAAACAGACAAAGGGCCGCCACTTTAACCAATCAGGAGAAGCCATGTCGCACGTGACTACTTTTGTCATGTTTTGTTCAGGGACATGACAACTAATTCTCGCGGGAAAGGGTATTCTAAAAATAGACTCATTGTCTGCTGCTCCCGTGAGACTTGATTGTTCTTCATTCCATTTTCTAAACAAAGATTGAGCATTTAATTCCCATTTCCTGCAATCAAATGTTACAGGGATCACCCTTTAGGGCCCTGATCCGTTCCTCAATTTACTTCATATGAGAAAATTCCTCGTATCCTCCCGCCAACCGCTTGCTAGCCCGCCTTTCTAATTCACAAGTTTCCCTGAAGGTTTGTTGGTGTAAACAGACTGTGATTATCGGTACCCATTCAAAGTTCAGTACTATTGTTATAAATTACATCGACCAAATCGGCCCGCGTGCACTCGTTGTTCATGAACAAAATGATTAAAATGTGAGAAAAGAGCCAGAATGGTACAAATTTCTGGTTGGATTTGGAATCCACGAAATTTAATCAGTATATTGGAAGGTACATTTCCTAAACATAAATATCCTGAAATTAAATGATATAGCCATTTGTAAATGAAATAAATACTTTCTCCTCATGAATTGAAGATCCTGGGGGGGGGGGGGGGGGGGTGGCCTGGGTGTTCGGTGTTCGGCCCAGGGGCCCGTTTCTCGAAAGTCCCGAAGCTTTACGGGTCATTTTCGGGCGTCACAATTCCCTTCGTATCTCAAGAACGGAGAGCATTTGAGTCGTCAAACTTCACAGTTATTTTTTTTTTTGATGCCTTGAAAACACGTTGAAAGATCGTTTTTCCAAGATACATGTACCTTGATTTTGATCTGGTTGCAAATATCTGGCGTATTAGGAATCCCACTGCATCACGATTTACTTGGCTTAAAAAAACTCCGGTTGTCCAGAGGCGTTTAGACTATTGGCTTATAAGCGATAATTTGCAAGAGGAGATAATTTCAGCATGCAGAGATCAAAACATCAATAAAAACAGACCATTCGGCAATAGCCGTCCCTATTAATGGGTTAGATGAATCTGAGATAGAACCAAATTTCTGGAAATTAAATTCGAACTTAGTAAATGAGTCGGTCTACTGTGAACTTCTAACGACTGAATATGCGAATTGGTTAGAGGAATTTAAAGCGGTTCAGGATAAGCTGGTTTTATGGGATTTAATTAAATACAAAATAAGACAGCGAACAATCACATACAGTAAGGGCAAAGCCCGTGAAAGAGGAGCGCAACTGCAAAAGGTGGAAGATAAGTAGGGGCGCCTCCCTTTGTGACAGTCAACAAATGTGTTGTTTCCAAGTTAAGTATTTCTCAAGTAGTACCCCAAGAAATTTAACATAATCCGGCTTGTTTTCAAGTCGTTCATACTGTTACAGCGTTCATATTGTTATCTTGTATTTTCAAGCGTATATGATTATTAAGTTTCTTTTGCATGGGCCTAAAAATAACAAAATTTGATTTCTTTGCATTAATAGTTAGTTTATTTGCATTCAACCAGTCGCATACATTTTTCAAGTAGCCAGTTGTTAATTACCTATACGTAGAGAGATTTACAACTGAGTTCGAAAACAAATTAAGTTCAACATTATTTTTTAATATTTTTTTCGGTTTATTACTTCATTATGCGCTGATCAAAGTCGAAACTTCAACATCCCTTTTGCCCCGGCATTTGAACTTTTGAAGATTGGATCGTTCAAATTCCCGCCCCCTCGGGCGAAAATGGAGTTAAACGCCCTACCCTACTGTCGGATTACGTTCAAGACTTCTAACATTATTGTGGAATAGCGAAAATGTCGCATCAATATTGGGCGTGCTCGAAAAACCAGTAGTAAATACATGAAAACTATGAGGAGAAAAGTATTGACAACGAAATTTTTGGTTAATATTAAGATCAGGGTCAATATTATTGTTGGAGGCGTCACTCAAGTTAAATAGATCAAGATCATGTAAGCTAGGCAACGAAGTATTTCTTAGTTGCAATTGGAAGAGGATTCGATAAGGAGTTATTCAATTAGCCATGAATCGGGATAAAATTTAGACCAAAGTATGGTAGTTCATTGAACAGTGATCTAGCCGCTTGACGTGATCGATTGTCAACCATTATTTCAAATTCATACATATCTTAGGAGTTTCTGAAGGTCCTCGATTTCCATCCATTATCTTCATTGCACGAGAATCCCCGCCTTTTCGCTTATACACACATGAACTTTTCGCCCAGCAATATTCATAGCCATGGCTGGCTTTAAATTTCTTCGCTTCAGAATAAACACGTTGCATTTTAGGTGTTAGGTGGTCGAAGAGTCTCGCTGACGATAGGGAAACCTCGCTGGGGAATTCGAAGTTTGTTGGTTTCACTCTACATGCATCATTCTCTCCTCACAAACTTGAAATAATTGGCTTCGGTGTGTCACGTCGCGTATAGCCTAGTGCGCAAGCGCAAGCAAAAGCACAAGCATAAGCAGCTTATACTAGTGAAAACAAACGTTGACATAAGCATCAAAATCAACCACAGCAACCACCATTTTGATCAAATGTTCAGACCCAGGGAATCTAAAAACGAGTGCTTTAATTGGCCAGACGCAACAAATGTCCTTGTGCTTATGTGCGTTTCTTTTTCACACGACGCAAGCGATCTGAAGCATATTAAGGCGCAAGCACAAGGAGATCTTTGTGCTTGTGCGCTTTGCGCTTGTGCTTATGCTCGCGTCAACCCCGTTTTGACAGTGAAATAAGCGCGCGCTCTTATGCTTGCGTCGTCAGTAAAAACCAGGCGGCTTATTTCTTTGCGGCACACGATGTGCTATATCGGTATCTTGTAAATTGACATTTGCTCGCATCTCGGAGAATAATTTGACACAAAGGTTGCCTGTATCCATTGCAGATTCTTGGCTTCTCAGCTCTGGTACCCCGACAATTTTAACATTATCTTGATAACTGTAGCTCTCCATACTTTCCATTGCTTTTCCCACCTCTTCTACTTTCACTCTCAGCTCAGTGAGTCGGGCAGCAAACCGTTTCAATTCTTGTTCTGCATGAGCCTTGAAATGCTTGCAACCCATCATGCTTTACACTCAGAAATTCTAAACATTTCTGAGGCCCTTTTGCTGGGACACTAGCCAAAGGTGGATTGTCAACATTGGTGTGAACCGTGAACCGAGTCTTTAGTTTCTTCAGCTCGTCTGTAAGAACACCTATTTGTGCTTTAAGTTCTTCGTTTTTTTTTCCTTAAAGCCCTGGTCAAACGGACTCGCAAGTAGACGCAAGTTCACAACTTGCGTCTACTTGCGACTCCGTTTGGCCAGGCCTTGCGTGCAATTGCGTTGACTTGCGATGACTTGCGCTCACTTTGGTCGAGATCAAATTTTTCCGCAAGTCGACGCAAGTTTTTCACCGTTTGGCCACCCAACCCAAGTCAACGCAAGTTGGTTGACCAATCAGACTAAAAAAAATGGGTTTTTTTTTGCGACTTGCGTGTACTTGCGAGAGAACTTGTGAGTCCGTTTGGCCACCCAACGCAAGTCTCTACGCAAGTTCAACTTGTGGCTACTTGCGACTACTTGCGAGTCCGTTTGACCAGGGCTTAAGGACGCGTTTGACTCTGGCATGGTAACAGAATTCTTAAGTCGCACCACAAAAATAAACAAAAAAGGAACAAACCAGCCACGAAACGAAAGGAAGGTGTTAAGTTAATGGGAAAATCTACGGACCGCTGACTCCCTGTTTATATCTAATGCGTTTATATCTGTGCCGTAATTAAGATGGGTTTATACACCTTATTCCAAAATGGCCACCATTTTAGGATTCTTTTGTTCGCTTGCAAATTAGCCCTTGTTGCCTCGTTCAAGGTTAAATATTCTTTTGAATTTTCAGCTTAAGAACGAGGCAACAAGGGCAAATAAGAATACTAAAATGACCACCATTTTGGAATAAGGTGTATATCTGATGTTTGTCACTGCTGTTTGTGTATTATTACTGATAAAACTGAGATGGCAAAAGAAACTCGAAGCGTATTTCCTCACAATTAGTTCTTGTTTAAAAGACTATCGAAATTTAATAGAGAATGACGACTCTCCATCCGAAAAAATCCGTTTCTAGTGTGAGAATCACGATTTCATTACAGTCACTCACGGTTGAACCCTCAAGACCAAAGCTAATCATTCGAAAATATTTTAAAGGAATAACGAAAAAATAAAAAAGTAGGTAGTGTATTTACCTTGCATGTGATAATTATGACGTAAGTCTTTTGGTTGCTATATAACGTCAACCATTTGAATTGTTTCTTTCTTTTTGAAAAAGGTGTTGACTTGAAATCGGCCGAGGTTTAAATATGGTCTTCCACATGGCAACTTGCCGCAGAATATAACACAAAGTTAAGTTCATCCAATGCACGTTTTCGTGTGTGCAAATAACACGTTAATTTCACCATCTGTTGCCTGTCTTTTCATTGGCTAATAAATAGTATCGGCTCTAGCAATCGGCTTCCCGATTGGCCATCAAAGTCTGCATTACGTTATATTATATCAAGAGAAAGAAGATATTAAACACTCCCAGTGGAACCAACCCATGAACAATAGTTAATGAAAATAGACGCAAGTTTGAATTTGAGAACAGAATATTTATACCTCAACATTTAAAATAGTTTGATTATTTCTTCTTAGACTAGAAAATCGATAGCTATATGCCGCTAAGACTGAAAATGTTATCAAATTAATGGTCTAGCTTTATTTTTCCTGATAAATGCTATTAGGAGGCGAGTAGATATCTCAGTTAACGAACATTAAAACTTTTAAAAATTCATTTGCCATTTTTGAGACCGTTTAATAATATGCATGTATTGAAGTTTCCAGAATGTCTAAGCATGCTTCTGACATTTAATGCTTCTTACCAAAAAGGCAGTTTTTGTCATCGGCAAAGACTGTAATGTTTTAACGACGAAGTAGCTATAGTTTGCGTCCGCTTTGAAAAGTCACTAATCCATTTGTAGAATACTTTTTTACGTGATGCATATGTACATATCCTTGAAAGGAGACAACTGTACATGTAATTTTGCTTTGAAATAAATTTAGTCGCCTGAATTTGATAAGACAGGTTTCCAAAGTGTTGAATTCAATGAAATGGCACTCTGGAGAATAAAGGTTGATACTCTTTTAATAATGATAGTTGCATAAAAATATTGATGGTTTCATGGGAAGAATATACGCTAAGATATTGGGTTAATAAGATATACCGAAGCAGGTGTTTCCCTGGACATATGATTAAGGGAACAAGAAACAAACCCGAAGTCGTGAAAAGATACACGAAACATCTCAATTGTGTTTAAAAAAAACCCCACGATTTCTAAAAACTTCGCAGCCTTTAAGTTGTATCTGTAAATTGTTTCTGTAGATTATTATGACCTGGATCAAAGCTCTTTTAGTTTTCTGTTTTGTACTTGAGGCAGTTGGTCACAATCCTTTAGTGGTTACAAATTTTGTTGCAATGGGTCATATTTTCCAAAGACTGCTTACCGACGACTGGCTAAGGTGTTTTTTAATGTTTTTCTGATTCCCGATGCGTCTCCTATAACTTTCACAAGCAAAGTTCAACTTGTGAACTGAACGATTGCGGCATTGACATTTGTGGGGACCAGAACGAGGAGCTTGTATTTTCAAGCGGATGTGTTTATCCAGGGTTGGAACACTCGCCAGTCGGGCGAGTGACCCTCAAAATGCACTCGCCCGGATCAGTTTCCACTCGCTCAAATCCCCCCCCCCCCACCCCCGCCCCAATCTCTCCAACCAATTTAGGCATCTTTCACTTTTACTATTTAATACCATTAAAAATTTACTTCAACACTGAAAGGCTATTAAAGTAAATAGGAAGTCTGTTATAGTTTCAACACGCATTGATCGGAGTGCTGGGAAAGTACGGGAAAACAATTCGCTTCCAACGTCGTCAAGCACGTGGCAGACCGAGGATTATTACTTCAATGAAAAATTATATTAAAGACCTTAAATCCCAAGATAGATCCCTGCAGTTTGCGAGTAAACGTGTTTGTTCTTCTGAGGAGCGGTCTTAAGCCTCCATGTTTGCCTAGTCACCGATGGCTCGATAGTGACCAGCAGTATCACTGACCAGGAAGCCATATTTCATATAATCTGTCTATTTACGAACCCCAATGTTGCCTTTTAGCGCCATTTTAGTAGACAGTTCGGAATATAAACCTTTGTAAAATAGAAATGGTAACTTTATGTTTAGGAATTTTCTTGGCAAAATGGAATGCAAAAAGCAGTGTTTATTTCGCAATTTAAATAATTTCTTAGCGACGAAAATCGTACTCGCCAAACCGGCGGGTGAATGATCGATGATTTGCACTCGCCCGACAGTTTAGAGACTCGCCTGGGCGAGCGGGCGAGTGCTAATGTCCAACCCTTTTTATCAGCAGTTGTGAGAGGTAAGAATGCTGTCTTGTAATAGGTACGTTTTTTCCCTTTGGACCGGATCGAGGAAATGTGAACAAGGTATTCAAATATCCTCAATAGACCATTTTACAGTTCTGGCTAAGTTACCTGGCCTACGAATGGAAGCGAGGCTGCCGGTGACCCTGTTTTGATACAAACCTCCGTGCTTTTGTAATGTTAATACGGACTAATTAGAATTACAACAACACAATTTGCATGATAAAAGCAGTCGGGGCTGTATCAATGCAAGGTCACCGGCAGCCTCGCAGCCATTCATAGGCTAGGTCGCAGAGCAAACAACTGTAAAATGGCCTATTATGATCCGTTAGCACAAAGATGGAAAGTAAAATCTGACATTAAACATATGAACTGATTTTATCGCTGTACTGAACAAACAGTTGTGATCATGATTTTATGTTAAGCTTAAGGCTTACTCAACTTCTTACAATTCAATGCTGAAAGTCATCTCACGATGAGAACTCATGCCAATACGTATGCATTCATAGATAGAGAAAGTGGTAGTGCAGGCAGCTACGTTATTTATTTTAATTTTAAAGGAAAGACGGGCTGCAGGGGCGGATACAGAAATTCCAGAAAGAGGGGGCCGAAGAAATTGCGGCGAGAGCGCACCCCTCCGACCACCCCCCCCCCCTCCCCCCAGCCCCCACATGCCCTCTATGAAAAAGTATTTTTATCCAGTCTTTCTCGCCTTTTTTATAAAATACAAAAAACGCCTGTTACATTGAACGTGTCGCTCGTTTTTTTGAAAAGCAGTGAGCTTATTATCATAATATTCATATTTGATATGCATTATACATTCAATTTTTTATACGTGTCGTATATCTATCAAGGCAAAATGTTAAAAGGATAATCTTGCATATATTACCTTAATCAAAACGCCACGAACTGAAATTTTCCCTAAAGATTGGCTTTTCGTTTCTTGCGATAATATTAAATTGGCAAGTTCCAAATTGAATTGTTTCTCTTGAAATTCGAAAAAGTTGAAGGTAGTCGCGAGCCCTTCGTCCGCGAATTTTGGTCCTTAGTCCGCGAATCATGTAAGCAAACCCAAACAATACATACTGTGAATCCCGATAATTTCTGTACGAACATGAAAATTTATTTCTTCTTTATTATCCTTAATATATATCTCAGCTACAGTCTTATTGGATGTCGTTGTGATTGTGGAATCTATATTTATTGAAGGTTTTCTTTATCTGCTTTGCAAGATTTAAGTTCTCTGGGGTCATAAGTAGTAGAAGTCGCGGACCAAGGACCCCTATGGGAAAATTGTTGATATTTTTCAAGAGTCGATAAAACAAAAGTTTAAAACTCTCCAGCAAATCCGTTCCCAACCGCAGAAATTAGTTTATCTGTAAATATGTTCTACAAAAACACACGTGTTCCCGTTACGTTTTATCTTTACATAAGCCAAGTGAACATGACCATGTAAGATACGGAGCAGCAAATTAAAAATAGAGACTTTCTAAAAGGAAAAATTAACACACCTGTCATCGAACTTGAATTCCGCACCATCACCCGTAACAGTAAAGCCGAAATTTCACCATGTGAAAGAAGAATTAATAAGAAACCATCGGACACATACGTTTTTGGTAGAATTTTAGTTAACAAGGAAATATAACATCATGTTCGGAAAAGTTGCGGACCAAGGACACCATACTGAACCGAATAACTTGGATTCTATAGCCCAGTGCAGCCATCGGCGGAGATAAAATGTGGCTAGATAGATCTAAAATTGCGTATATTGTAACTTGCGTAGAAATTTTCTTGCTACTCACCTGGTTTACGAGTGTCAATGGGATTGTTCTTTTGGAAACTAACTGCTACTTTCTTCTCTCTATTCCTTTACAAGCCTACCTTCACTGATACAACGATCAGGCGTACTTTTCTTTAGGACGCGAAAAGGTACCCCTGAAACAATTTCTTACCGAGTCGACTGCCGCCCACCTGTCATAAGTAATATCATCTTGCGTCATGCTGTGTCATGCTATAAATGTGAGCCAATAAGATTTCACTATGGCAAGCCGTTTGTAGCAAAATTTAATCTTAAGGCCTAAGGCCTGGCTAGACCATCGCAACATTTCAACGCAACATTCTGTAACATTGTTGCATGATGTTGCGCGCAATATTCTCAACATTTTCAACACAACCTGTCAATGTTTATGTGCCCCATGCCCCTGGCGCACAAAAAGTGGACCTAGCGCGCATGCCCTAGTGCAACAATGTTGCGTGAACGTGGCCAAAAGAGAACAACTTCATGCAACATCAAAAATGTTGCACGAAAAATTTGACCATTTTCAAATAGACCCTTCCACGGCTTTTGACCACCATCTCGGTTGGGGGGCAAAAAGGGTTAAATTTTTACAGTAAATGTATGGGATTTTGGCCGGCTTTGAACCGCTGTAGCGCCGTGATGATTTTAGGAGGGTTTGTATGGAATCTTAAAATTCGTTTATGGTCGCTGTAGCCTGAATCTGGTCTTTATATTTCATGAAAATAATCTCCGTATAAAAGTCTTTTAATTAAAAGACGCTATCACTGTAGAAATCCACCTCTATTTTGCGGCACTACAGCGGGTCAAAGTCGGCCAAAATCCCATACATTTACTATAAATTTAGCCCTGTTTGGCCCCCAACCAAGATGGCGCCAAAAACCGTGGAAGGGTCTATTTGATCAAACATCATCCAGCATGTTGCAACATATCGCAACAGGGTGGCCAAACGTACGCAGCTTGTTGTGCCCAACAATGATGCAAGATGTTACGTTGAAATGTTGCGAGCGTTTGGCCAGGCCTTTACATATATGTTCAATCCTTCAAATAAAGGTTTAATTTAAAGTTATAAAAGGCATTCAATGCAATCCAATCCTTAAATTTTATATATAATGCAATACCACGAATATTGATTCAATTCATTCCTTAAATTCTATAAGAAATGCAATAACACGAATTTTGATTCAATGAAATCCGAAAATATATGTTCGATCTTCCTGGGACGAGTGCGGCCATATAGAACCAGAGTAAACTGTGCAAGGTATAGAACAAAAGATGGCGGCAGAGAGGGAAGAAGCATTTGACATAGAAGTTGAGTTTCCCAAGTTACTAGAAGAAGTTGTGGATAGAAGCGAGACAATATTTGAGAACTTTGACACAGAAGCTGCAAAACCGCAGGCCGAAGTTCTTGATTAAACAATTAGCCTGCTTAGGTCAATGAAAGAGTGTTGCAACCTTGACACGAGAGACAAGGAAAATCTCGACTCCATTGCTGGGTCCTTAGTAAATGCGCTTACTGTACTTCGTCGCGGGACTATCAATCCGTCTACTGTGGCTGCGGATTCAGTTAAGGAAGAAATCCCGGAAGACCATCTCTCAAAATTCCTGTTGGCATGCTAAAAGAACTGCGAGAACTGGGATTCACTTGGACAAGGATTGTAGATATGCTCGGAGTTTCGAGGTGGACATTTCACAGACGAGTAGCAGAGTATGGTTTACAGGATATGAGGGGCTTTGACGGCTTACCTGATCAAAGACTCGACCGGAGGGAGGGAGGTCATGATCGCAGGTTATGATACAACTGGATGTAAGACACACTAGAACAGTCATTCGTATCCAGCCTTCCTCGTCTTTTTACAAAAAACAAGAAGATCTCTTAGATCTTAAAACTGCGCTTTGAAAATGTCTGTTTGCTTAGCACTATGGTCGCAACGTAGTGGACATGCCAAAGCAGTCCTTGTTGATTCACTGATGACTATAGACACAAAATCACATGATCAGTCTGTTGCACAACAACTGACAACAACGACTACACACGAACTTATTGCACCCTCACTTATAGCCGTTGTGAAATCTCCAATGACGTAATGGTTTTTAATCAATCTGGAACTTTCTTCGGGATATGTATGGGTATGAACGATCCGATAATAACACTATTACCAACTTACAGCTTTCATCATAAGATGCATGATTCGAAGCCCCACTGACTACGTGGTCGAGTGGAAGTTTGGGTCTGGTCACCGACAAAACAAAAAAATAATAACAGCTTCCAGAGCAAGAACCGTGGCCGCGTAGTTAAAAATGCGATGCCTGTAACATCTTTCAGTTTGTCGGTTTGAGTGGACAAGTTGCTCTGTCCGTGACCCAAGTTGTGTTTGAAAGAGTAGTGTTAGTCCAAATAGTTTTCTCCGATCACTATCTTTTATATCAAACGTATCCCAATTTGATGGATACCGTCTGTTCTGACTAATAAACCATTATCTAATGAACGGGAACTAGTACAAATATGTAGAACTCAACATTTTGAGTGCCGAGGTAAAATACGAACTTCATTAAATTCACAGCCGTTCTAAAATTATGACAGATGAGTCAAAAAATCAACTGTAGCAGTAGGATATTTTTTGCAAATCTGTTTGGAACAAAAAAATAATAACTGTCTTGGTTTTCTCGATGATTTGAAAGTAGTTTGGCCCGGCGCCCATTCATAGACAATATGCACTGATGTTTTAGGTATAATACAGGTGATCATTCCCTGAATTTAATTCTAGTACTTTCTTTCCCGTATGTACAAATATTAGTAATCGGTGTTGGCCAAATTCGGGATTCACTCCAGCAGCCGTCGTTAATTGTCTTCAAAATTCTGTACTCGATCTCCACTACGATCGCAATTCTTTTACGGTATCTTGACACCCCTTGGCAAAATATTCATGTATCTCCTTTTATATTGATTTCTCCAGCTTTCTAAAATTCAATTTGGTCCATTAGCCTCGTTCGAGGTCGATGGCCAAACGAAGGAACACCTGCCGTGGTGTATGCCACATGATTTTATACATATACAGGTTATTTAGCTGCCTCCGAGACTTGTGCCAAACTTATCCCTTTTCATTAGGTCATCTAAGACACCATTTTCCCGGGTTTTAATGATTGCTATGGTTTCTCTTTCGCTCTAACCACAAACCAGTTACTCTGACTTTGGAAACATAATTCCGCTGGACCAATAGTTAAAAAAATTTAACTACACAGTCACTTTTATTCATGCGTTATTATATTTGTAAGACGTGCTAATAGTCCAAGACATTATCAGCAGGGCTATGCAAAAAAACATTGTCGAGAAATTTGATACCTAAAAATCATACTTCTTTTTCTTTTTTTTTTTTTTCTTTTTCTTTTGTCTGGTCTTCTTCTGCTCCTCAGTTTCCCTATTCAACTTAATCCCAGTTTGAAAATAAGGATCTTTGTGTAGGTTATGTATATGTACATGATATGTACATGAAAAGAAAAATTCAATGTTTCTTTAAATGAACTGATTGTCATTTTTTTCTTTTTTTTTTCTTTTCAAAAAAAAGCAATATTTGTACCTGCTTACGGCGGTGATTCTAACCTTGGAACAGGCCCTCAATTGGTTTTTGGCTAATTTGCCGTTCTCGATGAGAGTCTAGACAACGCTGCTCGCGTCATGCTTACGGCAATGTGTCGTGCAATGTAATAGCTAATCAAAAACGCTCATTTTGGAAAATAAACCAATCATATTGCGAGAAAGTTATAGAGAACGCGTGCGGCGTTTACCATTTGCAGGGAAAATTCGGTTGGAATGGAACGCCCATAATGCAGGAGCACCCAACGACCAATTTGTTGTAAAATGTATTATTATACCCCAGTTAATGAAAATAAATGTTATTAAGGCATTTTCAGGTGTTTTTCAGTGTTGCTGGGAAAACATTATCTGTTCCTTTTTCCCAGCAAGACACACAAGAAATTTCCCAACCAGCTAGATAAAATTGGTTGGTTTCCCAGCCAGGAATTCCGCGCGCTTTCAAATCCCTTGATCCGAAACGACCGAACAAAAGCGACAAAACCGGGACAAAACAGGTTTTTTTCCGCAAGCGCAATCACTCTGGCCAGCCGACATATGTTTGTGACTACTGTCTGGGAGAGGGAAGGGGTTCTTTTTTTTTTTTTTTTTTTTTTTAGTCGTCCTCAGTCTTCAGAGTTTCTACAGCGAGCTAGGGTTGAAATGCTAGAAAAAGTCAGTAATTCCCAGGCAAAACCTCTATCAATAACAAAATTTCCCAGCCACCTCATCGAAACACCTGCATTTTTGCCAGCCAGCAAGATTCCTCTGGGGAACAGATAATGTGAGGAACAGATTCGTTGGGTGCCCCTGATAATGGTACAGGATTTTCCCGGTGTGGCCTTTTGCCAGGCCCGAGTCTCTCGCGGCTTGAAGAAAACAATAACAAATCAAAATGGCAGCAACCATTTTCAAAAGCCTGCAGTGTTGGAAGGCGGGAAAAAAGACCGAGGTGAACCGGGTTGAGTGGGAGTTTACAAATGGTTCAGGAATTTCCGGTCACTTCGGTTGCAACGAGAAGAGAGGAATACGTCTGAGGATTTCCATCTTTTTCGGAAACTTTCCGGTGAAATGAGTTGTAACATTTGATTTCCCCACCGAAATTTTCTGTTTTTGTTGACAAATGGTAAACGCTCCTGCTGTTTCGTTGGGTGATGATCTTGGTCACGCTCTGAAGTAAACGTTTTCTTTGACGTTGAATGTTGTGGTAAAAACAAATCGAATGTGGTTCAGCGTTGTCTGTACTCTTATCGACAACGATATTCTTCATCACCACGAGGTGCAGTCCACAACAAATTTTGACCACTGTAATGACGAATATCGTTGTCGATAAGAGTACAGACAACGCTGAACCACATTCGATTAGTTAAATGCTTCCAACAAACAATCAGTGAATGTGGCCAGCAATAACAATGAATGACAACAGGCCGGATGAAATTTACGACAAAACGCAAGGGAATCCCGTGACTAAATTTCACGGGAACAGCACAGGAAACCCAGTGGCAACAATGACTCAGCCGATGAAGTGTACTCTTTCTTTTGTATTAAGACATCTGCGGATGGCAAATAGCGATTTTCTGATCTTAGTGAATAAATATAGGCACACACACACAAAAGGACCGGTGAACGAAGTTGTACATTGGGGCGCAATTGTACGTGTTGCATTAAAATCAGTAAAAAAGTATGGCTGTACCTAATTGTATTTTTATATTTCCACACGCCATCAAATGAAGACGCAGAGGCCTTTCGTTATTTTTCTGGCTACAATCACACCTTCAGTTTCCTTTTTGTCTCATCTTAACCATTAAGCCTGAGATGCATCTCTATTTCTTTTGTACATCAGGGCGCCAGACGCTAAGCACGAACCTTTAATAGAAGACAACGAGGCCCAGGTAGGACAGACTGGAGACCAGTTCAAGGGTCTTTGCCATTCACGGTAGTAATGGCGAACCATTAAATAGGAAAATTCCAGCTCAAATAAACAGGTGTCTTTTTCGAATTAAGGCTTAAAACTTGGGTCACCTTTAGTTTAGTTAACATAGTTTTGAAGTCCAAAGAAAAGATATTTGCTTTCTTGATCATAGTACCACTTTAACTGGTTCTTGTTAACTCCGCACCTCCACGGTCGTTTCAAATATTAATTTCTGACATGAATTAACACAACATGGGATTGGGGAGAAAATGTCAAATGAGAAGAATATGCTTGAAGCATATATATATATGGGTTGTCGGATTGCTTCGAGTACAGAATGCTTAAAACATTGCTCACAAGCCTGAAAATGGTTTACAAGGACACTCGAGGGGTAATTTGAATAGAGATTGTAAATGAATTACTTTACTTCGAATGGGGTTACACAACAAGAATACTCAACGCCTTGGTATAAAATACCAGATTTCTCTCAAATGTCCGGAAGGGCTGAGACATTTAAAACAACCTTGACCGGCATCATTCAACGAAGGTCATAACAAAATATATATTCCCTATTTTCGAATGCCTTGTAATACACTTTGTTTGCCGTCAAATTTTGTGTAAACTGTTGTCTTTAAATGTTCTTGGGAATCCCAAGAGTCTTTGAAAACAATATTTTATGCAAGATTTGGGGGACAAACAAAGTGTATTCAGGGGCGTAGCGTGAGATTTTGAAGGTGTACTTACACGAAGAATGTTTCGAGCGCCGAAGGCGCTCCAAACTAAGGGGTCTGGGGGCATGCTCCTGCAGAGAATTTGAAGTATAGGGTTTCGGAAATGCCATCTCCAAATATTTCCAAAGGACATTTTAATAAATAAATGCGAAAAAGAATGCATCAGTTAGTTGTTTATTTTACCCATCTGTAGAGTTTTCAGCAAGCTACAACACAAACAGGGGTTTACAGTACAAGCAAAGGGCAAGACGTCGCAAACTCTGTTAGGCATCATCATCATAACATTTTTAACCGGGAACTGGGGGACTGGTGATAACACTGACACTGTGTGGGGGGGCTAGGAGGGCAGAATATTTTTTGCTTTCGTCCACTATTACGTTTCTTGCCGTTAAGGCCTGGCCAAACGGGTCTAACATGTTGGTGCAACATCATCCAACATTGTTGAATGCAACACGTTGCACTCGTTTGGCCACCATGTTGCATGATGTTGGATGTTGTTGAACGAAGTTTGATTCCCATCAAACATCGTCTTCAACGTCTTCAAACATTTTTTTTGTTCTACGATGTGGACAACAGAGTTGTATTAGTTTCGCCATCGCATTCAACAGTGTTGCACGCGGGGGTGCCCACTAAGGTGACGCTGCGACTATCGGTATCCATGGTGATGGTTTATTCCTTGCATCTGTTTCGCTCGTTGCCACGTCAGTTCAAGCTACAGAATGGTGAACGAGTCTTGAATGTCTGAGCGACGAAAGCTTGATCAATCTCTCTTCGAACAGATAGCCCTTCTTGTGTTCAAAGCTCTCAGGG
>OX421447.1:13156573-13159073 GCA_949126865.1 Montipora capitata
GCTCAGAAAAAGGGGGGGTGAAAATTCACCCATTTCACCTCCCCTGGATCCGCGCCTGCTTTTACTTCGGTGGCCATCTTGATTATTACGAAGACACAAGTTTGCTTCAAAAGAAGGGAAATATGAAACGATTTTAATTGCAATGAACTCGTGCATGAAAGTTTCCCATGAAAGATGCACCAATCAGACTTTAAGCATGGTATACTCTTCCACGCAGTGAACTTATAAGTGTGCCGCACGCACGGGGCATGAAGGAAAAGCAGGTCACAGTTCACAGCAATACTGGAAAACCTAAAACTATCACAGGGACTAACCTTAAGCCTAAACAGTGCCTTTAGTCGTAATTAGGGTTACGGTTAGCATTATTAAAGGGATGGGTTGTTTCAAGAGTGGTAAAACAGGGATCTCTTAACGGTAACCTACAAGTGTAAGTTCGATTGTAGGTGCTCGGCGCGGCACGTGTATATAATTACGTATCATTGTTATGTAAATAGTCAGCCAGAATTCAAAATAAATATCATTTTCAAGGTGTGAATTAGCAACTTGACACGTTAGCTCAGTGGTAAAGAACAGGGACAAGTAATCCAGAGGTTTACAGTGGGTCGGAGTTCAAGGCAAGCTGCGAGTGACATATCATGGGATAAAATGGCAGAAAAAGCCGAGCGGAATCTGGAAATAAGAACAAGACGAAGGGATAGAAAGAGGAAAACTGGGACAAAAACGAGTGACGGTGTGGACGACGAAGGGAAAGAAGAGAGAGAGGGAGGGAGAGAAAAAATGAGATCCGTTTTTATTCATCCCGTAAGTACAAATTACCCATGTATATATTCGGTTCTCTTGGGTATACGTATTGTTCTACAAAACAATAGCGTGAATGAATAATTAATTTATTCTGCATGCATAATGAAGTAGGGACCTGTACGGAAATCATTCCTATCCCTCTCATGCATTTGTTTCTTTAACTCAAACGTAATCCAAGGAGAACTAGGCCCGCGAACGCGCGCTTTTCTCAACGGAGCGTGCTTGTCAACAATCTCCAGAAACGACTTTTTCCATTCTGACCACATATCATTAGGATTACTCAAATTGTTATGGGACGCAATATCATTACGAAAGCTTTCTAGGTTAAACTTCCGGAAGTTTCTATAGGTTATAGTGCAATTCCCTCTATGAAACCCATGAATTGAAAGTTTTCAGTAAGCAAAGACAATACTATGATCGCTAATACCGATGTGTCGAACACCAGAACACAATTTTGTCGGGACAATTTAATTTGTGTAATTTAGATCAATTAAGGTTTGTGAAGTTTCAATTATCCTTGTTGGTTCATTTATTAGTTGATGAAGGCCATAGACTTTAGTAATACTTACTAATTTGCGTGTGTCGTTGTCGTATCGAGTAACAGCCAGATTACAGTTAATATCACCCAATAGATGGTACTCAATATTCAAAGAATCAAGTTTCCTTAACAAAATTTCAAGGGATTCAAAAATGCCAGTCAATGAGTTTGGTGGCCTATACCACATTACAACAAGAAATAGTTTGGTTCGGGGGTTTTGAATTTCTATGCAAAGATTTTCAAGATCGTCTACATTGAGATCGCGACGAGTTGAAATTTTTCTTAACAAAGAAGCACACCCCTCTCTCGTCGGACAATGTCATAGCCACAAATGTTACCTTCACCTTCCATAATTGACTCATCGAGCTTAGTTTCATTTATAGCTAGGATATCTATGTCATTAGTAATAGTGGCAAGATAAACTCTAAGCTCATCTACGTGAGTGGATAGGCCATTGATATTAATTATAAGAGAGGCTATTCTCAAACCTTGATCAGATGGCAGATCTGTAATAGATTTATTAAAGACTGGTCTAGAAATCTATAATTCTTCATCATTGCCATTTACAGATTCCAGAGACACGGCATTCATAGATTGCAAATTATTTCAATGGACTAATAAACTGGATTTAAAATTGTTAAAAACCGCTGTTACCTTCTGATTTAAGGTGCAGTCCAAAGTGTAGTGACTGTAGTCCTTCTGAGGACTACACTCACCCGGACGATCTCGTACGTCACTTGATTATGATATAACTCGTGTCTTCAAGCCATTTACGATTATCCTGGCGCAGTGGTGAGAACACTCCAATCAACCAATGTGGCCCGGCTTCGATTTCCAGGCTCGGCTTCATATATGGTTTGAGTTTGTTGATTCTCTACTGCGGCACCGAGAGGTTTTCTCCGGGTACTGCGGTTTCCCCTATCCTCAAAAACCAACATTTGACTTGATTGGTGTTAATTGTTAATTTTAGTTTAGAGTGTCCCCTGAACTAGTGCTCCAGCGCTAGAACGACTAGACACTTAAATAAAGTTCCTTTCCTTTCCTTTGACACAACCTTGCTCTCTCCTTAATTATTCAGAAAATGATTAATTTTAAGATTCCCTGTTTTATTTTACCCCTGTCGCAGAGTTGAGAAATCACATATTACGTATTTGAGATATT
>OX421447.1:13164073-13184073 GCA_949126865.1 Montipora capitata
TTCTTGATCGGCAAATAAACTGAGGCCTGATTCAAACGGTACCGGACGATGTTTCTACCGGTTTAAATGTTTGACCGGCCACTTTGTTCGCACGGAACCGTGAAATATTATCGCTCTGTTCACACGGAACTGACGAACCGGTGTAAAGTTTAACCTTTGTCAGTGGTTTTACCATCTGTTTATGCGCAGAGCGCTTCTTTACGAAATCCAAAATGGCGTCAAAAAAGAGAAAGGCTAAGCTGAATTACCACGCATCCATGCAACCACGCCTTTGCCGTGCAAAAATTTAGACGGTCAAGGTGTTCACAGCGTGCGGGTTAAATGTTCGACCGTACCGCCTAGAGATTCGACCCCGATTTGGGCCTTCAAATTTTTGAACGGTGAGGCGCCTCAGTTTTCTTACGTTTAGCGTGGTTCCGTGTGAACGGAACCCCTAAATGCACGAATTTTCAACTGGTAGGAAATTCGTCCGGTACTGTGTGAATCAGGCCTGAAAGGTCTAGCTAAATCGAGCTTTGAACAACTGGGCCCTGAACTGCAACTGGCGTCAAAAGGAACTGGTTACCGGTACTAGGACTCTCCCATTGCATCTTCGATGTAGCCCAACCTTGAAAACACAAACGAGTCTTTTCGAGAAAGAGTGCAGATATTGTCATTAATGGATAGAACTCATCTATAGCTCCATTCTAATTTAGAGTTATTTTAAAAACACCGAGGGTAAGTAAAGTCTAGAAATCTATTGCTAAAGGGTTCAAGAACCTCTAAAATCAAAACGCGATGTAGAGTGTTAGAACGAAACACATTCCTAATATTCTAAAGTTGTAAAGTTCTGAAATCGCTAAAACTTCCATTTGGGGGTTCTAAGATCTCTAAAATCTCTTAAGTTCTGGAATGTCAGACAAACCGCCTAGGGGTTCTAATATCTCCAAACGTTCTAAGGTTCTACAATATCAAATGATCGTTCTTCGGGGGTTCTAAAATCTGCAAAGTTCTAGAACATCAAACGATCTCTTTCGGGACTCTAAAATCTCTTAAAGTTCTAAAGTTCTTAGGCCTAATCACTGAAACGAACGCTTAGGCTTACTCAGTAAACGAGTGCTATATCTTTCACACGATCTGGTAAAAATTGACTTAGAACTCTAGCACTTGGAACTCTATAGCTTAAAACTTTAGACGTTTGCACTTACGACCATTTTATCTATAATGCTGTAAAACTTTACTAGAGCGGTTCTAGAATGTTATAGAACTTTACAATGTCAGACCATTTTAATTTCTATTTAATCACACACAATATAGAGCTCTTCCTAGAATGCTATAGAACTTTCTAATTTCAAGACCTGCACCTTTATAGGCTTTTCAAGATCACTAAAATCGACCTCATGAATAAAGTAAAACCCCGCGATTAAGAACCTATTTTTTAAGAACCTGTTGTCCTACAATTTGTCAGTTAGACCCCTCCAACCAAGACAATGTTGACCTAAAATTTGGAACAGTTATTTTCTAAAATGTAAAACATCTGTGCACTTAGGTAAATAAGATCAATTGATTGAAGTTCTGAAGATTCATGCGATAAATCGATTTTACTTATTACAGACATTTTATGTAAACTTTTACATTCTGTATTTAAATTTTATTCAAATGAAATCAGGCAGAATACAACGAAATTCTGCCATCTAAAACGTGACTTTTTTTCCTTCAGAAAATAAGAACCTATTGAAGATCCTAGATAGCCTAAATTTCTGTTATTACCATTAATGTAAGAACCTGTTTAGGCTAAATTTTAAAATGGAAGGTTCTTACACTCCCGGGGTTTTACTGTATTATACAGTCAAAGGTAATAGATTTATGAACAATGTGTAAGTGACTGTTTCAATGGACTTTGATCTCTCCTCCATAAAGAGCAAGGACGAACATGATAGCTATTCCCAGCAACATGCCGCCATTCTGAAGAGCGAATGTCTTTAGATTTTTTCTCAAAGAACCTTTCCCAATTTTGACTGACATTTCACAAGCTTCTTCCAACTGTGAATGCAAAACAAAATAAGTCGCTAGTTTGTTAATATATCAAAAATTGGCTAGGTTTTACTTAGTGGTAATGGAACGGTTTATTCTGTTCGAAAATTCGATTTTAAAAGCGGATGTCCTCTCCTAATGCCACAGCTAGATCACTCATACCAAAATATCCCAAGGCCAAACACTTTACACTTGTCTATTGCGTTTTGTGTCAGGCAAACAGCAAATCGCATCTCGACATGGATCGAATCATGGGAATGGATTTCACATTGCAAAATCGTAAAATTGCAGGCTTTTGGTGACCCAACTAAGTAAGGTTTGTCTTTAGTTTTTACCTTTTTTTGCTTCTTAAGATCCATTAACTTAGATGAAATGATCCCTTAAATAATACCAACATGACTGCTGCTTAATTGCCAAAACTTCCCACTAATACACTGTACTTCCTCATTTACATCAACATCAACTGTCATTGTTCTAATATTTTTCATTATGCTTTTAACCACCTCACTTCTCCACATCCATCTCCATTACATGTATGATCCAGATGATGATGACGATCATCATTAGTGTTGTCATCGTCATTGCTGTCATCACCATCATCATCAAGATATCAATATCATCATCATCATCACCATCAATCATTATAACTATTCACACACCTTCTCAGAAAAAAATACAACCAAACTAAGTTGGGCCAAAAATGGAAATTCATAGTGACAACAACTGCAATATTCTTTTTGCTTTCCGAGATCATCCTCTAAAGCTTACCATGTCAACCAAAGCAATATAGATAAACATGCCTCCAGCTAGTGCATAGATCCATTTGACTGCTGATGTCGTATAACCTAGCAATAGACCAATGATGAGTCCCACATAACAAGCACAGGCTGAAAGAAAGTTGAATCCCATTGCTGCTTTATATGACATCCCAGCATTAAGCAGAACTGCAAAGTCACCTGTTGAAATAGTGCAACAAAAGATTGGATCATGACTAACTCACCAGAGGAATCCCGTACCATGTACATGGATGCAAAGATAGATTCTACAATGACCACTGATATAATCATTCATGTGGATGTACATTCATCTCTTATGTACACAGATATGTCCAAAAATGACCCTAATTAGATGCACCTGGATTTCAATAAGCACTCTCCTTTGCTCTTCTTCCCAACTGAAATGTGACTGTGTGTCTCGGAATACATACAATTAACATCACAAAGTGTCCTCCAAATACTGCTCTTCAAGTAACGATAAACTGCTGCATTTGCTCTAAGCTAAAAATAAAACTAACCTTGACCCTTACCTTGTTGCTGGAAATAAATAGCAAATGCTTAGACTTAAAGGGACACCTTGTGTTGGGTGTCAAAATTGGGTGAGCATCTAATTACTCGCATTTACTCGCATAAGTGCTACTACAGTTGTAGATAAAATATTCTCAATAGGTCACTTCGAAAAATACCGTAATACCCCTTGTTTGTCCCCCCCAAATTTTGCATAAGCATTGTTTCCACTTTCTCTTGGGTCTTACGATGGTCCCAAGAGAAACAAAATTTGGGGAGCTAAACAAAGAGTATTATGGTATTTTCCAAAGTGGCCTATTGACCAACTCCTTTCCAGCTTGATAATTCAGTATGGATTTAGCAAAAGAGCACTAATTGAGGACACTAATGAAATTAACTAAGTCAAATCAAATACTGGTTTTTGAGGCAAGAGGAAAACCAGAGTACCCGGAGAAAAACCTCTTGCAGCAGAGAAGAGAACCAACAAACTCAACCCACATATGACGCCAAGTCTGGGAATCAAGGTTGTCAGTTTGACTAACTTTGGTTGAAGTCGCCATACCCTCCCACCATTCCTGCTCACTCTATTGGCACCAACGTGTCATCTCCAGGGAGCTTGCTAATCTGGGGTGACCTTCCCATAACTAAATGCTAATGAGTGTGTAACTAGGATAATGAACTGTTCATACTGAGTAAGGAATCAAGCTAATTCAAGACCAAAACAATGACAAAAATTTACAACAATTTTTACAATGGCAAAAATTTATTGGGAGCGCGAGCGGGGATGGCGCAGTTGTGAGAACACTCGCCTCCCACCAATGTGGCCCAAGATAGAATAATCAACACACACTTACATCACGTACCCGAAGTCTAATGAATATTAATAATTAAATAAATAGCTCATTATCCATCTTGCATACTCATTAGCATTTAGTCATGGAATGGTCACCTCAGACTACGCTTAAAACATGAAGATGCGCTATAAAAGGCATGGTGCCTTAGGCACATGCAAATGATTCCTCAACCGTGGACGCAACCAAGAGCTCTGTGATAATTTGTATTAAAAAAAGCCCCTTATGGCAAATGTGTCCTTAATGTGTCATAAAATGCTATCTGTCAGTCTTTATTTAATCGCCAGTCCCTTTTTTTCGCCCTAGAAATATCTTTTAGGGCTTCCGTCTCTGTGTTGCTGTTTGTTGATCACCATCTTGGATAACTAGACCCTCCGTGAGGGTACACTGGGTTGCCTGTGGTACGTGCACCGTTCCAAACAATTTTTTTCAAGGTCATTAAGAAGTCATACCAGAAGAGGCCCTTTGGCTCACAGGTCCCCATACGTTCGTACGACGAAACAGATCTGTCCTTGCGTAATATGTAGCTCTAACAGTGCTCGATATTGTTTTGGTATTGTCTATCATTGTAGTGCCATGGTAGAAGTCTTGGGTAAATAGTCTGAGAAGACATGTGGTTACTAGCAAAGTACTGAACCCAGAAAGATTGAAGAAAATAAATGGGAAGTGAGAAACATTGGCTTCTGGGCTGAAATGTTGATAAACTTCTTTTCACCACAAGTTTAAGCGTGCCCGCTGAGCATCTAACAGGTTTGTAATGCCGAAGTTCACTGAAGTCAAGCCCTGTTCGGCGGGGTTAGTGTTTGGATGGGAGACCAAAACAATATACCCCTCATAAGACAGAAGCATCGGACCGAAAATACTATTAACGCTAACAATGCGAAGTCAGCAAGGTACAGATCTTGTTAGCTTGCTTTATGCAAAAACAAATATTGATGCAAAAGTAAATAATTATTGATACACAGTTTTTAGAAAGAGCAGAAGGAAGTCTCCAGGACGGTCGATCGAGAATAACATATTTACGACATGAAAACAACATTAATTTTGAACCGTGAATATAGAATATAAAAAGTTACGATCAGCGACAAACATTTTGGGAGATTTTTGCTACGTTCAAATAAATCGCCAAATCGAAAGTGACATGGCCGGACTTCAGCGGGCGCCGTGATTAAGTTACCGCGGCATGTTTACCCGCCAAACAGTGAAGCATCTGTGTCAAATGATGGCAAGATACCGGATTTTTGTAAGTTTCTTTTTCTGTCAAGTGTTATAAAGTTTGACAATGAAATGAGCGAAGTCAAAACAAAGATCACAATCGCACAACTCTTGTTTATGCAAAGTCAAAATTTACTCTCCAAGACGCGTTCGACGTTATTTATCACCAGGTAATTTCATCATTTTGGAAATGGCAGCTACTTTATTATTCATCTGCGTCACAATTTTTCACTGATTTTGGGGCTCATTTTGTTGAAACTCAAGCACGCTTCCAACAGGCCTGTGAACCCTTCCTGCTTACAGAGCAATACTAAAAAACTTCTCCCATATCACATTTCAACCTTAAGCTCGGAAATTCTATACACAACATGATATTATAATTCACAAAGGCAGAAAATACCACAGAATCCTTTTCCAGCGAAAAATTTATTGAAACAAACAACATATTTACTCTTAGAGGCGAGAACCTCTTCCTATTTCATTGCGTGCGTGAAGGCAAGAAACTCAATCGTGTCAAATTACCATGTACTTCAGGTAAATACAGCTCACTTTGATTTCGGCTCGACGGGCGATAGATTGTTGTCGAAGTCCATTACTCGTCACTTTTAAGATTCCACCGCCTGTATATCCAATTGATCTGCCATTCATGAGCTTCATAAGGGTATATTTTGTTCAAAGATCCACTAAAACGCCATTCGCGTTACATGACTTTCGACGCCATTGCCGGTTAAGTTAATCGTTCTACTGTGTCCACCAGAGAAATCTACGCATTTCCCACTACCCTCTCGATCCTAAGAAAATACGTGCAGGAGGCTCTATGCACAAAGCCACCACTTAGCAGGGGAGTGACAGGCAAGACTTTTACCGACACGGAAAATAAAAAAACCCACGAAATGAAACCGAGATTCCGACTGGGTTTGGCAACCCAGTAATTAATCAGTCATGCTTGAATGAATTCGAACAAAAGCAGTGTGCGAAGCACCCCCTTTTATGGCGCGTCTTTGTGTTTAATGCTGTAAAATCCTCTAGCCAATCCACCCATCTTTCCCAGACAAATGTTACATGTGGACATTCGGGCTTCCGTCCAGGGATATCCAGCGTAACACCCTCTGCTTACCCCTCTCTTTAACTTCTAAGGGCACAAGCAACATCGTGCTTGCACGGGGGGTCCAAATCTAGGGGGGTCCAAATTCGCTAGGACACGGGGGCCACTTTCTTTCACATCACCACAAGGCACAGAAAAAAAAACCCTCGCATTGTTGCGCTATTGGTCCTCGAACGAGCCTGTTTCATTCTGTTTTCCCCAATTTGGTGGTGCCAAAAAATAATAAGTGCGCATTACAACGCACCCCTGGTCCCCTACCAAAACTTCATCCTTGTTTTATGTCTAGTTTCCTTTTCTTTTGCATTTGTTGATCCTTTTGTTTCTCTTTTTTTCCGTACGCAGATCTTTTCCTGTCTTTTTGTCAATGCCACCATGTATCAGGAAAAAAACACAATGGTCCTCGACCAAAAAAACACTCGACCAGCCCTCGACCGAATTTTCCCTTGTAGGCCTTTTACCAACCACCTCATGGCTTAGAGCAAAGGTACTAGACCTATTCCAGCTCTATTAGTCCTCAATTGATGTGGCACAGAGCAAAAGTCCTCGACCTATAATAGCTGTATCAGACCTTGACCACAGTTATACATTTATACCTTACACCATCCCGTGGCACAAACGAAAAAGGGCCACAACCCACAACAACCACATCAATCCTCGACCGAATCAATCCTTAACACGCTACGGACTGCAAAAATCACCCTGTCGTCCCTTGAACGAAACAAATAACCTCTCTAAGTGTAAGACAAAGGACTACTAAACATCCAAATTGAATAAAACAAGCGCCACCATAACGAACCATAATACCACCACGATCACCCAGGAGTTAGAAACCCCCCCCCCCCCCCCCCGTGAATTTGACATTAACAAAAATATTTTAACAGTAACACAGTTGAGCTGTATGCGGCCAAAGTCAATTATTATATTTTTACCACATTGGTGCACATAATTTAAACTCATTAATTCTTTAATATTTTTTAAAGTTGTTCTCAGTAAGTAAACTCATCTGGCATTAGACAGATGAAAAATCTTACTCCAAGTTGTCAATGGGATAAAATACATCAAAACGTGTCATTACCAAGTTCATGTGGTAACTCCTCACAGAATATTGCCAATGAAGTACTAACACCATCAAAAGTTGAAGTAGAGAATGATGCTCCAATGGCCAAGCCATCAATAAAGTTGTGAAGGCCATCACCAATGATGATCATCCAAGCTACAGGAGCCACTTTCGTCTTCCCTGTTGACTTTTCCTTGTTGTTTAAAGTAGCAGGTAAGAAAAGTTTTATTAGTTGCTAGCAGATACTTTCACAAGATGAATTTAGAGAGCTAAATACAAATCAAATGAGGCCTTTCTTCAACAATGGAAAAAATGTTGTTTCAAAGGACAAATATTGTGTCAAAACTTTATGTGAAGAAAGGCTTTTTTTTTCGTTTGTTCCGCAAGGAAAGTATCATGGGATGGTCATCGAATGCAAATCCAATTTCATCAACATCATCATTTTGCTGCCCACTGTAGACATTGGGTGATATAAATTTCGAAGCCATGACATTGTTAAGCTGCTAGAGGCACTAAATAGTGCAGCATGGACAGAGGAGAAGCAGAGAGGTGGCCACTGAAGTGATTGCTCAAATAAAATCGCCACAAACTGTTATGTTCTTGGGCTTTCACTACACAATGGTCAACGGAGTTTGAAATTTAATCCCTAGCATTGACCATTTTTTTACCTTTTGGATGAAGACATTTTTGGAAGAGAATAAACATCATGTTAAGTAGAGGTCATACAGGCTGTCAGTAAAGGTACAGTATTACAAACAGCTTTTCAGCTACTCAAAACATGTCTTACTCAGTAAATGCCCTGCCACAACTTGGTAAAATAAATGCCTAAATTTGCTCAATTCCTCAAATCCCCACTACATGTCACAATGCTGAGTAACAAACGAGTCAAAAGCTCTTAAAAAGGGTTTAGGATTTTTCACAATCAATTCCATGCAGAAAATCATATTAACTACAGTGTATTAATTCTTTATCTGAAGTTAATGAAGAACACTACCAGGAGATTTTCTCTTCTGCAAAGTTATATGGACTACTTCAACTGGTTTGAGGGCAACTGTGTCAATTTTGCTACCTAAAGGTTTCTCTGCTATGAGACTTTTCAGGTTCTCTCAAGATTTCAGTCACAAACTAAGAGGGAAATGGATTCAGGAAGAAATTCCCATTTATGCTAAAACAGTTTTGTTCAATTTTATCAGGGATGTCGCTAGTAGCTGGCAGCCAGCCATTCCAGCCAGATTATCTAACATAGTGAAAATAGCCAGCTGCTAAGAGTAAACCAATGCAATGACTAAGACACTGTTACAGTAACCACAGGGAAAAATCAATTAAAAACTGCAGGCTGCTTTCCCTATGTAGCCAGCTTCTTCAAAACATAATGACAACCTTTTGTTTTGAGTCTTTTTTTTGGGCCTAATGTTAGCAACTTGCCTCACCATGTTTAGCCTGAGCCTCAGCAGTGTTGCTCAGCCTGCCTGATCTACATGTACATCTATGTACAGTCCTTGTCTGAATTAACTCTCTAAATTATACTGTTCATTTGGCAACACAGAATGCAAGGGAATGGCTTGAAATACTAAAATTAGACCCTAAACAGTTAGTAACTCACCAACTTTATTTGCACAGGTGGCACATCTTCTGTTAAACAGACATTATGGTGGTTATGGTGAGTGTCTTGATTTACATTGTACAACTGTAGCTGAACCTCAGCAATATCAGAACCCTTTGACTTTTCTAGGTCCTAAAAAGATAAGATAACAAGATACATACAGCTTAACCTCTCTTGGTTGCTTAAGATTCTTGGACGCACCTCAGAACATATAGTTCAATAGTTGTACCTGGTGGTTTTCACAGGATGATTTCTGCCTGAATCTGACAAACATCTTCATAGTATATTCCAAGAAAAAGAACAAGTAGATTCCACCTATAATCACAAGGCATTTCCACAGATATGATGTCCCACCATCCTGGCCAAATCCAAATGTCTGTCGGAAAAGGAAATATGATAAAGCACTGCATGCTCGTATTAATTGATAAATTTAACAGCTTTATCTTGTCAAAAACGAGGTTAAACTAAAAGCAAACTAATATTGGAAAAACAAGGTGGGGTGTGGGCTGCAAATTTTAAACTACACGTTTATCACTTACATGTGGAATCAAATGGAAGACTCCGCTGCCACTTAAAACTCCAACCGCAAGAGAAACCATAAACAGCAATAGCATCTTGTAGAATGATTGGTTCATAAATGGCACAACAAAAGCTCCCAAGAGGGAAGCACAGCTAATTAAAGTCACTGATACAAATCCAAACCCCCAAGCTAAAAAAAAAAAAGTATGATATCAGAACTTTAATTTACAGTACTTAAATAAGTTCTTCCAAAGATGTGTACTAGTTTGCTAAGATAGGGACCTGGCACTAGTCAGCCCATGTTTGTTATGTTTCACTCATTTCACTTTCTTACCATTCTGTGTGCATGCAACACATCGAGATGATCCGTGTTAAGACCAATTATATTATAAACCAATGTCCTTGCAAAATGGATGTACTTTCAGATCATTACTCCAGGTTTAAACACTGCCGAAAAGTACTTAATCTTGTTGGACAGACTTGAAACACAGTATTTTGTTACTACTACAGACTTTCACCTGGAATGTAAGATTGCTAAAGAGAAGAACAAATTGCATACCCACCTTCTTAAATGGGGCAAGTTTTGTGAAGAAGACAACCAATTATGTCCCCTTGGAACATGCATATAATTTGGTAGCTATGATAATTATTATTATATCAGGCCTTTCGTATTGTCTTATTGAGTGTTATTGTTTGTCTCTCTGTTAGTAGGCTGTGTGTGTTTGCATTTTTGTGTATGGGCATGTGTGGAGTAAAGGGTTTGGAGGGAGGGGAAGTTGGGAGTTGTGTTTGTTGCAGGTGCTTTAATACCATATGTATAAGTGGTTACCATGAAGAAAAATTAATAAAATACATTAAAAAATTACTACTACCCACCCTACAGACTCACGTAGAAGTTCAAATGGATCCCAATCCATTTTGGGGGGTTACCCAGTCCAAAACATTTTCACATGGGATTGCTTAGAAGTAACCATAGCAACTCAATCTGCTGCTCACATGATGTATTGTAATGTAATACATGTATCTAGTAAAATTAATGTTCTTTTTGGTGACTTGGGAACAACTTGAGTCAGTAAACTTTGAATCAGAAATCAGCCTAAAAAGAAAAACATCCACAGAATAAGGTACATCATCATACCTGTCGCCTCACAAATCCCTAGAAAAATTCTTTTGCAAGAGCACTTACCATGGGCTTTACTTTGCTTTCCACTTTCTTCTATGTTATCCGGTTTTTCCAACAAACAAGCCTTACTTTCAATTTGTTCCACTAATGCAGGGCAAATCCTCTCAAATGTTCTTGGGTTCAGTCCACTAGCATCAACTGAAAATGACTCAAAAAGGGTTTTGGCTTGATAACACTGCAAGGAAAATCACAGAAAGATGACTAAAAACTAAAGGCATTCAAAGATGAACAAAGAAGGGGCAACCCACACCAAACAACAACAACAGTATTGGTCTAAAACAGGATTGGTGTACTATCAAAAGCGATTAGTTTAGCTTGAGTAGAAAGGGTGCTAAATGTTCTGTCAATTCCAAAGCCATGCATGCATGTTCAAGTTAAGTTTGTTGGTTCTTTTCAAAAGTACTCTGATCGATTCTCTACACGAGGCTTTGATTCAAGTATTTTCCTTAAATTTTCTTTCACCAAACAAGCATTTGAATGAAGTTTCAATTTGTAAACCAATTATAATAAATGCAATTTAAAGGAGTTAACATCTAAGAGCGCACACTAGTGGTCAGTGATTGGTTTGTAGGCACATGCGCAGTTGTTCCGTACATCATACTTATGGCATTTGTTCCGGCAGCGTGAGGAGCTCTGTTCTCCATCGTGAGTTCATAGCATTTTTCTTTTGGTATCCCTCAAATACTTCTCTTTTTTCTCCACTGATAGTTCAGTGCAACAGGTGCCTGTTTTTTTAAGATTCCTGGCAAGGGAGCTCATGGCTGAGTTGTGGCATTGTGCAAGCCATGGGGGAGTTTATTCTACAGTTGTATCTAGGGGCTAGCAGCCAAAAGTGGAAGACTCTGGATATCCCAGCACCCAACCTCCACTAAGCGATGCAGTTGTTTAATGTATATTGATTGTGTCTATAAAGTACACAAAGCTTACAGCTGTATTTCAATAGTAACCTTGCACATTACATTATAAACAATTCTTGAATCAATTTCTGGGGATATCTGGAATAATCCAGAACAGTTCATTAAACAGTTGTTTTAAAAATTGAATCATTATGACAAAAGTAAAAGTTAAAAATTAATAATCATTTAAAAATGATAATTAATCAATCAAGAGACAAAAAAAATGCCACATAGAACCCATCTTGAATCCTCTTTAAAACATGGAAAACTACAATAAGGAAAAAGATAGTGATAATGATAATAATAATAACTCTTGAATTTCAGAGGACAGAACAACCTGCGAAGAAATGGTATTCAAACACTGCTTGGCCTTAGCCCTAGCCCTGAGCTTAGAGGCTAAGCATCTTCCAGAGGATTAGGACTGCAGCCACCTGCATTTCTCCCAACACATCCACAATCCCAAGACCTCAAAAAAAAACAAAAAAAAAAACAAAAAAAAAAAAAACCTACAACCGACCAGACACCACATCCAAACAACCAATCACCAACAGCACAATCTTTGTTGACATTGATGCATCTACCTGATTTTCTTTGCCAGAGGATAGGAGGTGAGGAAGTGCGATTTTCTCATTCTCTTTAGTCACCATGCTCTTATCCCAAGGAACCTAGAAATCGACAAAATATAATGTCCCCACCTGAGCTGCACCACAGTAACATCTGGATGATTATGTTCCTTCTTCTGTCGTGTCTCGAGTTTCTTTAAATTCTAAGAACTTAATTAATTTTAGGATTAGCTCAGGATTAGTTTTTCTTTGCGTATTTACTTCTGTTGTATACGTGATCAAAAACCTTGTTAATTATTCGTACATGGTAGAGTGGTTGATGTTTTCTTGCACTTTTGTTTTCTCTGTTTTGTTCCCTAAGGGAATTCCCTTGGCTATAGCTAGATCATCGGACAGCCACTCCAGTCCACTGACAGTCCTCATAAATGTCCCATGCAACCTCTTCTTCCAAAATATCTCATTCCTCGCCTTCACCACCCACTTCTCGTACTTGTTAATCCTTTCTCCCACACCTCTCCAACAACCTTTAACATCCACTCATCGCTCGCCTTGACATAACCAAACAGACTGGCCAATTTCCTCCTCTTTCATACAATAATGATCAACCCCCTCCAGCCATCCTTCCTCTTTAGGTACTACCGCACTACACTCCCCTTTTTGTGGAACCCCCCTAACATCAACGCCTCTTTCTCATCTTCACATCCATCACCCTCAGTTCCAGATCACTCCAATCAAACATCCCTGGCACACTATACCTTACGACATCTATAGCCCATGCATTTATTGCCCTCATCAAATCCCCACCATACAAGTTCAAGTTCGTCACCAGTTTCACCCTCCTCAAATACTCCAGCTTGACTTTCTCCTGCACCTCTTTCTGCACAATATCTGTGCACAACCTCCAACACAACCAAGTACTAACCTGTGTTATACCCATTTTCATCAACCTCACCTATCACCTGACCAACAGGCAACACAATTCTTCACCCCCTGCTTCAACATTTGCACAGCACACTTGTCCAGCTCAAAGTCCATCCTTATGTCCAAAACCTGCACAAAATTGATCAAAGTCTCCTGTTCCTCTTCAAACCTACCATACAGCTTCAAATCATCCACAAACATCAAATAGTTGATCAACTCCTGATACTTCCCAAGCTTGTACCCAATGTTCTCCCCTTCCAACAACATGGTGAGTGGGATCAATGTGAGAACAAGCAACAGTGGAGACAACAATATTCCATGTTTGATTGCCACTCCATCCAACACATTCCCATTTGACGACACCACACATTCACTGTTCCAACAATCCACTAGTGCGGCACCATATCATAGGCCTTCCAATCCATTGCAAACACCTTTTCTTCACCCATCCTCCCTTAATACCTCCTCTTCTAATAAAAACTCATCCGTTGTATCCCACAACCTCTTCCAGTACCCCTTCCACAAGGCATGACAAAAAGGCTGTCCAGTAGCCTGGGGCTAGTGGAACAATGTTTCATGCTATTGTAGCACTTTCTTATTGCGGGTTGCCCAACGGGCAAGCATCATGAGTGTGGCGTTGATGGTTGCTTTTTTCTGATGCCAAACTTATGACACACCATAAGTGTTTAGAAGACAGTTCCACAGAAAAAAAGCAGCAATACAATCTTTTTCTTTTCAAGGGTACTAAATCATCCTTTTAAGGACGTTCGCGCTAATTGTTTGTGCGCAACGTTACTGCGCAGGTAACGCGACTGTAATATGTCACGCATTACTTCAAGAATTAGTGAAGTTGAGGTTTTCAAACCTTTGCAAAAACCGTAGACGATAAGTCATGCACAACGATAGATCAAAGAAGATAGTGATCAGTCAAAATTGATTTTAAAATATTTATGAAAGTCAAGTAGACTACTGCACGACCGATATTCGCGATATTCGCGGGGAAAAAATTCCAGGCCGGCAAAAGAATGGCACATTTATTTCCGAATCATCATGAAACTTTAAAGAGAAGTGAGCGGGAGGATGGAAAAGCTTATCGAGTAGTGGCTGAAAATTTGGAAAACTCGGGGACGAACCGTTGCGTAAATTTAATGGGGCTGTTTTTTCTTTAGAAATATTTTTCCTACCATACGAACGTAAGTTCAAAATGAATGCATGTTTTTGAAGTTATTTTCATTTACTTTCGTGAAAATAGAGCAGTATTTTCGTCCTCGTCCGCTTGAATAGTGCGGACCTGCGTGAAAACAACCAGCCATTAAATTTCACAAAAAACACACTCCAGAAGATGAGCATGACGGCAATGGAGAGATATTATACAAAACACCAACCAAATGAAGATGACACCTGCTTAAAACTTCGTTGCTATACTCGAGAAAGGTTTTTTTGTTGGTAAAAACCTTTCATCCTTTCAACGATCGATCTTCACTTGCGTTCCAGTCCTTGCCCGACGGGTCACGCAAAAGCGTGACAAACGAAATTTTCCAAGAGCTTTGCAAAATCACATCGATTTTTAAATACTCGATTAGATCATCGGTGACCCCTATTTTTTAAATCACGAATCACTTACTTTACTTACTATCTACAGAATATGATGAAATGAAAAAATTCCCACCGTAAGAAGTTATCTTTTTTTTACATTTTCTTTCCTCGTGACATCGAATTCCGGTAGTGGTTGCAACGGATAGAGCTTACGCTCGTCGAGGATGAACTCTACTGTTTACGACATCCCTAGCGGCATGTAATTATCTAAAAATCCCACCCCTAAAAACCTATGCACGGAAACCTTCACTCTAACAGTTTAGTTTTATGATTTTCGATGGATGAGCAGATGAGGCTACATCTCGCTATTATGACCGATTTCTCGAAATTAAGGCCTTTTTCCACTGCCATTTTCTCTGAAACAAAGACAGTAATCCCCATTTTTTTTTTTCATTTTTGGAGTAAGTACTTTATGACCTAACTCTAGGCGAGAAATGAAGAAAATCTCACCGTAGGCAGATTTTGGCTGGCTGTAGCCAATATGGCAGTATCGGGGGTGGAAGCTGAATAATGAATAATGAATAACGAGTATAAATAAAAAATGAATAATGAATAATTGGGTCTGAAAACGCCGGAATAATGAATAAAAACGCAGTTAATGTGCCAGTGGAATAATGAATAACAACAATGAATAATGAATAACCTACAAAAATTTAAAAAGAATGATGAATAATTCGAACTAAACACACAAAGAATAATGAATAATCGACGTCCAATTATTCAGCTTCCACCCCCGAGGCAGTAACCAGGCTCTGACTGAGCAAAGTTCCAGTTTTCCCTTGGCCACATCTCAAGAAGATCCAATGACAAAAAAAACTGCTGTGAGTTCTACGAGCAAGCATGAAAACAGTGGCGAGCACTCAAAAGTCCACAATTAAGCTTTTTATGTTTTTTTTTTTCAAAAATTAATTTTTCCACCAGAAAACATTACATCACGTGATTCATGAACATCCCTTCTTGTGTCACATCACGTAATAACCCGTTGACCCCTGGGAGTGTAGCCTGCAAATGCAGATGTATTTCCAGCAGTCTGTGTTCGCATTCATTTTACTGAGAGTGAGACTTAACAGGGTTTACTGTCTGACACCAGATGATTTTAATCGTCAACTGGGGGAATCCAAGGGCGTTTGAGGTGTTTATAACCCTTTGGGTTTCTTCTCCATCTTAGCACGATATCCTTGTCTTTATCGGGAAATCTTTCAGTAATTAATTTTTGTGCCCTTGTCATTCAGAATACTGCAAAAAATTTATTCACTTTGTAGCCCGGTGTTTGAATGGTAAATTACAGGGAGAGTTTCAAATTGGCAGAAAAAGAATAAACAGTTACAAACAAAAATTATATATGTTAAAACTATACATTGTAGCCTTAAAATGCTCTTTCAAATTCAAAATTTTGATTCAAGCACTTGTAACTGAAAAATTGTAGGTGTTTGTAAAATTGAGCGGTTGCAGGGAAATCAAAGTTTATCGACGCTACATGTACCTATTATTAAAGGGAGAGTATCACAGTATTGTACACGAATTATAACATCGCTTCTGATTCAATGGATTATAAATTGTGACATTCGCTATGGCTAGAGCATGCGCAATACCATAATACTCTCCCTTTAATTAGTTATTTTGCAAATTAAATTGATTCAATTACCCCACGAATATAAAATAATGGGGCCAGCTCTGTAGATAATTGGGCTAGTAAGATGAAATTACAGCTTGCCCAAAAGGCAATCAACCACTCGTGTGTTTACACAACCCACCCAGAAGGAACTCATCAAGCATGAAATCCCCTTGGCAACAAAACAATTGAGCCAATCAGATATTGGCTGAACGCACCAGAATGTTTTTTTTGTCTCGTGGCACTTGTGAATTTTGAAAAGCGCACAGGATAATAAGCTGTTTCAACAGTCTTTTGAAAGGATTATTGGGCTTTTTGCGACTTTGAGTTTTCAAGATCACAAAATGAAAAATTTGGGACAAGAGAAAAAAGTCTGGCTAATCGAATAGTCCGGATAATCGAGGTTCGACTGTATTACCCTGCACCCCATACAGCTTTTCTGGCAAGATCCCAGTGAGTAGCTTCCACATCAACAGCAAACATGCAATTACTCTGTAGTTGCTAGCCACTGTTTCCGTAATGGCACAGTCCTTCCGTATCAACATGGTCCCCTCCTTTACCATCCACTCTGACAACCCTGAAAACTCTCCAAAATCAAACCATGTGACGATTTAAACCTCTTAAACCAATACCCCCTCAGACCATCTTAAATTCACCATCTTCTGACAAAGGCACAGTAATGTGTCCAATAAGGAGGATGCTTAATTAAGAGCTAGTCACAACCCATAGTTAGCCCAGTATCATGCATCTGTACAATCCAATCTTTCTTCTTGATTTCAATGTTAAAAAAACTAAATTCTTAAATTTTCAAACAGCTGCAAGAATCATATTCATCTCTACAGGTAGAATCCACAAAATGACCAGTTTACAGCTAACAAGTTGGCTCAGGTGGTGAACCAGCATTACAAAAGTCAGAAGTTTAAATACATGTAATATAATGGATTATTTTTTGTTACATAGTAATTCTTTCCTGGATAGCCGCAAAAAATCAGGCCGCAAAAAATCGGGCCGCAAAAAATCGGGCCGACAAGTCGCAACATGTAAACCGGCCTTTAATAATAATATTGCCTTTGCAAAGTAATCCTATCAAACATGATAATGTAATGGATTTGATGATAAAAATTACGGGCAGAAACATACTTATTAAAGACAACGTTTCGGTGTCTTCATGACACCATCATCAGGTCAAATATAATATTTTACAGATAACTCGAATATTAATGTTCAAGATTAAGTTCAAAGTCCCTAGAGGCTAGGTGAAAAGTTTTGCCTTTATCGAGTCACTTTGGATATTCAGACACGGTTTGTGCTCACAAATAAGGAACATTTCATACACAAGACAATGAAATTTGCATGAGCATTTCTTAAGAATGCGAAACATGTCAGATGTTATTGTTCTTGATTGATGTTGACTTTGGCTGTGATTGAATATTGAACCAGATCTTTTATGCTCATCGATCCGTTGGTAGAGATGTCGACGCGTGTAACCAACATAGCTGGCATCACACCAGCCACATTCAAATTTGTAAACTACTGATTGTTCGTTGATCAACACGGGCTTGATTTCTTTATGTTTGAGATCTTCTCCAACTTTTCGAGAAATAAAGACTGGGCATAAGTCGATGTTTAACAGCTTACCAAGATCTTTCAACTGCTTGTGCACAGAGTCAGCTGATTTTTGTTCCTTGAATGGTAGAACAATTCGTACTGATTGCGGGTCAGGTGTAGATTTGCGTGGAGGTGCTGGTGTTTGTTTGGATGTGATAAAATTGGAGATCATAGAGTGAACAAGATGTTCAGGATATGCCAACTGTAGGAATAAGGTCTTGAGGCGGCTACACTCTTCATGAAATAATGACCAGTTAGATGATAGCTTGAAAGCTTGGTCTAGCATGGTAATAATTAAGGATTTCTTATAACGATTATCAACGTGACTATTATAATGTAACAATAGACCCGTATTGGTCGGTTTCACGTATACACTAGTTGTAATATTCTGACCGTCTTTTCTTAGGACCATGCCTAAGAAAGGGAGAGTGTTCTCAGTTGATAGTTCCATAGTAAAGCTAATCGATGGGTGGAGATCATTCAAAGCATGCAGAAAAGAATAGGCAGAAACTTCATCCTTCATGGTAGTTAAAGTATCATCAACGTAGCGCCTGTAGTATGATGGTAACTTTAACTACCATGAAGGATGAAGTTTCTGCCTATCCTTTTCTGCATGCTTTGAATGATCTCCACCCATCGATTCATCGCATTCTTAAGAAATGCTCATGCAAATTTGATTGTCTTGTGTATGAAATGTTCCTTATTCGCGAGCACAAACGGTGTCTGAATATCCAAAGTGACTCGATAAAGGCAAAACTTTTCACCTAGCCTCTAGGGACTTTGAACTTAATCTTGAACATTAATATTCGAGTTATCTGTAAAATATTATATTTGACCTGATGATGGTGTCATGAAGACACCGAAACGTTGTCTTTAATAAGTATGTTTCTGCCCGTAATTTTTATCATCAAATCCTTTGCAAAGTAAGTACTAATTATTTTTGACTTCATGGTTCAATGTTTTCATATACAAAAAATCATAATTACCATAATATTCCTACATGTAAAAGGTGAAATATGCCTATGTAAAGTTTCAAGTACTAGAAATGAGAACAAGGAAATGTTACAATATTTATCCATATGTGTTAACAAATCAGACTGAGATAGAATATACACTGTACTTTGAAAAAACAAATGCTAGGACGAGTCAGAATACAATAGCTGTTATTCTTGTGAAAATAAGTGGCAGGGTAATAAATTCAGCTATCACGCCACAGTCAGTGGCTTTGAAGACTGTGCTTTGGATTTTCCTTCAGTAATCACTATTCTTCAGTTATGACGGCCATGTTGGAGCCAAAGCTCGAGTTTTTCATAATAATAGTCAATTTCTCAAAGCAGTTTTTCGCTATTGTTTTTTTCCATAAACATAATCTCTGCAATCAAAGAATGCGTGTTAAGCTTATATTCTCCATGAAACACCGTACCCTTTTCTCTCAAAACCTAAATCTAAAATAAGTAAATTCAATGGCACAGAAATCACGCGATCGCGTACTATGTCACGTTGAACAGAATAATGTTTAAAATTTAAAGTTTAATAAGACCAAACAAGCGGACACCAAAATCCACGCCGCACAACGGGCAATGTCTTTGTTGTACTTTTTTGCCACGTGTGCCAGCGAAGTGTGCCAAAGAACACAGAAGTGGAGACAACTCCGAATTCGTTTTTGAATGTCATCGGAAAAGACTGAGTAAAGTACAACCGATGCGCGCAAGCTTGTGACTACAGCATTTTCTCAGGAGTGAACACATCCTCGATCGAGAGATCCCCCACGCACCTTCTTCGTACCTTTTTTTTTTTTTCAATAAATAGCAACAAGTTGCAAGGACAAACCTCTCATACCTATGCTCGTATTATAGCCTGCAGGCATACGATAAAATTATACGTCGTTGTTAAACATAAACAAACTATTCAGAAGAATCTACCTTCAGTTCTGGGAGATAACAAATTAACCAATTGCAATTCAGTTATTTACCTT
>OX421447.1:13199073-13241573 GCA_949126865.1 Montipora capitata
GAAAGCAGTTACACACAAAAACTTCCTTACCCGTGGGCAAACGCTATTTACCCATGGGTAAAAGGGCTTGTGTAACCACAGCTAACGGGTACTAGTGATGAAAACGCCACAACAACTGCATGAATCTGCGTGATTTTGCTTCTACAATATGCTAATGCATCCGCTGGGGTGCTATTGAGTACTGAGCTATAAAATTACTTGATGCATGATGTCATCAAGCTTTGAAAAGTAGCAGACGTAAAATAATTAACTGAAACCAAAAACCTTTCTTCCCTCCTGAAAAATTTCTCCGCTTTTAAGTTCTCCTTTTTCATCCAACCAAACAAAAGCGCTACCGCTGCCTAAATGCTGTATTTGTCGTGTCCAGAGACGCTGGCTTGATATCTTATGCCCGCTTTTTTTTTCAGTTAAATTTAAGGCGAGAGTGCGAAGCACGAGTTACTTTGTCCCCTGACCTTCAACATATGGTCTCCATGTTTTGTTCTTCCATTCTCCAAACCCATCCCACAAGTGATTACAGGATTGAGAGGAGGTGCTAAGATCGTACTGAAGTTTTTCTGAAAAAAAAAAGAAATAAGTTAATGACTCTTTGATGGGCTTGGGAGGGGGAGGGGTGGGGACCTGCGGTCACGTTCCCGTATATAGTCATTTTTAAAGTCTTCTTAAGGTCTGTACGGTAAAACTCAGATAACTGGATAATAATGCCGTGCATGGCCGATCAAAATAAATTATTTGGGATTTAAGGGGTGAATGAAATCCCTCTATAGATAAAATACGTTAAATACTCGGATTTGCGGGTTCGGAGTGCATTTTTGTTGATACAGGCTTTTTTGTATTGTTGCTTTCAACTTTCAGGCACCTTTCGGATTTGCGCTCTGGGATAATTTTAAATAGCAATGCTTTATATCTAGTAGACCCATGCCATAGTCTTCCTCAAGTTAAGTGTCATCGGAAGTCCACAAGAAAAGCGCTCGCAATGTATAAAGCAACTGCGTGCCCTATTTACCAATAAACGTTGCACTCGTTGTCGCCTCGGGTACATTTATCGTAAAAGGCCTCCCATCTTTGTAGGGTTCAAACAAAAACGCGTCAATTGGGCCTAAAAGTCCCTCTTTCTGTCTCTTTCCTTGTGCGTCTCCAAGAACGAACCAGTCCTTTGGTGGTTCCTTTAAGCCATCGCAAAGACTATAATCAAGGTAGATCTTCAATTGATAGTTCCCAGGCTCCGTGAGAAGAAACAGAGCCTCGTAGGTACCGTTTGCGTGATCAAATACAGTGGCTCCAACGCTTGATGGACCACGGACATAAACTCTCCAAGCGTCGCCACCAATCGTCTTCGTTCGATTATCCGCAGTCCTAGATTGGATAAAAATCTTGCTGAACTCTCCCGCTGGTCTTATATCTTGATAAACGACTTGACTCGCTCGGCCACTGCTTCGATTTCCCTTTCCCCAATGATTCTTTTCCAGTCCCCACTCCATGTTATCAAAGCAGGGTTTGATGATACTCTTCCAATCTACGCGTGCGCGACGCTGACGCAACCAATCGCGACTGAAGTCTTGAAATCGATGCAACAAATCACAGGGTTGATCAGTTGTTGCCCCAAACAATTGCCTTCCATTATGCAGTTGAGCTTTCAACAAAGTCTCAACATAAAAGCACATGACAAAAGACAATATACAAATCCCAAGGAATATCTTCCAAGTGACGAATTTTATGTTTCTTTTTTGATGTATCGTTATTGTCATCTTCACGAAAAGGAGATTTTCTTGTCGTTCACAGCTTTGTAGAACTTGATTCACGCTTTACGGTTCAAGCGCTACTTAAAACGAGATTTTCTAATCTGATTTCTGAGTTCGCAAAACTTAATAATAATTGATTGTTTAAGTTTAAATCTTTTGGATTTATTCCGTCTGTAAACTATTTTGATAGCGGACTCCAAAAAGGACTGGTGTGCGGTCGAATGTAGAGGGCCGGAATTCCCTGATGTTGTTACCTACAAATGGAAAGTCAATGCGTTAGTATAGTAAAACGCATTTTTTAAATTAGTATACAAACCTGGAATGACTATACATGGACAGGCCGGCCGGGAATAAACTAGTAAAAAAGACTGAGGCATTTCAAAAGAAACGAGAGTGATTTCTCCGTTTTAATACTGACATTTCCTGATAGTCAATGGCTCATCATTTACTAACATCGAGTCTTAATGGGGTTTAAAGCACCCTTGAAACGTGACAACAGTTTAAAATTGAAACTTGGAAGTAAACCATAAAAGAATAACCGTTTGCCGGCGGAAAACAAAATTGAAACCATTAATTAACCATTATTTCAGGGAAGGGGGACGTGATGGAAATAGGACTGAAGTATTCGAATTGAATACACACGACACTCTGCTGTCCGTTGAGTTTAAACAAGTCCGGATCATGTTGGAGGTCGAGTTTTTAGAGCAGCAGACGTTGAGACGAGTGGCAAGTCTGCCCCTTTTCTGTTCAGTGCCTTTTTCAGTCATTGAAGCACTCGAAGACCTCAGGAGTAAGTCGTCAAAAAGTTTAGACCAGCCGTATGCAAAAAGACGACCAGATCCCACGGCAAGGGATTTTTTTTTTCATTTGGCAAAGGTCAGCACTGTGTTGCCTGAAAAGAGTTAGCCTGCGTAGAAAAGAGTGAGAGTGAGTTGTCTGTAAACTTTGTATGCTACTGAGGAATTTTCCACTGACAGCAAGGTGTCATTCTCGATACTTCATCACCTACAGTCTCGGTCACAAATGTTGTAACACGTACGGAAATTTGCCCCCTTCAATGTTGATCCTTATGGTTTGGAGTGCAAAAACCAACCGGTAAATGCAACATTGATTGGAGGGAGGAGGAGGGGTACGTTTTTAAAAGCTTTGATGCGCTTCACTTGCTGTTCAAGCGAAGTGTTACAACTATTTATGACCGAGATTGTAGCTACTGTTTTTAGCAAAGTTGAGGAGTACAAACTGGTGATTGGAACGAAAGTCACTGTTGCGATGCGATAACGAAGCGGAAGATTTGTTTGTTAGTATTATATGCGAGTAATAATGTGAAATTGGTTTGAGTATGCGAGTAATAATATGATCTGGGAGACAGCCGGTCAAGGTATGGGGAAGGTTTCGCAACAAACATGTAATTAATGTGACAGTATCATGTAATTAATGTCATGAATCAATAACGCATTGCATTCAGAAAGTCATGTAATCAATACTTTTCATTTCTACGGGCATAACTTACTACTAACAAGAAGCTTAAGATAAAAACAACTAGAGGTCTTAAGAGAGAAAATTCTAAAATTTCACATCCAGCAAGGAAGAATGAGTTTTTAATGTTTTGATGTCAACTATGGATGTGGATCTAGACGTAGGTGAAAATATCCCTCGAGGACATTTGGTCCACTATTAAATTAAGACAAGGTAACTGTTAAGCTCGCGCCAGTACTTGACAGAAAAGAGCGACACCAATGGAGCCAAACAAACTGCATCTACTCAACGCGCGAAGATTTTTGTCCAAGAATAGACATCAAATTTACAAAATCTCAACCGATAATTGTGCAGTTATGTTTATTACAACACCAATTTGTTAAGGTTGGTTGAAAAAAACGGGACAAATGCAGAGGCTTAGGACTCATCTACTTAAGTAAAAATTTTGTATAGATCTGTTTCAGTTTTGGATGATAATAATCATCCACCGTGGCGGTTGCAAGCGTCCTTGGGGTCGCTTTGCTCTAAGCCTAGCGTTTGTCATAATGATGTGATTTTCTTAGACAAGACTGAAACTCTGTTCCCTGCAGAGTTAAAATTAAAGGAAACTCTGTTTCTACGGGCTGAAACGTTACTTAGTAGTGTTGCAACGCTCTTAGTTCCAAGAATGTACGCCTGGCCCATGAGAGCGGAGAAATTCATGGTGAGCACTAGTACTAGACTATTTAATTTTGCAGGATCAAATATGAGGTGTTTTAACTGTATTAGATAACTGAACCCAAATTGTCTTCGACTATTTTTCTGTTACTAAACCAAAAAACAAAAGCTAATGCCGATAAAGGTAAAAATGTTCCCTGCAACGCTTACATTCACGTCGCCGGTATAACCCCCAAAATTTATGAAACCTGAAAAAAACGCACCTTCCTGCTAATGAAAATTGAACTGCCAGTTGACAAAAACAGTGGAATGTCACGGAATCAAGTCCACAAAGAATGAAGTAACTTTTTCACGTCCGCTTAAAACGCCAAACTTGAGAGAAGTTTAGGTTTGCACACCGCTTAGACTAAAAGATCAGGATCAATCCAATGTCATATCATTTCTAGTCATTTCTTTCTAGCGGACGGGTCAACATCAAATAGTACCTCTTTCATTACCGTACATCTCCAAGGGCGCAGGCATTGGACTTACGTCAATCATATCCTTATATGGAGAGCGGAAAAGAGAGACAGTGACCACTCTGTTCGTTTCCTACCAGGGACCGGCGGCATTTTCAGTTGATTCGTTCCAGTGCTCCAGAAAACAAAAGGATACTATTGTAGAAATAAAACGCACGCGGCGGAAATGAACATAGCGAACAAACATCGCATTATAAAACATATACTGTATTTTGAAAACTTGACGTTTCGTATGAAGCAATGTCTGTATTATAACTGAAGTCGCCGACAACTGCCAGTTAGAGTTCTCCGGTGGATGCCATAGCCAGTTCCTCAAGCAGAACGATTTCGTGATAAAATGTTCTCATGGACGAGGAAAACGGTGGACGTTAAATGATAATAATCCAAATTGTCTGAAACACGAAGACGCTCTATAGAATTAAGGGGCTGGCTTCAATCTGTGTTTTCCTTCGAATCAAGTACCGTGGTTGATAATCCAAGATGGCGACTAACAAACAGCAACACATAGACGGGACCCCTAAAACATATTTCTTGGGTGAGAAAAGTCACTGGGGATTAAAAAAAAAACCACTGATGACCTCTTAGAATATGTTATGAACACATGATTTCCTTTACTGCACAAACTACAGCTAACAGCACGTGTAGGGCAAAGATGCAAATGTCGTTCATACGAGGTGTATGACAACTGCAGACTGCCTACAAATAGCGCTGATAACCAATATTAAAGTCTATATAAGCCGCATTCATTTTAAATAGCGCTGATAAACAGTATTTAAGTCTAAGCACCCATTATAAAACACAGATATAAAACGGATGGCTTTCAATAATTAACTGTGAGTTATGGTTAGGTTACTGCAAGTCTACAGGAGAATCCAACCCTCCCGTTTTCGGCGAATATTCTCCTGGTTTTTGAAACTCTTTCTCGCCAAAAAAATATCACGTTTTATTTGTTTTACCAGTCCTTTTAGCACTATTCTTTACCCTTTTTCTCACTTATGTCCAGAAATGCACATATCTGCTTTTTCTCGGTCCAGTTTCTCAGCCATTTTCACCCTTATGGCAGCCTAACACGAGTCTGCTGTAATTTTGTGCGCTTCAATTAAACTGCTACAATAGATGTTGAATAACAGCGGGCCAAGACAGGACCCTTGCGGAACGCCACAGTCAAGACAGAAGGACTTAGATAGCTTGTGATCGACAGCTACCCGCTGCGACCGACAAGATAAATAGGAGCGAAACCATGATAGTACTGAACCTCCAATACTAAGCTTAGAGGTCATGCTCTCAAGTAGAATTTCAAGATTCACAGTATCGAACGCAGCGCTAAGATCTAACAGCACCAGTAGAGTAACATGTTGTTTGTTTATGTTTAGAAGGATGTCATTGCGGACCTTTAGTAGGGCTGTCACAGAACTGTGATGGCGCCTATATGCAGATTGGAGGACTGGGTACAAGCATGGCAAGACATGTGATCTCGAACAGCTTGGAGATAAAGGCCAAATTGCTGACAGGGCGGAGAGTCTTAAACAAAAGTTTGGTCCCGTGTTTCTTTAGTAGGGGGTGACTATTGCTTCCTTCCATTTGTCGGCAAAGTGACCGCTCTTTAAAGACATTGATAACAGCCGTAAATTCGTAATAACAGGTAGCAGCTCATCTAAGCACTGCACAACCAATAAGGTTGGCATGGGGTCCAAGAGGGAGGACTTAGCCGAGCGGGATATTAATGTCCTGACATCACCCACAGAGAGAGTATTGAACTCCGTTAATGAAACTTCAGCACTACGTGAAATAGTAGAATCAGAAATGGAAAACGATGGATTGCTGGTGTCCAACTTCGAGTGGATGTCTTTAACCTTCTGAACGAATAACTCTCCAATATCATTAGCAAGAGCCAAAATGTCAGTCCCATCCCGGGTAACGACAGAGTCTTAGGCTCAGATCGTAAGGACTTAGCTGCTCTAAATAATTCGGTTGCTTAGTGCTATTGTCGCGAATAAAATTGCTATAATACTTGGAACGCACACTATTCATAAGTTTAGCGACGTAATTCTCTCTTATTTTAAACACCGCAAAATCCTCGGGTGACTTGTTAGCCCGCCATTTACGTTCAGCTTTTCGCCTCTCTCTGATTGCAGCCTTAATATCACAGTCAATCCATGGCACACGTGGCCTGTTTACAAGAGTTCTTTTATTCACAGGGGCGTAACGATCTATCAGGGACGATAATGTAGAGTTATAGCAGTTAACCAAGTCGTCCAAATGTGCGACGTCATCATTGCCGGGGGTGGAGACTGAAAGATCCTCCTCAAAGGGAAACTGTCACGAGAAGCGCATGCGCTAGCGTCTTGTGAAAACTTGAAAAGTGTTAGGTTAACTTTTTGCAAGTTGAATCGACAAATTCAAAATGGTGTCCACTGGGGAGGGCCATGGTGGACAAAAAAGAAACTCCGGCGAATATAAGTGACTCACGCGTGAATCCATGATGGCGGCTAGAATTTTCCGTGGGCTCGAGAGCAAACAAACTCGAGCATGCCCAGCTCATGACAGTGCCCCTTTAAGTGCCACAACATCCACTGCTTTGTCTTTCCTGTAAGTATACGACTAAAAGCTGAATCGAGGTTTAGTGGAATTTAGAGAACAGAAAATAGGCGCATGATTATAGAACAGAAAGCCAACTTTCGTTTGACGTAAGAGGACCTTGTCAGACTGACGCGTGATAACTAAATCAAGGGTGTGGTTGTGTTCATGTGTTGGACCAGTCACGTGTTGTACAAGGTTCATATACTCGACGGTGTCCACAAAAGCAGCAGAAACAGCGTCGTTTGGGTCGTCTACGTGTAAGTTAGCTTAAGATGAAGTCACCGACGGTAAGCAAAGGCTCAACTGATAGTATGATACTTTCCAGGTATGTCGTGAACTCGGCTAAAAATGCCCTATCCGTGAGCGGGTGCTCTCTAGAGTATGGAGGATGGTAAACAATCACAAGTCTAGTTCTAAATGACCCATATTTAACAATAAACTCAGAATACTCGAAGGATGTCATCGCTGTGCATCTGATCTTTTTTGTGGAAATGTCGCCTCTGTAAATTAGAGCAATTCCACCACTAGCTCTGCTGGGGCGCGGTTGGTTAATCAATTGATACCCAGGTGGAATTATCTCAAGTCTTGCCGCGGAATCGCTTTCGGTGAGCCAAGTCTCAGTTATTGCCACTAAATCAGCCGCAGAATTGACTACAAAGTCATAGAAATCAGCAGACTTTGATTTAACTTAGCGAGCATTGACAGAGCAAAGGGTCAGAGGTAAACTCTTCGCGCCCTCGGTCACGTGTGCCAGCCGAACAGTTCACCGTAATTAGATTGCCGCTGTTGTGGGATGCATCAGGTCTTACCAAACAATGAATATCACGACGGCTTTTATACATTCACCCAAGGGACCAGGGTTTAACTTGAAAACAAGGTCACCAATTAGTAATGTAGCCGTAGAGTTGTTATAATAAATAATCTTCTGTGATGTCCATCTTTTTCGCCTCCTGTAAGTGTAACTCGGCGAGATCCCTTTGTTCCCTTGAAACAATAGCCCATGATTGCAACTTCTAGATAGATAGATAGATAGATAGAAAGATAGATAGATAGATAGAAAGATAGATAGATAGATAGAAAGATAGATAGATAGATATACCTTTATTTAAACACGATAATGTTTAAAGCTATAAGCTTATGGGGTCGTGTGTTCACAAATAAGATAAGATTCCCTTAAATTACATACTATTATACGCCTAAACTAAAAATCCCTAGGGTGTAAGAGAGCTAAAACTAAATGACAATTACGATTGTATATGTAAGATACAATTAAAAGTATACATAATCATGGTCACTAAAATCTGTAGTAGAAATTGACGTAGCATAAACATTAAAATTAAAATTTAAGAAACTTGCATTATCTTTCAACTTGGTTGACAAAGTTTTACAACTCGCGTCTACAATTGAATGATCATTGGCCAAGGTGTTATTCCATAGAGCCGCACCTCTATATCTAATCGAGAAATGGACAAATCTTGAGTTGAAGCGAGGTACACAGACAGAGTCAGGTGTCCTAGACGGATACATCGATGTTCGTCTACAGATTATATTGTCACATAATGGCAAAGGCAGTTTTTCCCAGTGAGCCTTGTGCATCAGTTTTACCAATGCAATCTTATATTTGTAGCAGAGTGGATGCCAATTCGCTATCTTTAAGGCCTCTGTATGCGGGGTGTCTGATCCTAAATTAAAAATTATCTTCGCAGCTATACTGTGTAGCTTTTCTACTGAATTAAACAGTTCCTTATTACTACAGCATCCCCACAAAGGTAACCCATAGGTGACAGTCGGTAGAATTACAGTACGATAAAATGCTTCTAAAACCTTCTTAGGTAAGAATTTGCACCTCTTTAGCAAGGCTAACTTTATGGCAAAGCGCTTCTTTAGATTCATCAAGTGAAGTGTCCAGCTCAGCTTATTGTCCACCACAGTGCCGAGTAAGCGGGATTTGTTAACTTGATTAACGAAAGAATCGCCGATCCGGACTGGTGCAATAGGCCCGACAAAACTAGATCTAGATACTAAAAACGTCTCACACTTGACCGGGTGTGGTGTTAAGCGGTTATTTAGGCACCATGTATAAAGTTCTTCAAGTGCTTTGTTCAACTGAGCTACTGCTTGATCCACATTCTCTCCGATACTGTAAACAGTTGTATCATCGGCGTACATGAACCATAGTACCATAGCTCAGCGTCCCTGTAATTTCTTGGAACAAAGTCCGATGATTGCAAATTCCAAGGCTATTGTTCATGAGGCATCCAGGCGAGACCAGGTTCTTTGAAGAAGCAGTTGCATTTAGAGGGAAATTCAGGTTTTTCTCCATCTTTGGATCAGCTGCTACACTACTGCGAGAGCTATATTTTCCTCCGAGAAATCTGGTCCAGGAAAGCATGATCACATTATAGACGTCCCAAACAGGTTGTTGTTGGCAACCGAACACCATAGCAGCAGTAAAATCAGACGAAGTGCACAGCATATCAAAGCGTGGCCTCCCTTCATTATTCATTAGTATGGACAAAGGCATCTAAATTTATTTTTTGGTACTTGCCAATCTAAATTATATCATAACACAAGTTATTCTCGCATTTTGATTGGTTCTTGCCCGTGATATATTAGAGGACAGACGCAAGATGCGAATAAAGTTTAATTCTTTATTATATAAAACAAATAGATTCCATGTTGCCGTGCGTCTGTTCAGTAATAGATCAAAGCCATTCGGAGACACAGGTCGTAACCCTAACCCTAACCCTAACCCTAACCCTCTTTTGTACATCATATGAATAAACAAAGCAAAAAAAAAAAAAATCCAGAACAATTTAAAAACAAGTCTGATTTTTGCTACTCCGAGATACATGTAAACCATCTTTTCATACGTTTGTGCAAACAGAGGTTTGAAGCTTTTGGAATTAAATATTTCCAATTTTTCTACCCGGAGCTGTACGCTCGAATAGAAACAGCTTTACGGCGGCCAATTCCAACACTGGTGGCTGTTAGTAGTCGCGATGTGTCTGCTTTGATGTAAGTCTGTAAATGTTAAAGAGACTTCCGCCTGCAGTCTTGAATGCCAACGCGCCCATAACAATCATGGTGATATACGCACATACCAATGATGCGACATATTGATGTCCTGCATTCAGAAGGGTCTAAACAAAAAAAATGCAAGCATTTTAGTAGCAATTCCTTTGATGTAACACTGGTGGGTTAGTTACAAAAGGCCTGCGGAATAAAACGCTTCTCCTACTATGGGAATGGTGACACAGTATGTAATACTGTTATTTTTGTCATGGCCATACTTCTAGTTTGTTTTGTTGTTATCATTTCACCCTCGTCACCAATCATCATGGCCCTTTTCTAACACGTCATCTCCCTCATGTCCTCTAGTGCCCTGGCCCGTGCCTCTCCATTACAAACATCATTGTCACCATCATCATCATTGGTTTCAAGAAGAGAAATTCAGTTTGAACTTTTGACGCATATTTAAAACTTCTCTAACTTTTACTTGTTATCGTCTAATATTTTCCTCTGTTTTTTGTCTCAGTCGTCACTTAAGGTTTTATGGTTGTGGCTGCACTTTTGTCAACGAATAGAGGGTATAAGTCAAAAAACCATAAAAAGTTGTGATGCTCTACAAGAGTAACCCTACGTGCTTGCAAATATTTACATTCCAAATTCTTAAGAAGGAGAGAGACTTAAATATCAACAAGGCCAATAAATTGACGATTTCTGTTCAGATTTCTAGTTCTGTTTCTGTTCCACACTGTAAGTTACGAACCATTTGGGGGCAGGAATTGACCTGAAAAAACAATTATTAACCACAACGTACAGTACGGCCTGAGAAAACGATGTTAGCAAGGTGTTCTTTGTATTTTACTGTAGGTCTACCCGTTATTCAAGCAATCATGATACTTGTAAACCAACTGTATTACTTAATTAAAATTAGAGGCTGTACTGTAGAATTGGCCGATTGCAGTGTGAGTGTTATCTAAGATATGTAAATGAAGTACCATTAATGAGACCACCAAGTGACTTGCTACAACCAGGAAAATATTGAGCCACTTCTTTTCATCCCAGGCATGAAACCAAACGACTCCCCAAAACGTATTCAACAGGACAAAGCACGATGTTAAGAAAGCTGTAAAATTAAAGTACATCAATAATGTCAGATTGGGAAATAAGCCCTAATGCCCTAAAAAATATACTGTAAAATTCATGAGGAAAGCAATCCAAAGAAAGGTGTATTTAGGTCACATTTACAACTTTGTAAATTCAGAAATGGTCCAAATGCCACCTTAAGTGGTATTGAGTAACGTCAGTAGATGTCATAAACGCCATGGTCGTTGATACGATAGGTCAACGAAGTCGACATCAATGACCTGAGTGTTTTTACCATCTACAGTACTCACGACACACAAATCACTTGACGATGAAGATGACTTCTGCTCAGGTGAGAGGCTGTACAATGTTAATTACTACTTCTTGTGAATAAGGAAAAATCTGAAAACACAAAGTTCTTAAAGATGAAGTACACAATTTTCTACTCACAATGGAAACCAAAACAAAATCAACACTCACCTGACACAATCAGGAAGTTTTGAGGATCATTCTGTAGTCCTAGAGTTCCTGGTCCAGTGATATCTGCCAGTACATTTACCATAGCAAATAGACCACTTATAATACCATAACCTAAGCCTGACACTAGAAAAAGAGATTCGATCATTACCAAGAGACAATCCGATTTTCTACGTAATTAATTTTAGTGGTATTCTTTCACGTGAGCATTTCAATTCTATGCCATCTACTGCTGTAAAGCCTCTCACAATAGTTGCAATGACTAGTGTCTCGAACCGTGCACTGTAAGAACGATCTGTTCATAATGTGCCAATAAATAATATACATTATTAAATTATCAGCCTCGGGTATTGCGTTTCTAGCTTTCTGATTGGTTAGCTCAATCTTGGTTATCAGCTTAAATGCCCTATGACCTACATGTAATATGGAAAATGATTGTGTCAAGTGTTGCCAAGCTGGAAACTGGTTGGCTTTGATTTTTAAGTGTCCAAGCATTCAAAATTAAATGAAAATTTAATGAAACAAAATTTGCACTTGTTGGATATGAGACTGGTTTTAGCCAACCTGGCACGTAGCATTGGCTACTTACCATCTCATATGCATTGCACGCTCACAAATAATTGTAAAACATTATACTGCTGAAAAATCCGCCAGTCTCCCCATCCTAGGCGCAAGACTACTTTTTGTGCCCTAGGTTGTTCGGGGGAGGGGGGAATGTGTATTTGGCCGCTGCCTGTGTGTACTGGTACAAAGTAAATCAAATTTGACAGGTGCAAGGTATTGAATAGCCGTTACATGTATCTTTCATTGCCCAATGTGAGTACAGTAAACATGAGTTTCATGTCCACAAAACATGTCACTTTGGTGAACTAATGGCTAATAAGAAGAAAGGAAGTTATGTAAGTTAGAATGTTTGAAAGTACCAATGAAAATCAGAGAGTAAATTACATACTGAGGATTCTAACTTTTACTTTTTTACTTTTTCTTTTTTTACAATTTTATAATCTGGAAAAGAATGTCCATTTTATGTAACTAGTACTATTAAGTTTAATATTGATTTGAGATTAGAGGATATTATGGTAATGAGTTCACTTCTCTTGACAAGCATGGTACCCTTTGTTTTTTTTTTGTTTACAAGTAGTGTTATACAAACCATATGCAATTCTGTGCTTTCTTAGTGGATCGGTCTGATGATTGATAATTGAAAGAAGACCTTCATCAGCTTTCCTAAATTAACAACAAAAGAAGACAATAACAACTTCACATTGATTTCATAAAAGTTAGATTATGGATCTGGGCACTAGAACTTAGTATGGGTAATCAAATGCTGACGAGTGAAATTAGGGAATAATTCCATGTGCCTTTAGGCAAGGCTGTGCTCTAACGGCGCCCGGTCGCCTGAGGCGACTAACATTTGGTTTCGGGCGAATGAGAAAAATTACCCGGTCGCCCAGCCGGGCACTCTGGCTTGTTGTATTTCTAGCAGATAAGGCGGCTAAAAATTTTAATATGCTGGTGGTTACAGTTTACGAAAAATGTTTTTTCTCCGTACGAAACAGTCGGTTCAAAGTTTCACATGTAACATAATCCGTAACTTTGCACGTTACGGCCGGCAGCCGTACAAATTTCGATTCTTTCCAAGAGCCATTATGGCTCTTGTTCTTTCTCAAAAAAATAGCATTAAATTTGGAACGTGGAGTTTGGCATTTCTTGGTTATAGTTTTAAAAGAGTTGTTACTTATGCTCTGACAGTGGTAAAGCGCGGCCGGCGAAGCGGTGAAATTTACTTTTGTATGAACCCGCGAATCGCAGTTTATGCAAATTTAATATTTTACGATTTTTTGCCGCTGCGCCTGCTTGGCTAAAATACATTTAGGTTATGGTTGTTTTTCCCCTGTATATGAAATAACGAAATGAAAAAAAGGAAAGATATCATGTTATTTGTTGTTGTTTTAGAAACAGAGCAATCCCGCGTTGTCTTTGGTTCCTGCCAGATCATTGCGTGCCCTAAACAAATAACGCTGTGACTGGCGCTTCGACCGAATCCACAAAAAGCTCATTCCACTAAACATTTTACTGATAATGTAAGAAAAAAATACTTTAGTTCAGTCCTGTAGCGATGATTTTCGTCCAAATCAAGATGACTTCCTAAAAAAGAATTGATAGCTTTTGGGCCGCGGTGGTTTAATTGTTTCACGGCAGTTTTCACATAAGCTCCACGTGAATCAATTAAGCAGCATTGATTCACCTTTTGAAAATTTATTTTCAACCCAACTAACCAGTAAAAACATGTACCTGTATTAGACCCAAACGTTTTTACATAAACCTGCCGCAATCTTTACTTTTTCACTTTTAAACCTGAAAACAACGGTGGCATTGCCACTTTTCTCGTCTTTCTCAAGAAAAATTTGACGGGTTGCGGGTTTTTCTTGCACTAGCGAGTTTGACGATCACCAGAGCAGTAGCAGCAATGTTTTGTTGAGAGAGAGATGGACGAAGATCGTTGCTGATCTCAGATAATTAATTAATTAATTAATTAATTAAGTCGGGCGACCAACTTGGAGGGCTGGGCACCCCAGCTGAAATGCTTGGGAGCCCGAAGGGCTCCCCGAAATTTTCCTTAGAGCACAGCCTTGCTTTAGGTGAGCGAAATTATTGGATTTTGGACAAAACGAACATGAAATTATTCCCTAATTTCATGAGTATAGCATTAATTTTGATTAGCTAAGCCAATTAATATCATGGGAGACAAATTACGTTCATAACATGCAGGTTATTTTCAAACCTGGACACCATTTTGGCACAGTAGGAAAAGTTGCCATGGCAACATTGTAATTTTAACCTTTTTTAGATCTGTTTTAATTTGTCACCCACTTTATTAATCCTATAATTGGCTTCTCAAAAATTACTATTAATTTTTGCTACAGTAGTTGCTGAACCAAGGAGCAACTAAAATATTACTTAAACAGCATATGTTATTTTCACAAAAAATTCCCCTGTACTCAAGATGAGACCTCTACAAAAATAATTTAAAATGTTTGTGTGTGGATTTCAAGTTGTCATATAATAACTGTCTTTCACATGTCACAGATTTGTTAAATTGTAGATACTAAAACAAGGAATGATCTACAATGAGCGACAATGACCAGCCTACAATTAGCTACAATGACCTACAATGACCTACAATGGCCTACTTAAGTAACTTACAATATTACCAAAGAGAAACACAAAAGTGGATCAGGTGAGCAGAAAACATCCACTGTGCGTCGTCACGCAACACTTTTTCCCATTGCATGAAAGCCCAAGTGACGACAGCAATTACGCAAATGGCCTTAAAGTGCCCCTGTGATCAAAAACATCCCTTCCTTTTTTTCTTCAGATTTTGAAAGTGTGTTTGCTTAACAACTACATGTAACTGGCAAAATCTTAAGCTTTAATTTTTATCCAAAGGCCGCTTACTTTGAGTGTAAGGTTTGAATTTCAAGGTCTGCTATTACTCATGTTCAAAACTGACCAATTGGACCCCACAGGGTTGGATCAAGGGAATTTAAGTGATGTCAAAGGCTCACTAGCTTAAAATTTCAGTGTGTGAATGCAGCATATTACAATGTACATGTATATATATGCAAAACGCAAGTTTAAAAGTCTGAGAACCCAAAACTCCCGTGCTGCATATTGATTCTGCAGGCGTACACACGCACAGCATTCTTAAATTAGTGAGCCTCTGACATCATATTCTCCTCGATCTAGCACTCTCAAGAACTTAAAGTTAGTAATAGCGGACCATAAAATAAGAAAATTCCAATGAAAATAAACAAGTGTCTTTTTAAAATTAAGGCTTCAAACTTGGGTCGCTTAGTGTTTAGTTAACATACCTTTGAAACCCAAAGAAAAATAAGAATTGGTTTTTTGGTCACAGGGGCACTTAAAAGGCAGAAATAAATTGCAAAAAGACCCTTGGATGGCTTTCCTTTGTTTAAAAATCTAAATTGAAAATGTACAAATACATGTATCAAGACTTTGCTTGGCAATGATAGTCTTAATTAGAGCATGAAAAAAAAAAAAGAAGAGAAGATTATAAATAAGGTATTTTTCCCGCAATGTTTTGATTGGTTCAGAGTGCACAATAAAAAGTTTCAACTTGCTCAACAACAAGGTTTTGATTAGTTCAAAGCGCAGAGTGGAATGTTTAACCTTTGAACTGTAGACATGATGCATTGAATTCAGAGCCAATCTTTTATTTTAGTTCATTACAGGTCATTAGCTCATTTTGGCTTATAAGGTACCTCATTGTAGGCCATGGTAGATCATTACAATGTAGCTCCTTTAGGCCATTGTAGATCATTCCTTGTTTCAATATCTACGCAGATTTTTAGGTTTCGATGACTACCGTAATTTCCGGCCGATTACCCGTGGGTAATCTGTTAATTTTTCTGCAAACAGTTGCTGGTGCGGGTTATAGGAAGGTGCGGGTAATGTGATAATTTTTTAATCATAGCGCCTTAAAACCGTAAGAAGAAAAAAAAAAACAAATGATAACAGCCATTAAAGAAACTCTTCCTAAAAAACTGTGTACTGCCTCATTTATTTTGCTTTGATTGTTTACCGGTAACAGACTGTTTTGTTCTTGATGAGAGCCGATGCAAATCAAAAAAATTCGAACAAACAAATCTTTTATTACATTTGTGCTACCGGTATCAGTTTCTTATCTTGTCAATTTCACAGCTTGTTTCTTTTATTTAGAGCAAGAAACGTGTCTCACCTACACAGGTAATGAACTTAAAACTAAAACAATTTAAATGTGAAAGGAACGCTTCAAAGCTATTCACAAAAAGAATTGACACCGACGTGTTCATGGCGCCGCATAACTACTGGCGCGACATAAAAAGACAACTGTCTAAATATCGACCGTTTCGAGGTGAAATATATTTATATTATTATATGACTAGCTCCGTGAGCGGGCAAGATGAACCAAATCGCGCGCTCTGATTGGCTACCCGAGCGGGCAAGATGGAGCGATACTGCCCGCTCGGGATTTCTCGCTTGGTCCCGCAAGATCAAAGATCATTTTTTGGTGTTTTAAGTCATATAATAAATCCTTTATTGACCAAGATTGTTCGGTCAAGATGACTGGATATTGGCCTCGTTCTTTTTTTGCGTGTTTATGGACCTCGACATAAACACGCAAAAAAAGAACTTGGCCAATATCCAGTCATCTTGACCTCACGCTTGGTCAATAACCCATACGTATTGCAAGGTTATCTAAAAAGCCGCAGGCCTTTGCTTGTCAATTAAAGGTATTGTTATTTATTTCAAAACTGCAGTTGATTTGTTTTGATTTGACTGCCCCACCTTCGATCCCCTCCTCAAAAAGAAATTTTACACTCGGCCCAGCTTTCTCTCAACCTAAAAAATGGCGGACTTCAACGATCGATCGACCAAATCATGTTCTGCTGCAGTGCATTCTAATGAGTCTAAACATAAATGCATCGAATAATTAACTGGGCAAATTGAACTGGCATGGAACTGGCAGCTAGATGGAAATTTTTTTTTCAATGTTCGGCTTTAGTACGTGCTATCTATCCACGGCCACGCAAACAATTCAATGGCTTGTCGATCCAACTTCGTGAGGCAGGGACTTTTAAAGCACGATTTTCCTTTGTTTTCGGTGCGGGTTATCTGCCAATGCGGGTAATCTGTTGAAAACTTTTTCCTTTTATTGCAAAAATTGACCAATGCGGGTAATGTGCCGTGTGGGTAAACGGCCGGAAATTATGGTACATTTATTGATTTGCAATCTGGAGGGTAGAATTCTCCTTTTTTGGACATCTGGTGCCATCTTGAAACTTACAAAATTACCCTGAGATTGGGCAAATCAATGACCCTGTCTATCACATTTGCAAGACTGGTTTGTGAATGAAGTGCGAGATGTTCTCTTTTCACAGTAATGGCCTGTTCACATGGAAGTGGGGGACCCTGGGTAGGTGAGGCACATGTACCCAACCTCGGTGGGGCAACCAATCTATCCATACAATCTCTCTTCTCTTTTTTTCTTGATTGTGTTCACATGAGAGGTGGGTACCTCACCGAGGTGGGTTGCCCGGTCAGGCGGGCCAGGTAACCCGCTTAGGTGGGGTGAGTTTTCTCCATGTGAATGCTGAAGGTGGGTTACCTCACCTGACTGGGGTGATGCTCACCCGGGCATTTATCTTTAGTTTGAACATTCCGCCAAAGCCCGCCAAAAGAACATAGCTATACCAGCCACTACAGACCTGGCAAGCTTTCCCGAATTCACCTTCAAAACGTTGAGGGAAACAGTTTCCTTGCAGAAAGCGCCGAAGAACATGATAGAAACATTGACAGTATGGTGTCCGATAATCATGCACAATGATTGATTTGCTGCTTCTAGGCCTATTCTTTGGAGCCAACGTCTTTTGAGGATTAAGTAGGTCAACATTAAAACCACATAATTGGAAAGCTGTCGCTAAAGATGCCAATGAAATGAAATTACTTTTACCGCCAAAACATGTCCTTTGTTTGTGTTCAAGCTTAGCGAGCATGCGATAGCATTTGGGAACCTCACCCCACTGCCCCGGGGATATAAATATTGCATGTGAAGGCATGTTTATTGTTTACTAAGCATAGGCCAGGTACCTCACCTACCCGGGGTCCCTACCTCCATGTGAACAGGCCCTAAATAAATTATCATTTTTGATTGTAAGAGGTATTTCAGGACTCTACATGTAGAATTTAGATGCATGAGAATTTATTCAAGTCAATTCCCCTTCCCTTTAAAAAGCCTGTTATGCAGGCAGTACAACTACTTGCAATGACATTTTGTTTTGAAAAGTCAGTCCACCTAAAGTTTGAGTTCCTACTAAAGGTAATAATATTATTATAATTATGATCTTCTAGTTTGTGTGCTTTTGTGTGTTTTAGTTTTAGGATATTTAGCTCATTGAGTATTTTTTATTTTCTTTGCTTACTTTTTTAAGTTGCAGTGTTCAGAGTTCTAAGGTGATTATCTCTGGCTTGGCCATTAATAGGGCAGTTTCATATTCTAACGGTTGGACTGGATCTAGCATGAAATGGTGTTTTCCTTTTTGTCAAAGTTTACCTATTTGAACCTTTGTAATAGTTGTGTTACCTTTCTGTAAGAAAACCGCCAAAAGTGGAGTGTTTATGAGAACGGAGATGTGAGATTGTCACAGTGGAATAAAGTTGTTGTGTTAAAAGTTGTCCGGTGTCCAGTATTTACCATATTTACCCGTGTATAAGTCGACCTTTTATGGCCTCAAAAGAAGCTCCAAAAATCTCCCTCGACTTAATTATACACAGGTCAAAGATTTTGAGCCAAGTTCCAGCTATAGTAAGTAATTTATTCAAAATTAACATAATAATGTTGTCTTGGGCATAACGAACGCAGTTGACAAAAGCCGACGTAAAAGACTTCAAAACGAATGTAAGCAATTCCAGTTGAAATGAAAAAGGCTTTGTCCAACTCTAAATGTTGAAGATACTCACAAGCACAAATATGAAATAGACACTGGAAATTTTCGTTTTCCAAAGGTGGACAGCTCTAAAAGGCATTTGTTTCTTCGAATAAAACACGATCGTTCAACGGCTTAGTAACCTGGCGCAATACCTCGTGTTTGCGTGCAAGCAATGTCACTCGTGTTGCGTGAAAATGCTGGTTGGTAATGAATGTTTTTTATTCTTTACATGTATACAAACCTGGCAGATTTAAATGCTTTTGCAAACTTCATATGGTTTGGTTTTTCCGTTTTGTTTTGTTTGTCATTTGAGAAATTATAAGTCAAGGACCAATTAAACCTTGCACATTTTCGCATCGTTCGCAAGTTATTTTCAAAGATTGACTCCTGCTTCTGTGATGTTGCATTGTGCTTATCCTCTAAAGCCCTTTATCCTTGAACAACGAAACAGGTGAGTTTGAGGTTTACATGTTCGATTTTCTGAGAACTTTTTCGAAACTCAAGGACAAAATGCCCGCATATACAACAGCTGCTGAACAACAAAACTATTAAGCGCTTGAGGCCCTGATTTTTTTGTGTATCCACATTTCCAGAAATCGAAGAATACAGGATTAGCGTCCCATGAACATTTAACAAAGAAATTAAGAAATTGCGTTTTTTGCCATCAAAAATGGGGGGTTGACTTATACATGGGATCGACTTATTATATTACACCGGTAAATACGGTACTTGCCCACCATTGAATCGGCCGTGGTTTGGTGGTGACATTGTTAACATGTGTGTACCCAGCCCTTGTATAATCTGATTGTCAAAGGTAATCTTTGACCACCAGCAATCTGAGATTATACGGCAATAAAGCTTGTGAGATTCTTCAATCACAAAGCATTACTGTAGAGGAATTTTTTCAATGTTATTGTTTTGTGCGGTTGTTAATTTACAGAAGTTTCAATAACCTTTTCGAGAACTGGCTGATCTATGGTGGATTAGGTGGCTGTGATCACAGCGAGAACTCAAACAAATGAGGCAGCTCGTAAGCTTAACAAACAGTGGTGTACGAAGCCCTATAGATGGTGGTATGCCACCCATAACCAGCTTTCATTGACACCTCTGAAGTTTATCCCGTACATTCAAGAGTAGTCTTTTCCATACCTCATTATTTTGTAGAAAGCAAATCTAAACAACTCCTGGAATAAGACTGAAAATGTGATACCAAATGCCAGATATTTCTTGAGAGGTGACACCACAGTCCACCAGATTGATGATAGCAGCAAGGAAAGTAACCAGAAAAATGCACTGAAAAACAAGTGGTGTCATAATGATAGTATACACACTGTAAAATAATGGAAATGGTAAAACGTAATTTACTTGAGATAATAACAACTTGAGGTGAGCATATAATAACTGAGCAAAAATTGCTGTCTTTGTAATTTCATGCAAATGGTTAGACTTTCAAGTCATCTCTACGGAAGCCAATAAGGTACAATCACAAAATATTTGTCAAATCCAAAAAAAAATTGGAAATCACAATTTTTTTGGCAAATCAGTGTTAAGAGTTTTCAAATCTGAAATACTTTTAATGATAAAAACAAGCAAAAAGAGTTTGACACAACGTTTCGATGACTCCATGTCATCATTTTCAAGTGAAAAAAAAAAAGTTTGACAAGTTATATATTATTATTATTTTGCTTGTTTTTATCATTAGATGTTTAACTAAATCTTTCCTGCTCACATCTCTTTAGTGTTCCACACCCACGGCAGAATACCTTGTTGTTCCCAAATTCTCTTTCACATTTATGGGAGACTGAACCATTGTGCTTTCTATTGTAAACACCTTTCTCACAAAACTCCACCATTTTAGAGCAGGAGAGGGGCTTGCAACGCTGGCTGACTGCTGCCGCAATTATCAGGTGACAAAAAAATAATTTATGACTTCAAAATGTTCTTTTTGTATTTCACAGCTATTCTTGGATTGCAGAGCATTTTTCGAATTTTGAAAAAAAGTTATTTGTAGATCCAATAATTTTCATAGGATTTGTAAAAGTATTTCAGATTTGAAATACTCTTCAACACTGATTTGCCAAAAAAATTGTGATTTCCATTTTTTTTGGATTTGACAAATATTTTGCGATTTTCCCTCATCGGCTTCTGTACTTCTCGGGTAAGGACTATAAACCATAGGCTCTGTCTCACAACCCTTCCTGTTAATCAACCGCACACTGTGGGATGTAGAAGAACACACACACTCCTTGCGAAGAGCAGTGGGGATACCTGAGGTGTTGTGTGTGTCCTCCTTCAACATTCATGTGTGGGTTGGGTGGGTGGGTGAGCTCAAATGTGGACTTATAGCGGCTGCCAGAGGTGCTACATGTAACTTGACATCCAAACTTACCCTAGAGAAAGAATAATAATCATTCTTTCTTCGGGGTAATGGGTAGACTCTTGCCCATTACACCATTAACCATCAATAGCTGCAAGGAAGATGACTGTATACAAAAATGACATTCTTTTTTTTCAAATGTTCCAACCATGAAAACAAGAGAACCTTTTGTTTTAGCAGATTGGCACAAAAATAACAGTTGGTGAGGTGGCCAGTACCTCATGTTATTATATGACTTGCTATGTAAGGGGGCAAGGTGAACCAAATCACATGCTGTGATTGGCTACCCGAGTGGGCAAGATGGAGATATCTTGCCCACTTGGGATTTCTCGCTTGGTCCTGCAAGATCAAAGATCATTTTTTGGTGTTATCCCACATAATACATGTAAATCCCTCAATGACCAAGCTTGTTCAGTCAAGATGGCTGGATATTAGCCTCTGCCTTTTTTTGCATGTTTATAAAGAACTTCGCCAATATCCAGCCATCTTGACCTCATGCTTGGTCAATAACCTATATTTATAGGTGGTTGTCATGAATCCATTGCTGCCACCTTGTTGGTGGATAAGCAAAAAGTAGACTTCATGTCATGTTGTCATGGCTGCCATGCTGGTAGACCAAAACAATAGATCACTAATCATCGTCTTCCCTTCGTCCGCCAGAATTTGTACATTACAATATTCTTATTTGAGCCCAAGAATTATTGGTCTCAGCCTTTTGTTCATCCACCTGCATTTTGCAAATACATCATTGCTATTTGTTTCTCAAAGGAACCACCTATCGACTGATCATTGATTGGAAAACACCAAATCAATTACCTGATTTTACCTATTGATAGATTTCTTTGCCAGTGAAAGTATCAAATGAGACAGAAGGTTTAATTATTTTATAATGCGTAGGTTTTTTTAAGCTAACTCGATAATGAATTTAAAACAGAAGTTTCAGTTATCAGGATGAACACCACAAATTTTGACTCCATGACGCTTTTCCTGAGGTAAAAGAAAAATGGGAGCACCAAAAAATCGCAAACGGCCCTTACCTCGCGATCAAGACGATCACTTGCTCAGCATCTTTCGCTACAGTAAGAGAAAATAACGCTAAAGCTGGTCCAAATGCTATAAAGGCGCAACCGAAGAAGACCAATAGAGTCATCTCGGCGTATTTGAGTGAAAAAGAGAAGGTTTCTTCGTCGAGAAGAAATTAAAAGAACAGATTGACAAGGACTTCAAATGTCTTCCGCCATATTTGACCTTCGCATTGGATATGACGTCATGTCGCTTTCTAATCGATACTTCTTCGGAACAAATGTTCGGAAAATGAAATCAAACAAAGAAAAAATTTTGTAAATAAAATTTGACGAAAAACACCGGGAACAAAGATCAGTGTATCGGCGCCTAAGGAAGCAGTGTTTCTTTCTGTAGAATAACATCATGGAGCTCGAGAGACACGAGCATTGTGAAAATTGTGTTAAGCTTCATTGCAACACTCCAGATGGTTGTAGGATGATTTTTTGTGAGTTCGGATGTGGCGCTCAGTTGCACGGTTGTAAGATGAAAGACCATAAGAATTTGTGCCAAAGGTGCCGGATTCCTTGTATAAATTCAGGCTATGGATGCCCAGCGGTACTCACAAGGGAAAGCTTGAGATCGCATTTACACCGTTGCCCGGCCAGTGTGATATTTTGTACAATGGAGTGGAACCGCTACCCGGTATATTCAAAATCGCGCTTGAGTTGGGTGCCATTTTTTCAGCCGAACCCAGTGTTAGTAAAAGGACATCTAGATGTAGAACTCGCTTTTCGTGATCAAAGGATTCTTCGTGAAGGCTTTAGACGTCGTTTCAAGAAGGGCAAAGCAAAAGTCGATTTGCTGAGAAGTTCTTCAGCCACGCCGAAACAGGCAGGTGCTTTAAAAACAGATTCACGAAGAATGGCGATGGCTTCAGCTTTGTCCTCTTTAGAGAACAAGATACGTAAAGAGCGTGTCGGTGGAGAATATTCGGGCGAAGATCTGGAGGCGGAAAGCAGAGATGTACTAGAACGTGACACATTAAAGAGCAACAGTCTTGAAGACTTGTTTTCTGAAGAGAGCATAAGCTCAATTGAAAGTGATTCAAGTGATGATCTTGAAAAGCCTTTACATGATCATGAAAGTGATCCGTCGGAAATAAAATTGCACCGGCTGCAGTTATCCAAAGACGAGGAAATTGAAGGTGTTGAAAAAGATCAAGACGAAGAAAAACCTTCCTCGTGTTCCTTTGGCAATGAAATACCACCCCCTCCGATCCATTTGCCTGTGTACTTGGACAAACCTCTGGGGTTAAACGTGGTTGTTGAAACCCTACCCAAGTTCCAGAAGCAATTACCAATGTACTCCATACCATGTAGCCAGGTGTTTCGTCGTGATGAATACAGCGGCCACTTCAAAAATGTCCACAGTGATGTACAGGGGGGTCTTAATGGGTGGCTGGAACAACGGTGCCCCCTATCACAATACGGCTGCACCTTTGTTCGGTATCGAATCCTTCCACACAGCCAGACTGGGTCGGTGATATTTAATCGGGAACTGGGAAGCTTTGGTGTAAAACCGGTAGCATATTGTCAGAATTTGAATGAAGTAAGAGGAACTGCAAATCCTGTGGAACACACAGTTGATCTTTTGACGTCACTACCATTGGAGATTTTAGAAAAGGTTGCAAGATATCTGGATGGGTTCAGCTTGTGTAACTTTTCACGCACTAGTAAGCTACTCAGAGAAGTTTGTAGGAACGTTCTGGAGAGAAAGGGAATGGTGTTGTTTGAGTGGGAAAAGAGGATTTATGACAATGGTAGCTGGTCATGGAGGGTACGACAAAAGGTCAGTTTGTAATTCATGTGAACTATGGTAAAAATGTTATTTCTGCTCAAATTAAAAATAAGAGGACAAGTGGGCCCTTTTCATCGAATTGAATTGGGCTAATTTATTGATAACACATGTAATTAACTGTGGTACAGTGTACATGTAGGTTGGTCATCACAGTCAGCGAACACAATGTTTTCCTGGTAATGACGGACCACAATTTTATCATAGAACTTTTTCTTTTTGTAAGTAATTTTTATTCAGCTAGTCAAGGAGATCTTCACCACATCTTTACATCACCCATCTATCTGTGCTCACTTCTGTTTTAAAAAAGAAAAAAAGAAAAAAAAAAAGAAATTTATAATTTTCATTTGAAACCAATGTTTTTTTTCTTGGCACCATTTTCCTACTTATTATTTGCTCAGGCTCCTATTGTTGTATTTAAGTATTGTGTTGTATTTACTTAGTTATTATATTGTGCTAAAACCACTGACATATTTTACTAATTAATACAATAACTTATTATCATGATCCATATTGGTAATTTTTACATACATGCAATACTAAAAATTCCTTTCTTTTTCACATAACATTAATTTTATTGTTCTTTTAACAAAGCAGTTTTAAGTAGTTTGGGAAACAGTGCTCTTTTACTTTTATTCCCATTGCTAGAGAGCTGCAACCAGTTTTTTATCCATGATAAAAACATACATGTACATGTACTGTACTTCCTAGTGCCATTGGAAATCAATATCAAACTAGACGAGGAGTGAGTCATGGTGAAGGCACTTTGCATTCATGTATCCATGGAATTTTTGAGAGAGCAAAAAAGACAGTAATTTTACATTGCTTCTGAATCAGTTTTCTGTTATCAAAAGTCTGGTCGTGCCGTACCTCACTGAACAGGCTTCAGGATTGGGCAGAAGAACAATAAGAACGAACAATGGATAACAATGGATTTAGCACAGAAAACAATAAGAAGTACGACACTATATACAGCCAATGAAATAGACCTTATTCATAAATGGCGGTCACATTTATAATTCTTTTGTCCACGTGCAAATTAGCCTACCAAGCCTCATTTTATTAGAGCAAGAAATCTTTTCAATTCACTGTATGGTATCGAGGCTTGGTAAGCTAATTTGCACTTTGACAAAAGAATTATAAATTGACCGCCATTTATGAATAAGGTCTATATAGTGTTTAAAGTGCCTATGAAACAAAAAATAACTCAGGTTTATTTTTAAAGATCTTTTGAGAAAAAAGGATACATGGTGTTCTCATTTTTAAAATATCTCATATCATTGGGGAGATATTAAAACTGATGACGTCATCAGTGGTTCTAAGGGGAAAACAAATCACAAAATCTAAAATATCTTTAGAAATATTACAGCAGTTCTCTTCAAACTTGGCACTAATAATGTTTATCAGTCAGCACATAAAATGACACCCATTGTACAGTTGCCATGGCAACCGTTTTGCTTTCAGATCAAGGTTGTGCAGAACTGGTGTTTCTGCTATTTGTCTTAACCAAACATCATTCACACTCAATGAGTTGATTAGGACACCTACAGCAACATCGGCTCTACGTGTGTTTTGAGCAGGACTGTCTGTCTTGCTTGATTTGAGAGGAAATTGAGAAACTTCATTTATAATCAAAAGGGACTGAAGCCAAAAGTGTTGCCATGGTTACATCATACTCTGCACCATCTTGCACCTTAATTAAGGGTTATTACTCATGCCAAGTTTGAATCATATCGCTGTTACACTTTGAGAGATATTCTTGATTTTGTGATCCATCTTCCAGGGGAACCATTGATGATGTTATCAATTTGCCAATTTGCATAACGCAAAAACTCAAATATATCTGAAACAAAAAAAGATACTCCAAAACTGTAAAGCCCATTATTCATTATTTTGAAAACTCTTTCAAATAGGCATAAATTATTTTTTACTTCATAGGCACTTTAACAAGAGGTACGACCCTACCCCAAAAGTCAGGCTGGGTACATTGCAAGTGGTTTTCAAAGAAACATTGTCTTTGAACTCAGAATCACATGTAAATGGTTCCCATGTTCCTTTTTCTGAATAAATAAATAAATAAATAAATAAATAAATAAGTAAATAATTTATTTGTTTGTCGTCACCGAGTACACTTTTTGTGCATCAATATGCTATGGGTCAAATAAAGCACTGAATTAAGGACAGTGCCTACTAAATCAAAGATATTTTTTCGTGGTTTACTGAATATGCGGGAAAAGCCTGCAGATCTTGGCAAGTGTTATTGAAACCCAAAAAGAAAAGTGGGGTTAACCATGCATTTTTCAAAGAAAATTAATCAACAATAATTTTGTATAAAAAAGCTTTAAAATACAAAGCAATGTATGGCGTTCTTTTCCAAATTGAAGCTTAATTATCTCTGAAAAATGCTTGGTTACACCCAATTTTCTTTTTGGATACCAAGAGCACTTGCTAAGTTCTGCTTTCTTCACATAGTTTTAACCCATTGACGAGTAAAATCGTCTGGCGTTAGACAGAGTAAAATACTAAGTCTGGCCGGTTTCGGCCGGTTTGGATGTCAATGGGTTAAATTGGGACATAGTTTTGCAGTGAGTGATTAACCCGTTGACTCCCAGGGGTTCCCCATTGATGAGTAAAATCGTCTGGTGTTAGACAGAGTAAAATAATTATAAGTCTGGCCAGTTTCGGCCGGTTTGGATGTCAATGGGTTAAACTGCGCAAAAATATCTCTGTGTTAAAAAGCATCACCCATAGGAAATCAGAGTATCTCGAGATGCGCAGAACGTATGCGCAATAACAATAGTAGGCACCATCCTTAATTGATATTATTTTTGTTGTTAGATCAGATTAACTAATTATAGGCTGGTGCTTGTCTTGAACTAGTCACATCTTAAACCTGTTACAAAATGGTGGTTACGGTAACTATTTCAAATAGTTAATGAAGGCCTTCGGGATTGGTGGGGGATGATTTGTAATGGGAAAGGGCATGCTTATTATTTGAGGGGAGGCAAGGATATTATAATTCTAATAATAGCATAAGATGCTATTTTGATGGAGGGTGCCAATTATTTGCTGGTTTGCTTGCAGAGGTGGTATTTTTCAACATCTTTTTCATCAGTTGACCAATGGGTGCACTCCGACTCTCCATTCATGGCAGCACACTTGGAAGAGTGCAAGTACTTTGACCACTGTGTTCCTCCACGTCAGTTCAGTTACTGTAACATTGTCCCACCTGATAAAGCTGCTAGTTCATGGAGTAAGTACCAAGTTGATGAGATAGGTCTTGAATATGCACCTGGGCAGCTTGGAGATCAAATGGATGAAATAGCATTGGAATGCCACTTGAGTGATGACACTGATATTGCAACCGACACAGAAACCTCAACTTCTGATTCGGAAGATGAATTACAGGAAGCTGAACATTTGTAATCAAGTTAATTATGGTAAGACTAAACAAACCACAGAGTTAATAGTTAAATTATATTACAGTTCACTGAGATTTGGGAATCTCTAAGGGCTAAAAATCATTTAAGATAATTTATTCTCTGAAGATTTTTAAGCCATTTGACGAGTACAAAATCGTCTGGCATAAGACAGAGTAAAATCTGTCAAGTCTCACTCCCAGGGGTCAATGGGTCAATGGGTCAAATAAATTTTCAGGACCTTGCTAATAATAATATTAAATCTTAACTATTTATAAAGCCCCTGTATAATAGCCAGTGATGGTTCGAGAGCCCCTTTGGCCTCTTACAATGCACTCTATGCCATCAACTATCTATCATTGATACTGCACCAACTTAGCAATGTACTATTAGCCATCTTCATGCAAACTACAGGGCTGGCAAAAGATCACAACTCTGATTTAGGAACACGAAGACATTAAGAACAAACATGTATTGTAAACTACATGTACTGTATCATTGGCTGTTAAGAAAAACTTTAACCCATTGACTCCCGGGGGTTCCCCATTGACAAGTAAAATTGTCTGGTGTTAGACAGAGTAAAATACTAGGGCTTAGGAGTCAAAGGGTTAATTAATGGTGAAATAGTTTTTTAGTGATTAACATACTACTGTAAATGGTCCTTATTCGTGTGGCGGCCATATTGGCCATAGACAATAGATTTCATACCCCAAGCCTCAAGTTGAAATGTTTAGGAATGAGTTTCAGTGTGGCAAAACAAAAGTTTTCAATCCCTCAGGTCTCAATGTGGCCGCCGTGTGATTCAGGCCCATGATAGTTGATGATTCAATGGTCAGTGTTTGTCTATGTACAAATACATGTAGCTGGTGGCCAAATAGGATATTAAGATTGACAAGCAACTTGTCAAGGAATTTGAAAAACTTTAAGAAAACCTCCAGTGGTCTTTAATGATCCTTAAGAGAGATTAATTTTATCAGGGTAACTATTGGGAAGCTGAACATTGAAGGCTCTCTTTTGTTGCCAACTGGCAAAAGTTGACAAATTTAAGTTAGGGAATACAAAATATATATTAATTAGTACTTGTTTATTAGCAACAACCTTGACAAAGTATTTATGAGAAATAGAGTATATCATGGAGCTGGTCAGCTTCATTCTCACCTACCTGTTCGGCAGATAATAATTTTTATTGTTGAATTTTGTTAAGAACATAATTTATTGTCATTATTATTGTTATGATTTCTTATTCTGCAATAATTTATTATTTTGTTCAAAATCAGTTTTTTCAAACTAGTTTAATTTGATTTTTCCTTTTTTCCAGATTATGATAATGAATGTTTAGTGTAGACAAAGCAAATCAAAATTGAACTGATTTGCAAAAATTTTTAACCAAGAAAACATTAATTTTTCACCACAACATCATTACATGAATTACTGCAATTGTTTCTTATTCAGTTTTATAAAATGCCCTTTTATTGTTAGAAATGCCCCTTTTTTGTTTCATTTTATGTGTTTTAAATTATATTGATTCATCAAGTTCGGTTTGTTAGTTATTTATAAGGTTACCTTCAATTTGCTTCGACGAAAAAAGTAAAGTACCTTGTACCTATACATGTCTGAATATATAATTCCTCTCATCTCAAACTGCAAAGTTGCATTGAAATCTTATAAAATTATATATAAGGAGCATGTCGATTATTTTTTTTTGCCATTTTCAATGTTGCTCAAAAGGACAGGTCAATTCTAGGCCACTTGCAAAATTTAAGCCAATTTTGAGCAAAATCGAAAAATGCCAAAAAATTCAACAAGAGCTCTTCAATTGATAGTGCACTACTGCATTATTATGCAGTCTGTGGCTGAGTGAACTTGGTGCCTGTGTGACTTTGTTTTGCACAGACTGAACTAGTAAATATCGACTCAAAAATCTAGTTCGAAGAAATTCTGAGTTCTTGCATAGAAAGCACTTGAACTTGCATGTAATTTGGCTCAAATGCCATCATAAAAAATAATGTGTTATTCCCTGTTCTGTCATGGATGTGAGTTAAACAAAGCAGTTTGTTCAACATTAATATTCACTAAAAGTCCTAGTCGAATCCCCAACCTGTCCATGGGTTTTATTTGCCATTTCAGCTGGAGTTGTTTGGCTTATGATTTGAGAGGCCTTTGGTGACCACGCGGTGATTATGCAAATGTCACTCACTGCTATCCTTAAATCCTGCTGTTTTAGTGCTCACTACAGTGTAGGTGCATTTCGCATAAGAAACAAAACATTTCATCTGTAGGTTAGGTTACTCAGCCACACCTGTGATGTGATGTTGTCTATTGCACTTTAAAATTATAGCCTTTTATTCGTCAGAATGCAAATTAATGTTTTAAAATAAATAGGTTTTTACCACATGTATTTTTTATGATTTTCTTCTGATTTAGTAGGATTAGTTTTAGAGTTTCAGACACAAAGAATTTCTAGCCCAATGAACCTAATTAATAATATAGAATGTCCTACTGTAAGTACGCATGCCAGGTTATGCTGTTGTACTTTCTGGTATAGTACCGGTTAACCAAAATGTCTCACCCTAGGTACCATTTTAAAGGCTGTGCGATGTAACAAAAACCTCACAATCCCATGCAAAAGGACATTACTAAACAACGAAACACCAAAACCCCACCATATATACATTGAATACTAACCAACAAAGGTTGGATTTGAGATTAAACATCGTTTTAGATCTAATCAGGCCTAAAAAGTTATTGCTCCTAATCTCAGTCTTAATCTGAATCCTGATCTTAATCTCGATGAATTAGGAGCAATAACGTTTAGGCCTAATTAGGCCTAAAACGATATTTAATCTCAAATCTAGCCTATCGGTAACTAGTATTCAATGTATTGTGGGGTAGTACATGGTGTTTTCGTGGTTTAGTAATGCCCCATGCTGCAAAATGAAACAATTTTCAAAGGATGGATAGGATATTGCTTTTCGATAAAGAGTTCAGAGTAGAGTTCAGTTCTGCTTCTTTTTCAAATGGAGGCCAATAATTGCATTCAAATGGGAAATTCTTGGCAAAAAGAAGTCCTGCATTGATGGATTGTTTTACTTGTTGAAATTATTGTATTATTAACTTAGGGAACTGGTCAAAACTACTATACTCGAACAGGACCCACCTTTGGGGTAGGGGGGTTCTCAAAGACACCACCTATCTTCGAACTTATCATATGAACATTACCGACAACATTTTATTGGCTTTTAAATTTGAGTTGACACTGGAATATTCAGCTAGCAAGAGTCGGTACGTACTAGTCAAACAAGAAAAGTGAGATTCAATCTCACTGTAATTTTTTACTGCTGGATAGAGGGGTGGCTATGCAATATAGTACCATCTTTTGACGTTAAGAAAGGGGGTGAAGGCAGACACCACCATCTATTTTGTGGTTTGGTGGGTCCTGTTTGAGTGTAGTAGTTTTGACCACTTCCCTTATTTATTGATGTTATCATTTTACCACAGATGACCAATAACATGTACCGGTATTTGAATGAGAAATTTTAATAGGTTTGTTCATTTTAAGTGAAAGAACCTGTCTAAAGAAAAAAGGAGGACAGTTTTTGAGTTCTTTTTAGCAGAGGTCTCTTTTCTTTTACGTTCACTTAGCTGATGAGTATGGGAAAAGAGACCAGTCTACCATGGGTCAATGTGTTGAGCATGCGCGGCAGTTACTTAGCAACCATATACTCACCTGATACTTCACAAGTAGTATGGGCTCACATGACAACAGCGGAATAACTGTAAAGGAATGCATGACACACAGTGGGGCCAAGTCACAGTCAGCAAACACATCGTTGAGCATGTGTTTCGAACGGTGCTGTCCAAGGTTGTGGACAGCGGTTGGATCAAAGTGAGTTTCGACCCATGGCAGAGGTCTCTTTTCCTGTACTCGTCAGCACCCAGCAAGCACAAAAAGAAGATATACCTCTGCTGGCAGGGAGGTTTTTTAGTAGACTGATGTTGTTAACACTTATGCCTCACAGGGTTTCTCCATTGATGAGTGAAATGGTCCATGGGATTAGACATAGTAAAATAATATTGTCAATAGAGAGTAAAATGTGTAAGTGGCAGTTTTGAGAGGGAATTTAGGGTTAAATTGGAAGCAAGCTTCAAATCAGAAAAACAGAATTTTGAAGTTAAGTTTGGTATTCAAATTAAAAAACGAAGCAATCTATGGGTTATGTCTAGATTTTTGAAGGGGTGTAAATCAGAAGTAACATGTTACTGTACATCGTACAGGTCAGGCGAAGTGAATACTGACGCATTCCCAGGTCTTTCCTATGGGCCTTAAACATAAAGGCACCATAACAGGTGTTGCTTTACGCTCCATTTCTGTTGGAATTCATTCAAGCACGTCTGATAATCCAAAATGGCAATCAACAAAAAGCAAGCAAAGTTGACACAGTAAGGGAACTCATAAAAGATATTTTCAGGGCAAAAATAGAATTACGGCTTATTACCGTATATTATGGACACATTGCTGTTACGCACTTTTTTTACTGCATAAATTATCACAGAGCTCTGTATGCATCCACATGGCTGATTGACAAATTATCCAAGCTAGTGCCTAAGGTACCATGCTTTTACAGTGCATCTTCTTGTTTAAAGAATGATGGTTAGGCTTATGTTTAACAATTACAATGTATTCCATGAGCGCATGTTAGATAAGAGATAGATAGCCAACGAGGCGCATAGCTCCAAGTTGACTATAATCACCTGGTATCCAACAAGCACAAGTGGAATTATAGTAGTTTTATTTTGTAAAAACAACAAAGCATGTGCACAGTTATTTTGTAGAGCAGTATAATAGCTCATATACCATGATGGCTAAGCCAATCAAAACTCTAGAATTGCATTATCCAATGATCTAGCTTTTTAATAAGTACAAAAAATTAAGTTCTCAACCTTGGATAATGCAATTCTAGCTTTCTCACTGGTTCACTGGATCTTGGTTACCAGCAATTATACCTTGCCCTTATGTGGAAATGAATGGGGCAAATGTTGCTCTGCAGAAAATCTCTTTCCGTTTGTTTAAACTTAAATAAAATTTAGCAAAACCGAAGGTTGAGAATTTAATAAAACAATCATTCCACTTGCCCTTGTTGGATAGCCAACTCAGCACTACGTGCCTTGTTGGCTATTAACCATCTTGTATCCAACACGGGCTCATGGAATAATTGTTAATTAGGATGTTTCAGTATTTCCTTGACTTGACCTGTCTGTCTATTGATGGAATTGCAATAGTTTTATCCCGGGGGGGGGCTCCCACATGAAACAGACGGGGATGCTCATCGTCTCGCTTAGGGGTGTAAATTTTGGATTTTAGTCTCGCTTAGGGTGTTCCGGGCAAAGCGCCAATATTTTAAGCTGCCAAGGTCTCGTTTAGGGTTCCACGAAGAAACACAGAATTACGCGAAGAGAAACGGAAGTCAAATTTTGCTTTTAAAAACTACTTTTAGATTAAAGCATTCGATGATTATGTCTTTATATCATTAAAACTCATTGCAAGTCGTATTTGTGTGTGTTTTAAGCAGTCTCTTTTAGGGGTCAAAATTTGCTTAACCCATGCCCAGATTGGTCTCCTTTAAGGGTCACAAAAAGCTTGAGCCACGCCCAGATGGTCTCCTTTAGGGGTTAAATTCAAAATTTTCGACGAGCATCCCCGTCTGTTCCATATGGGAGTCCCCCTCCTGGGGTTTTATCTTCCTAAGGCGATTTCCCTTGTGTTACACCCAGTTGTATTTTTTTTCATTCTCATGCCCAGAGCTGCCAGATGCCGAGTGGCTAAGAGGGCCAGGTGGCTCTGGGGATGTGCGCATATTTGTTGGTGTAACATGTTTAATACAGTCATTAAAGTTGAGTTGGCATGGTAATGTCACATATTTTCATGATTTTCTGCCTCGTTTTTACCTATTGAGTTCATCTAATTAGCTGCATCTCTGGGCTCAGTATGATCAGTGATTTGTTTGTCATTATTGCCAAATTGGTGTCAAAAACAATACATTTGATCTCTCTTTACGGTTCAGAGAGATTTTTTTTTGTCACCTGGCAGCAAGTCAAGGATACTGTGTTCAAAAGACACTGGTACAAAAACCAAATAAATTTGATTACTCAAAGGGTTAGCCTTAAATAGGTGGAGGAGTTGGAGCTGTCCACAATAGATCTTGTTTGGCTTTGCAAAGCTGTAAAAAAAATTATCAGGAGCGGATTCATAGGCACCTTCACAACTGGAAAATTTTAAGGTGGCTCTGAATCTGTTCCAGAGTTTTATCCTAGCCTGCTAGCCACTTTCCATCAACAAAAAGATGGGGGTCACTGGCTTCGTTTTTAAGGTAGCCGCATTTGAAAACAAAAGATTGGGTGTTTTTAGATGGCTTTCACGTTGCCATGGCAACCTATTGCCACTTTTATGAAGGCATTGTGTAAAGCAATTATAGGTTCTCCCGTATGGTGCCATAACATTGCCGTTACGTGAAATAGTATTGTAGAGTTAGTCCTACCCTGGGAATCGTTGAATTGATATTCACGGGGGGGGGGACTGATTGGGTTCGTGAAGCGGAGGCGATTTAAAGCTAAGAGTTCCAGGACGAATCGTGCATTTTCTCGGACATAAGGAACAAATTCCTCTGGCACCCATTACATCTTTTATGCATTGGTGATCGGGCCCCGACCTGAATATATCGAGGGCTTTCTTTAACGTACATCGCCTTTTCTGGAAACACGACAGCAATATAAGAAATTAGAAATTAAATTTCCTGGATAACCATGTTTCCCACTTCGAAGTGGCCGTACTCTCCCTTCTCATCTCTCCAAACACGACATCACAGTCAACCCAAGCTCAGTGTTACTATTAAAAAAAAAAAAAGGCAAGCAAGTAGCCTAGTTTCGGGGAGAAATGATATCTTTTGTGTAATAAATATATCGCTGACTCAAAAGCATACAGACTTGAAATTTCTGGACCCGGTCTAAGAGTTATCATTTACACGAGATGGGTACGAACTCAGACCGGTGCGCGAGTTTCTCGTCTCGGTCCACCAAGGCAACTGGCTGAGCTCACTACAAAACAAAAAGCAATCCGTCAAATTTTCCGTCCTTTAATGTTAATTTTCCCAAATTCAAATTCAACAAGAAGCCAAAAATAAATTAGCCTTTTTCCCAAGAGCGAGAGTAGGCCTTCATTACAAAAATAAATTTAAAAACCCCACACCTCTTCAAGTACAGAAATAGGTACGCATGATCCGCATGCTTCAAAAAGCTAAATGATTGACGACCTTTTTAACTTGTCTTAAATATTTTTCAATTTTTTGTATGAATTTGTATGAATTTGTTAACGGACTTAAAAAAAAAAACTCATAAATACAAAATACTTATTCCATCAAGTCTTTTCCGTTGCATTTGGAACAAAAATCTAATTCTCCCGTTTGCCTCTGTCTTTTAGAGCCGTTGGAAAAATATTATTGAAAGTTTTTTTCCGTTACAAAAGCCAAAAGAAAGTTTGGCCTCCGTAAATATTGAATGGGAGAGGCCCTACAGCACACGCCGAACGTGATTACAATAGCACGAAACAGGACTCGTTGATGACAATCGTCTAAGTTAACGTTCTGCAATCGAGCCCCACAAACTCCAATGCATTCTCAAGAGCAATACGAACAAGTTCCATCTACTTGCTCCAAGCTGAAAACTCTCCTGACATACAACGCAAAGCAGGAGAGTCCAGATTTTAGGTATCCGTAAGGGTTACTGCGTGACGCTGAAAAGTCCTGGGGACTTGCTAGGGGAGGTGCGGCCCAAAGAGAGCGCGCCACCTGGCGCCTGTGACGGGTTATCCGAGAGATATGAGCGGCTGGCCGTCGAAGTAGTGGTGCGCCTGTAAGTTGAAAGAGTTTCTCGGCGAGGCTCGTCCAGATTTTCCTCAGGAATGGACCTACCCGACGCGTCCCCTGGAGAGCGGTACCCAGCGTAAGTGCTCGCTGAATAGGGGCCCCTACCAGCGGAATATGATCCTTGAGATGGACTCTGCCCGTATGGGCTCCCATAGGGCGGAGTAACTCCGTAAGGTGTATCGTACCTGGGTCCGGGGCTTCGCATACCAGCATTCTGGGCTCCGCTCGCGTTTCGTGGACTACAACACAAGACAAGCGCGAGAATAAGCAAGCCGATAAATATTGAGAACCCGATTATCCAGGCACTCGTTTGGCCAAGCAAGGCCAGAAAAAACCCCTGGAAGCTCCTATCCGTCGATGTTGCTACTGGTGGTGGGCACTGCTGGTTGCTTAAAGCAGCACCAGGGTATATGACGGGTACAGCGCCGCTACCAAAGGGAGGCGCGTAAGACACGTACACCATCTCCCTCTGGCCCGTTAATTTGCTTTTAAATTCCACGCCAACTTTCTTGAAAGATTTAAGATTCGCCCCGGCCACTGCTATCTTGTATTCCTGTTGAGTGTCAGCCCTGGATGGCTGTGATATAACCTCAACCAACGAATGATCCAGGGTTCTCACCTAGAAAGGAGAGCAAAGGAAGGAATCACATTAAAATATTTTGACCCACAACATATACAAACCATTTGAGGCAACTGTCACTATCCCAAAGCTTTAGCTTCGCAAATTGTAGATTACGAGTAGTCTGTTTTTGTTTCTGAAATCCTTCGCGCGACAAGAGAAGTTATAATTATGTAAATGAGGGAAAGAAACGAGTAAGGAATGGTGCGAGACAGGAAAAAAAAAACTTTTTCCTATTTTTCGCGCACGCGTTTCTCGCGGCTACGCCGCTCGCTTTTCCCGCTCCCGTGGCACATTAGGAAAAGGAGGAGACTGCTCGCAGTCTAAGTAAATTGAGATACATTATTTTAATCTACTTTTAAACTTAATATTTATATCCAACGAAATGTGCCACTTATTTAAAGGACGCGGCTACTCCGTCTTCGTTGTGAACACAGACAACACACGGTTCTCTCACTACAGACTCAACAGAATATCGCGCTTCTGATTGGTCAATGAGGAATACATAAATAGGTTATTGAGTGCAATCATGGTAAATAGAGGGGACTGGTTTTGAAGCTCGGCAAACAACAAAGGAGCAAACAAAGATGCCACGATTTAGGTTGGAAAGTCCACGACCGTGCACAATCTTTTGTTTTGCGCTCATACACTATGCATGAATTACGTAACCAACACGTTTCTATTGGTTAGTTCCTCAGAACGGAGTAAACAACTGTTGTGTTTTGTGCACGGTCAAAACCAAAAAAAAAAACAAAACAAAAACATACAACAAAGAAATTTGTCGGGTTTCATATTCATTCCCGTCTATTAACTATGGTGCAATACGAAAGTTGCTATGGAAACAGCGATGGAGAAATTTTGTTGAGTATAATTATAAGAAATATAAATGTCGTATGAACTTTCTCGTGCATTTCGTGATTTATGGTATGACTCGTGATGTTTTGAAAGTTCTCAAAATTGCACGAGCCGTAGGTACTCGTGCCAATAAATCACGAAATGCACTCGCGTTCATACGATTTCCTACGGGCCTTAGTCACACGGCGGCCATGTTGAGTCCCGAGGGATTGCAAACTTTTGTTTTTGCCCACCGAAACTCGTTCCCAAACATTTCAACTCGAGGCACGAAATCTATTGTCTATGGCCAATATGGCAGCCACGCAAGGCACAGACTCGGTAGATGTAATGATACCACTCGCCCTCTGGTCCCGCTTCAATCTGTATAATAAATCGCAACATATCAACCTTATCCAATAATTTTCGACTGATTACCTCAATATTACTCAGCTGTTTTGCTGTTCCCGTGACAACAATGAAATCGTCTGGTCGGTTGGCTGAAAGCTCTAGTTCTTCTACGCTTACAACAAACGCGGGAAGAAACGGCAGAGTCACAGCTCCGGAGGAGATGGTTCCGCCCTGAATCTCGTCCATAACCGCTACTCTAAGCATCAATTGGCCCGTGCTGGTGCAAGCTGCCCGAATAGAGTCTGTTGATTGATCCTTCGGGATCACATAACACATCGGTCTGCCACCGATCATACCAGCTTTTACGTCGAAGAACTGGTCCAAGTTGACATGTCCGAATATATCAAAATCGGAGCTAACGATACACTCAAACGGCATAGCGCCTTGATAGAGGACTAAGCCATCTCCCTGGCCAGAAACTTCGGATGTGTCTTCCCTGGGGAGACGATCATGCCCCAGGGTAATCGGAATAACGTAACCGCGGCCATCGGCTCGAGGGAGATTGGTGATAACCAATGAGTCATCTATTTCGACGCGGATGTAACTGAGACTCTCAACCTTCACCTCGGTTTGAGCAGAGTAAAGGCCTGGGATCTTGTAATAGATTGTTGCTGTTCCAGCTGCCATTGCCATAGCAACACCTGTCGTTGCATTGATATCGAGTACCCGGATGTTCGAAGATGACCACGCACCTCCTACGCCTTAGAAAAAAAAAAAAAGGATTGCAGAGCAAGTCTCGCGTTCAACATTTACACTGGGGCCCACTACTCGGACAATCGCCCTCCAACAACTTGAAGATACAAATAAAACGGGCACATTGACATTTGTATAAAGTTGTAGAAACCGCGGTTTTCAAACAGTGAAATCCATGACTTTTCAGCCACTACTGGCCGATGCCATTAAAATCATGACATTCAATACATTAGATGATGCTTTCCACATCTCTTCATTAACGAGTTCACTGCACACCACAACCCACCCCACCCTACTAAAAAGTCAGTAATATCAACGACATCTTAAAGACAACACTCGCACGCTGAAGCTCTCGATGCTTGACCGAGCACTGTTTTGATTTCAAGTATGAGTTGATGATGATGATGATCATGTTAAGGATGATGATGTGGATGGGGATGGAATTTCTCGGTATTGTGGCTGTCCCTTGTGTGGTATATCACTGACTTAGGTGGACTACCTCGTTCCCCACTGCGGTCAATTGCAGTGCAAAATGGATCAAATTAAATTAAACTGTGATTAAATTAAATTAGGAAGACGACGATGACGATGACGATGAAGAAGGTGTTGATGTCTGATGACCACAACGAGAAACCCTGATGGTGACGGCAACAGCCATATAATGATGCTGATGTCGATGACGATGATTTTGAAAATACCTTCTGACACAACACTTGAGCTGAACTGTTGTACGGTTCCCAGCAACAGAGTGGCTTTGGTAGGAGTCAATCCATGTCCTATTCTGATACGTATATAGTCAGCTATGTTGGCAGCACTTGGATCCCACACCTGAAGAAACAAAATGATTGCAAACGTGTCCCTTTTTACCGATAAACGATAGCAAAGCCACTCATCACAAAACTATTGGCAAGAAATGTAAACTGAAAGTGATCGTCGGGAAAACAAAATATACGTACGATGAGTACAGCAATATTTGATCTACAGCTGAAACAGACGATATCTCAAATATTCTCTCAGACACTTCACCCTTTACGGAATAGAAACGAACTCGCTACTTACCATCTCACATGTGTTTTATAACATGATGGAAGACATAGCTGAGTGTAGCGCAATAACACGGTGATGGGTTTTGAGTTACGTTCAATCCTGGATTTTTTCAACCTTCAACGGTTAAGTTTATTCCTTCGCTGAGAAAATCATTCTTATAAAGGCCTATCCAAACGATAAAATGTTTTATTGTAAAACATGTTAATGTTTTACAGAGTGACAAAAGGCATAAATCATCCTAAGACATGTTTTATGAAATCCAAAAAAGCAAACTGAAAAATGTAGTCCTGTTTGTGCACCATCTTGAAAGAAATGAGCACTAGTGACTAGTAGACTCAGAACGCATGCGCGTGTCAAACATGTTTTGAGTATCTGTCCAAACACGGAAAACATCGGTCTTCAAACACGAGAACAAAAGAAATGTTCTACATTATTTTAACAAATGTTTGACAGAATCCAAATCGTACCCAACACGTTAAACCATGTTCAGACAGGAGAAAAAAGGTGGTCAAACGAAAAAGCGTTGTGCCACCCAACAAAGTTTTAAGGTCGGCTCACACGAGGGTACTTGCAGGGACTGGTTCTTGTACAGTTTACGCGGTGGGACCAACTGCGGGGACAATAGACCTCTTTAGCTTGTACGTTTTGTTTTCCCATTTCAGACCATGTGATGTTCTCAAGGGAATTTTCCTTTTGTTTTTTCATAAGTTATGCGTACCTATTCACGTGCATAGGACGACATTTGAAAGAAAGTTTTCCCTAGAGTAACATCACGTGGTCTGAAATGGGAAAACAAAATGTACAAGCTAAAGAGGTCTATTCCCTTTGAAATGTTCGCATGATGCAAAAAAAGCACACTTTGAGGCGCTTATCCCCAAATCTAGTGAGACGCAGCACAGGAGCGATTACAAATGGATCGCAAATCGTTGAAATTACTCAAATTTACCCAGCGGCCAAAAATTCTGAAAGATTGCCATCGATAAAGTTAATTGGTGATAGGAATTCGGCTGCACCGAAAAAAAGAACAAACTGTTCGATCATGAACAGTCGAATATAGTAAAATACACGATTGGTTTTCAAGGGCAACCCGTAAAAAAGGTGAAGATTGCTGTTGTAAAACCCGTGGTTGATGGCGAAACCAAGCCAAACGAAATCCGCACGCCACGTAATCTCCTCAAGACAATGTTTATGTGCATATGATTGGTTAATTTTTCATTTGGTCGTAGTGACTTGTCCCACGAACTGTTTACACGAAGGGACTTGGGCAATTTGAGGGGACAAATCGCAGGGACCAAATTCTGGTCCTTGCGACTTGATTTTTCGGTAACACTGGGCATATCACACGAAGGGACTTAGGCCCTGGGACCGGTCGCAGGGACTAGTCCCTGCGTGTGTGCCGCCGTTTACCATATTTTACCGTAAAACATATACCGTTTGGACAGGCCTTAAGAAATAACCTGACGAAATCCGCAGTTCAAATATATGACATCTCAAAGATTCTCTCATGTGCAGCAACATTAGCTGTGGTTACACTAGCCCTTTTAACCATGCCGGGGTATATAGCGTTTGCCAACGGGCAAGGACGTTTTTGTGTGTAACCGCTTTTCCAACACCTAAACTGCCCTAGGGTACCGTTATTTCCAGGGATACATAAAAAAGAACAAAAGAACTTCCCATGACAGTTCCTGAACTAAAAATTACGGTTTATCTCCTCCCTGAGGCGGCTTGGCAAATCATAAAGCAGAACTAATTTGCAAGGTCAGTGAACTCATATCTAATTATATTTTACCCTGAGGGAAGGCTTTTAACCGCATCCCCAAGGGTAACCTGAGACCTGAGGTGAACCAAACCCAAGCCATTTACCCTGCGAAAGGCCCCAAACCCAAGGTGTGTAACCACAGCTATAGTCAGACACACAATCTGGGACGGATCATCGGTTAGACTACCGGAACAGAAGCAATCACAAACTGGAAACCAACCTTAAGGATAGCTTCACCAAGATTCATTGCGCGTGCGAAGAACGTGCCATTTTCAGGCCCAGGTACAACATGAACTGCATCAAACCTTATTATAAAAACATCACATGATCAGACTTCACCGAAAAATTCCGGGGAAAAAAAGTAGAAGAAGCTCTAAATTCGATAATATAATAACCTATTTGAAAAAAAAAAAAAAGAAAAACGCCGAATAAGAGCAACCACGCTGTGCCATTAGATGAACATGCTTTTCGTTTGAGGCCGGAGGCCGTTTCCCATTCCATGTCCGGTACCTTGATGCTAATATTTGAAGAGTTTGTTTTGTTTTTTATTATATATTTTTTTTACTTAAGCTCCGACCACACGTATCCGTTTTCAAACGCAACTTTTTCTTTAAAGAACCGGCTTCCGTCCACACGTTCCCGATGAAAACGAACTTTTCAAAAACGCTCTCCGGAGTGGAACGTTTTGAAAACGCTGTTTTCGTGTGTACGTGTGGACGGACGAAAACGGAACTTTTCTTTAACGCTGACGTCACACTATCAGTTCCAGTACACTCCGCGCAATATTATAAACTTATTCAAGATGGCAGACAGGCACATCACTTCCTTGTCTTAAAATACAAGGACTTATTTTAAAACGAAAACGATGCGAAAACGCTACGTAAGGACGCGAATTCTGTTTAAAAATGGAGAAAAAAAGTTGCGATTTCATACGAATACGGATATGTGTGGACGGGCCTTACTTTTTAAAGAGAATTCGAGTGAAGGCTCCATCCTTGCCTGGGATTCTTGGATTCCACAAACACTGGAAACGGCGTTTCTGAGTGTTCTATTTTCAAATTTTCCTGGAGGAGCACGCCCCCAGAGCCCCTAGGTTTCTCGCGCCTTCGGCGCAAGCAAGGCCCCTAGGCCCCTTGCAGCGCAAGCAAGGCCCCTAGGCCCCTTGCAGCGCAAAAGAGGTCACGTCTGCTGCTTCAGAAATATGTCCGGTACTTTACAAAACTTTCGAAAACCCTGGTTGAAAAAGGACTCCCTGGATTTGTATGAGCTTTTAGCTTCCTTCAGAGCTGACTTTAAACTGCTTTATGCACCGTGAGCTGCGATGACATTTTCGGCGCATCGCAATCTATTATAGTTTGTTGGAAAAAAAAACCCGATTTTTCCAAAAAAAACCCTTCATTTTCAAATGAGCTTTTAATTGCTGGTGTATGCTCTACATTCAGGGCAAAATAAGTTTTTATCATTTCTGAAGTTGTCCCTGGATCAACTTCAAGGGTTTTTCACCGCGAAGAACTGTGCAGGGATAAAAGGC
>OX421447.1:13246573-13254073 GCA_949126865.1 Montipora capitata
AATGGCGAGACTTTCAAGTCTTCTTGTTCAGAAAATAGATTTAGGGTCACACGTTCATAATTGCTACCCTCGTAAAATAAAGACTTCACGTCACTTTCCCCTACGGCTAAAAAAAATTCAAGGTGGAAGTTAAGCATTTCGCGAAATATGCACTGCATGTGCACCCGCTTAAAAACGCTTGTACAGCTGGGTCGAGAGGCCTAGTCACTTCATGTATCCCTCAGTATAGTCTATTTAATATTGGCCATTAACAAGCTAGCAGTGTCCTATAGTAGCCCTGTCACTATAACAAGGGATACATACAAGTACTAACCCTCTCGGGGGAGACTCCGATTGCCGCTGAAAAAATTCACGTCACGTCAAAGAACGAACATCCGTAAAATCGCTCACCACGACATTTCTAAATTTAGAGTAAGATAGGGATAAACGATTATCACGTTTCTTGGCTCGAGGTCATGTCGTTTCTCCAGAGCCTGGTTGTGCAAAGTTCTCAGTTTCAGGAACTCACCAGCGCGTAAACAGACCTGACTTGACACACATCAGGATTTGAGGAACTCCAATAAAACTTCAATCCAGGTATTGCATTGGCAAAGGTAAAGGGTGTTTCATCATTTAAACCGGTAGCATACATGCTTATCTGTCAAAATTAAAAAAAAAAAAGGAACAGGAATAAGAAAAGGCAAGGCATTTTGTATCAACTTGACCAACGAGACGAAAATGGAACCTGATTTGGAGGGAGGCATAATCACGTCTGGTGTTAGGTGGCCTTAAATTTTAAATTTGTGGATTACGTTCTGAGTGAAACAATGACGTGAACAAATGCAAGGTAAAAGGTAAGGCATGTTAAGGAAAATATAAAGATTTCAGAGGAGCTTTGAGAGAACTTCCGAGATTGCGATATTGATTGCGACCGCGTTGGTATAGAGTGTTTTCATATGACGGAGGAGCGAAATTATTCTTTTGGGAATTGACCTCCATTTTTATGAAAAATTCTTTCTTTTGTTTTAGTACGCAAACATAACTGCTCGTCACATAAGCGAAAACACCATTAGGTTTGCTTGGTGATAGGCTGATAAAGTCATTGCTGCATGCCTCAGTTGCGTAATCTTATGCCAATCAAACTCATTTCCCTTTCAATAGTTGAGCACCAAGACTCACTTCGAACCTGAGACAAACAGCAACTCGGGAACAGCCCATTGGAACTCGCGGCAAAAACAACTATTTGGTGTAAATAAAATGAGACTACTAATGATCCCACCCGCACCAGTATTTTGGCCAGTGGGAGCTTAATTATAACGTACCAATTATCCTGCGAAATCGCGCCTAATACTGCCTGACACTTAGCCGACGAGGCCGTATGTAATATTGTCGCGCAATGCAACGAACTTTGTAACATCGCCCGGGTGTACTGTCGAAACATGTTTAAAGAAAGTTGTAATGTTTCTACGACTGTCTATTTTGTTGATGCTATCTAGACCTTCTGAATGAAAAGGATTTATGCATCCATTCAGTATTAAAACTGAGACTGTGACAAGTTGCTGTCCAGGCCCCTCACATGCGGATGCAATAGCCCATTTCCGAGTTGCTGCATGCCTCAGTTTCAAGGCGAGTCCTGGTGCACAACCATTCAAATGGAAATGAATTGCATATTCTTATGCAAATCAAACTCATTTCCCTTTCAATAGTTCAGCACCAAGACTCACTTCGAAACCGAGACAAACAGCAACTCGGTAATGGCCTATTTAACAAGGGTATTGTTATATTTTTTAGTCACGTGGTTGCAAGCCAAGCATGTTACGATTGTTGTCGGGAAAGACTGATGTCACTTACCTTTGTCCCCGTGACGAGATTAGTAGAAGCAACGTTGATTTTCACTCCGTTGAGCTGGACAACGTGAATAAAGATGACATCCTGCGGAAAACAACCAAAGAAAGCTAACTAAAAAAACAAGCAATATCAAGAAAAACAACAGTTAACCAAACAAAGGAGCCTTGATAGCTAATTAAAAATTGTAGACAATGTGACAGTCCACAAGGGACTCTTCCTTCGCCTTCCCGCCGCTATTTTTGAATAAAACAATTGCCCAAAGGACGATCACACTGTCTGAATTAAGAAAACAAACAACGGGGCTAAAGAGGTCTGTTTAAGTGCCTCTTTCCAAGCCGAGAAATATCGGCCTGGTTACACAAAAGATACATTTGAGACACATGTCACCTTTAGGAAAGAGTTCGGCCTGATTCAGGGTGATTCAGAACGTGATATCTTGACAGCTGCACATGGTTACGCGATCGAGAGCTTCGCGCAAATAAGACATGACTGACTATAAGAAATGCTGGACACTGACTTATTTGAACGTCAAACGACGTTCTCAAAAAACTTGGTAAAGACGTTTTGGAAGTGGAGTGCTTCCAAATTTCATTTCAGTCACCTGCGACGCGGGTGAGCAGGCGACCACAAGTTTTCTCCAAATGGCACGATCTTGGGCCAGCGATACAATTTGGTCTGCTTGGTGCAACCAGCCAAGCGTCTTTACTTGTACAGAGAGGGTTTGTTTAAATCTTTCGCTAAACCGCTGCCCTGGAGTGGAAAATGTCCACTTCTAGTCTCTGTTCGTCGGAAATACCTTTGCGATAACGACCTTACATCGACGAGGAGTCGCTAGTCACCTTAGAAAACAGTAGTGTTTGTCCTTTAGCTGGATCAGCAGCTTGAACCAGTCCTGTCAAATTAGTGGTGCCAAGCTGTTGTGCTTCCACCAGCCCAACACTGCTGACAGTCGCTACCGTTTGATTGGCAATGTTGAAGACTGTTGCCGCCTGCGGACTGGGACCTCCCGTGCTGCGAACCTTGATCAGGAAACACCAGAAACGAATTGTTAAGCAAATAACTACAAAATCAAAATCAATTCAACGAGTAAACAACTGGGGACATGTCGCAGCTCTTTCTCGAGCATTAGGAAAATAATTTAGAAAACAGAGATCACAGATCCTGACTCTGAGAATACAAGAACTACGTTTTGCCTCAATCCCATGAAATAAGTATAGAAAATCTGAACGCGCGCGCGTGAGCCACACACGCAATTCGTCAGCTGCTCGCGTCAGCTCATGATTCAAATGGGTCACCAGAAATAAACAAATACCGCTAATTTCGCTCAACTTTCTCCGTATTCCTATATATATATATATGGAATACAAATAGACATCTCCTATTCACGAAAACTCCGAAACTTCTACACAAACGGTTGACTGGTCACTTAAATCCGTTTGTGTTGGCCTGTAGCTCCACTCGCGCGCTGACTCGAATGAGCGGGTGACGCATGCGTAAATTCTGATCTTGTAACCCTCTCATTTTTCCTGATTTTGCAACTTTACTCGTTTATATCTCTGCTTCGGGATGGTGACTTTTGTTCATTTTTTGCACGTTAGCCTAGATTAATTTAAAACGTTTGTCTTTCAAATTTAAAAAAATTCTGTAAGTGAAAAAAAAAGAGAGACATTTCACAAAAACTGATTTTTGCGCAAAACTGGCCTACAGATTTTGCTGAATTTTAAATATTTTAGAGAGTATTTCTAACATTATCTGGTAAAGCTGAATGGGAATATTTCACCGTCCCGTTTCTTCAAAAAAGACAACATACGTTGATTTTAAGGCTTTAAGAAATGCTTCATAAATGCTTCATAAATGCTTCGTTACTTTGGAGGAAAATATAATGTGAGAAATCTATGATGGGTAATTAATATCCTGGACAAATTTCGTCTTGATATGATTACCCTAACTGTATCTAAGGACAGAATATGTTTATTTGTTTGAAAAAAGGAGAAACTATTTCGAGCCTCCTTAAAGTTTTGACGGCGAGGGAAAACGGGGAGGAGGACTTGGAAATACCTCACGCGGCTTCGCCACTCGGGATTAGCGGCTCCGCCGCCAAAACTTCATTCCGCGCGCCTACAAGACCGCCTGCTACGCAGACTAGACATTCATTAAATTCTCGACCTCGGATATGGCATTTCTAGATTGCTGATTGGTTCACTCAATCTCAGTTATCAGCTCACTGACTTTATGACCTAATATGGAAACTGATTGCGTCAAGTGTTGCCAAGCTGGAAACTTATTGCCTTTAATTTCCACGTGTCCAAGCGTTCGGAATGAAAAGAAAATTTAATAAAACAATTAACCCATTCGCGCTTGTTGCATGCAAGACTGGTTATAGCGTATTTACCATCTCACATCCAACGCGCAATCATAGAATTATTGTTGAATATTTACATGAACTGCGGAAAGAAGCATCACTGCAGTTATGAGCCCTAGTTGAGCAGTAGCGAAAAAAGCCTTAATATTTCAGGCTTGAACGGCATCATATAAGTAGAAGTAGAATTGGCTGTCAATATCTTGCACTGTCGATATCTTGCACAGGAGACATTCCAAAATTGAATTGCTGTCAAGTGTTGCGATTTTCTAGTCAATACGACATACAATTGCAACCCCTCCACCTGCACGCGAATCTGAGCGATCGTTTCTTACGATTGTGTATCCTGAAGGACAAACGAGTTGATACCATCAACCACTGTTTAAGAGAACTTTTACCTCTAACCAGAAATCGTATAAATCTTCGAAACCAAGGTCACAATTTCATTCCTCCCGATATTAATAATGAACGCTTCAAGCGTTGCTTCGTAAATAGGTGCCTTTTTGGACTTATATAACTATGCATGCTGTATATGAAATATCTCTTTTATATGTAGATTGTACCTAGCCACATATTTTATAAACGTTTTATTATGACAATAATCATACGTTCATTGTAAACTTACACGTCTGTTGTAAGTGTTGTTATTCAATTAATAATATACGTGAAAAAAATTACTCGGTTCTGATTGGCTGAGAGCAGAGCTGTTGAAGTGCAACACAGTGCAAAAATTGTAATACCAGTGCAAATTACACATCGAAATTCGCATGATTTCGAGTGCAATTTGGAATAAAAACGAACGAGTAATTTTTTTTCAGACGCACATTTTGTAGTCTTTGAAAAAAATTACACGTGCTTGTTCCAAATTGCACGAGAAAACTCATGTGCTTACTTATTAATAATATAAATTAAAAAATTCGAGATGACAACAACAACTATTATCCGAGTGTGAGTATTGTGCAATATCGTCTGTTACGTTTTCTTTAAGATTTGGAAGTCGTTCGTATTAAAAATAACGAAGCCACTGTCGGACATTCCTGCTTCTATTTGCCGCTCTGAGGGTGGTTGCCATCGTAATGAAATTAGGACACAGAGTATAGTTTGAAATAAAATGGTACGTCTCTCGTCCAATCAGAATCGAGGATTTTTCATGAGTGTTTTGGCCATTTTCGAAAGTACCATAACACTCTCTGTTTGTCGATCCAAATTTTTCATAAGCATTGTTTCCAGTTTCTCTTGGGACTTACAATCGTCCCAAGAGAAAACAAACACAATGCTTATGCAAAATTTGGAGGGATAAACAAAGAAGTATTATGGCATTTTCGAAAGTGGCAAATTACCAGATGATACTGACAGAAATGCGTACTACCTACTGACTTGGCTTAATGGGAGAGAGGGTGGGGGAGGGTTTACGACAATGTACGAGGTGAGGAAACCATTGGTACCTGAAATGTTGCCCCGCGCACAAGAACGACAACTCTAGGATCCAAACGCAGAGGTGCAAAAACCTGAAATAACAAATATTAAGTGGTAGTAAAGGAAGTGTTCACAAACACGTCCACATAGCCTGTACGGTTGTGCATCACGATGCCCCTGTTGTATAGCTGGAAACAAGGACTACAATCCTTTCGTCCGTTACCAAGCAATTGGCTGGTTGGCAAGCAACGGGCTTCTTGTGATCTTAGGGCCTGGCCAAAAGGGAAATGTTTCGCGTTTCAACAACATCAAACATTGTTTGGTGACCAAACATGCTGATGTTGAAATGAGTGGCCAAACGGTTAAAACATGTTGATCTAACTCAGATCCAACTCCACAAGCAAAGAACTACGGGTTACAAATACGTAAACAACACGTGGATACAAGCGGCTGAGCAAGCGTGGTACGCACGCGCGCGCCAAAACATGTTTGATACGGCTGTCTAAACAAACAAAACTTCGCCATCAAACACAAGAAAAAAAGAAATGTTTTAAGTTGTTTGATCGAATGTTTGATGGCCTTCATATTTTATCAACACGACCAATCACGATCGAATAAGGTGGCCAAACGGTAAAATGTTTGGTCACCAAATAACGTTTGATGTTGTTAGCCAGGCCCTTAGGGACTTAATGTGGAAGGGCGTAGCTCGACGTGATCGGGTATAAAGCAAGTATGGGACCCCTCTGGTAGCTGCAATTTGGTCCATAATTTGCTGGGAGTCAATTTTGATGAGGGAGGAAAGAGAGGGAGTTACCGGAATCATGCTGGCTGCAAAAATATTATTTCTGGTCAACCAAATGGCGAAAAAGTGCGATATTTAAGCAACCACAAAATTACTTCAAATTCTCCACAAAAAGTGTTCTATTTCCCAATATGTAGCTGATCAATCATACTATTATTACCAGTAATGTAGCAGGTATCGTAACCTGCTATAAACCGTATTCATAAATGGCGGCTACGTAATTATTCTTTTCCCTTTATGCTAATCATCCTACCTAGCCTCGTTAACAAGAGCAAAATTCAAAAGACTTTTTCCGCCAAAGTGAGGCAACCGCTAGTGAGCATGATTAGCACAAAGACAAAAGAATAATTTCTGGGCCGCCATTTTTGAATACGGTATATTGCTTGGTATTGTAAGCAGCCTTATTGTTTTTAAAGGGAACCTCCACTCTTACTACAAAATAAGTTTAAGCCGAAGGGAATTATGTTTTTAAAACAGTGTTTATATCAAGAAAAGTGAATTTTAAAATCGCTTATTTTCACTTTCAAATTTCACGGGCGCAGCCATCTTGAATAATTGTGACGTGTTACGGTTGCCCTACTGTTTTGACACAAAGAGCTTTTGTCTAATAACAATAGGGCAACCGTAACACGTCATAATGATTCAAGATGGCGGCGCCCGTGAAATTTGAAAACAAAAATAGGCGATCCTAAAACGTATTTATTTCAGATACAAACACATTCTTTGAAATACTTTAGATCAACTTGACTGTAACGGTTATTTCCTGTGATTTAAAGTTATTTTTTTGTTGAAGTGGAGGTTCCCTTTAAGACTTTGGCCATTGTTTCAATTGTTTGGTCTTTTGTGTTTGGCTTGCGTATCGAGCCAATCACATTATACGTTACAAGAGCTGCTACATGACTCAATATGGTTACAATTGTCAAACAGTTTGCTTCCTGAGTTTTGGGAAACCTACTAGTACTCGTATATCTGAATTATGAGAGGTATCTAATGCGCAAAATGATGTTAGATTTAAATGCCCGGCTATACTTTCAATCAGTGATTAAAATACACCTGGTTGTATTGCGTGACAGGAATAGTTGTGGTGAACACTTTT
>OX421447.1:13259073-13269073 GCA_949126865.1 Montipora capitata
CAGCCCTCAAACGCTTTGCCAGTGTTTCGAATGCCAATTAACGCCAACGGCCAATTAAACAACCGATGTTTCAATTTTTTGCTTGTTAAAAATGCCACGATAGATAATTTTCCGGAAGAAAATAAAAAGTCAAAGAAAAACAAAACGGAAAAAGTCTTGAAGAAAATCCTACTTGATTAGTAAATAATTTCCAACTAAAGTTTTCACTAATCCACAAATAGAATAATCCTCCTTCGAACAACTTGGCCGGCCAGGCAAGGTGGCACCTCCTCCAGACGCCACTTTCTCTCAACAGAAATTCATCCCGAGACAACGTTGCTTTAAACAAACATCAATGATAGAAAAACAAAGCGAGAAACGAACCTTTAATTCCTGACCACACGAAGTCAGAGTAACGCAATCATATTTTTCAATCCATGCTTGGATGGTGACTACACCTATTCTGTCGCTCAAACTCACTGTCTGATAAGCTAGAAAGCAGAACACAAAATATCAAGACGATGACACAGTTAAACTTAAAGGGGCACCGTTAGGTCAAAGCTGGGTAAAAATCTAAATTAGTACTCTAGCTCATAATATAACATTCCTGACGAGTCAATGAGATGATACGAAATATAATGTGGCCCAAAGAGCTATTTGTATTTAACTTTTGTCGACTTTCAGAGGACATCGTCTCCAAACCTGAAAAAACTGGCCAATTTTTTTCAAGTTTCAATCCATTTTCATCCCCTCCATCCTTGGGTGCATTGGTGCAAAGACGTGTGTTTTTAATTTTGACTAAAATAGCGTGACACTGCCCCTTTAAACTACAGCAAAATTCCCGAGTTAACTTCAGCCTGTGAATAACAGACATTTGCCTTATATCAAGACGGTGTAACCCCAACACCAAGAAATCCCGCCAAAGAATTTCTCGCAATGTTGTCTATGTCAACATTATGTGGCAGAAAGTTCCACAACATTGATTATTCTGTTCGCCTCAGTCTCTCCTCACAAAATAGCCTGGTCATGGTATATCTGGGGGTGGGGGGGGGGGGGGGGGGGCGCTACTGAAGAACATGGGGGAGGTGGAGGTCAGAGCTGGTACTCATTAAATGTGGAGAACAGGCAAGAATACATTCCACATCTTGCTTGAGAAAAACTGTCTCAAAGTTTTTGTCGCATTGGAGTAAAAGCAACCTTGCATTACAAAAATTTCAAAATTTGAAACTTAAAAATTCAGCGACAAGAAGTTAGGCAAAAAACTCCGAAATAGAAGGAACACATATACAAACCTGAAGACGAACTGACAACGAGCTAAGGTGGGGGAGAATAAAGGTGGCAAACTAATTATGCGCGAACTGGGAATAGCGAGACAACGAAGCCCCCAGGGGAATCTGGAACGAGTGCTCCAATAGGCCAGTTTCGTATTCTAACGGTTGGACTGGATCTAGCATGAAATGGAGGCTAATGCGGGCAAATTAATTTGCATTTGAAAAAGATTTGCCCGCATTAGCCTCCATTTCATGCTAGATCCAGTCCAGCCGTGAGAATTCGAAAATGGTCTATTGGCAAGACACGGCCAGACGTAGTAAATTTCATTGGGCTTGTGCCCTGTTTCGTTTTCACAACGCAGAAGGCGAACGCACGCACAAGCGCGAGCAAAAGAAAAGGAAACATTTTCATCCTTGTGCTTGTTCTAGCGCTTGTATTTATGCTTGTATCGAGGACGTGAGAGATGTTATGATTGCGCTTGACCTTGCGCATGTGCTTGCGTCGGTAGTGAAAATCAGGCTTAACTGACCAAACGACGGCGCGCACGACATAGCAAGCTATGCGATCATAACAAAACAATGCGAATTATGGCGCAGAACCTCTGAGAAGCTATGCAATGCGTCCTCTTGGAGAATTTAAGAACAGTTAAAAAATGAGAAGATTTTTAACTGGTCTACAAAGAATGTTACAGCAAAAAAAAAAAGTTATTTGCGCCGAAGTCATTCTTAATTTTTTCACGTTTTTTCGCTTTACACAAGTTACATGCCAATTATTTCATGAAAAGTAGGCAGCTGGAAAATAGGCCTTCATCACACGGCGGACATGTTGAGGGATTAAAAACTTTTCTTTTGTCCCACCGAAACTCGTTCCCAAACAGTTCAACTCGAGGCTCGAGGTACGAAATCGATATGGCCGCTGCGCAAATATAAGGCCCATGAGCCAATTTCATCAGGGAAACACAGGTGTTTGTGTCAATGGGGTAGCAAATATTTGTCGATGACGAACTTGTGTGTTCGCGCGCCAGAAATGATTTTCGGCAGCTAAAAAAAGGGAAACAGGCCAAAGACGCTGAGAAACCGTTGCAACCTCGGATAATTTGCCACACGTCGTGTGATCATCCACGTGGATAAGAATCAATTTTTCCTTGCCGACTAAAAGCTAATCAGCAGATGTAAATGATAAAGTCGGGGCAACTCTGCCATCCACACCCAAGAAGTTTATTTAAGTAATTTTTTTTTTCAAATGGAAAAGACTCGACTCGCTTTCGGAGTTTCCCTCCGCTCCATCTTCACAACTCTGTCCTTTTGGGCCACTTATCGCAATAGGCCATTTCCGAGTTCATGTCTGCCTCTTCTTCACAGCGAATCTAAGTGCAAAGTTTTTGTAATGGTAATTAGTTCTACTTTACATATAAATGAAAACTAATTTTCATAAGAAAAACTTCGCACTTAGACTCGCTTTGAAGAGGAGGCCGACATGAACTCGGAAATGGCCTATTTTCTGCTTCAATACATCGAAATAAAACAATCAGTACTTACATACTGCTCTTCTGAGATCCTCATCTTCCTTATAACTCACAAACATCATCTTTACAGACGTCGCTAGGTCAACAAATTCGGCCAAAGCATCATCACTTGTCGTCCACTGCACTTTCAACGAGGTAAAGTTGTCAAATGTGCGACCAAGGGAGTCTCGCAGGTTGGCAACCAGCTTGACTTTCTGATTATTTCGAACGTGAATCTATGGCAAAAAGGGGTTTTATGAAATGTGTTGAAGGGTTTGCTTGAAATGCCCCTAAGTTCAAATATTTCTCTTTGCCGACCATTCACCAATTGCAGAAGTGTTCTGCCGTTTATACCTCGAAATTTCAATTTCGATGATTTTCCTACTAATCTTTCTATTTTTCTTAATTTTCACTGAAACCGATGTAAAAATTTTCCCGCGGAATTTGCGAACTCGAAAACAGCTATTCTTGTTAACTTGATCACGATTACACATATCCTACCTTGAAAAAGTATAAAAAGCTGACTTCTTTTTGGAGCGATTAAGTATGGAAAATTTATCAGAGGGCAAAAAGTTCACTTGTGAACGAAAGTACTGAATGCTCTAGATTTTTCAAGTGATCATAAACTTCCTTGAGTTGTTGAACATTTGCATTTCGGCAAAGTGACACAAAAGCCTACTACTTCTTTATTTATAATCCCATTCTTTAAGTTTACCAATGATTAGCCTTGCCCCCATTTTGTTGCAATTTCGTAAAATTCAACCAGAAGTCCTTATTGCCGAGGTCGAGTTTGTGACAGGCATTAATCTTTCCCTGAGATAAAAAACTGATCTCTTCTTAGCTCGGCCGTGGGTCAAACGGCTGCCAATTTTCTTGAGTTGACTTTGAGAAGCCAAATCGCAACGAGTTACAGTAACTTACACGTTTTATGATGCTAAAATATTTCGAGATTAGGCCGGGGCACGTAGGGATTGTGATATCTTAATATTCTTTCTTGTTTTTAAAGCAAGAATGGATTCAATGTGAAGGAACTTTTGTTATTTGGTTTCTCTATAAAAATAATGTTATTGAATTCGGGTTTTGTGATATCCGAAATAACTTAAGTCTTGGCAGGTGGAATCAGCCTCGGGCGATTTCAATTATTGCCTCGCTCTTGGCTCTTCCGAATATAAAAAAAACCTTCTCAAATATAGTTCGCTTAGTCTTCGGTTATAGGCTTTGCACAAGCCCTGCAGTTTCTCCAGATTACTTCGATGATTTTACCTCTTTGTTTGAGCTGACACAATTCTCTGGAGAAAGTTGTCGGCCATCCACAGTTGGTAATTTTATATCGGGAACAATGGTCAATGATGAGGGATCCACGCAAGCAAATCTGACATCATAAGAGAAGGTATATCAATACAATAAGTACTTTACGAAAGGACGGCGAGGAAAATCCTTAGAAGGGATCTTTGCTGAAGTCATTGATTACATTTTGTTAACATACAAGTTTGCTCACGGAAGCCATCATGCTGTCTATTTACAGATTGACTTCTTTCAAAAGGTACAAGATGTTGTTAAGGTGGCCCAATACACTGAAATGGTCATTTAGGGTTATGAAAAGTAGCTATGAACACTTGGTCACCTCAAAGGATGTAGTGTTGTTCCTTTAAGTATAAATTTCCAAAGTTGGTATGAATTCCATAAATTCTTAGGGTGCCACACCTATCAAATGAACCACACCCATTTCGAAAATGTGAACCAAATTTAAATTTAGTTAACTCTCCAATTTTGAGCATTTTAGCTTTGATAACGGGCCAGTTAATAGGCATCAAAACTGATAAATTCGAGAGTGGCAAAGACTAATGAACCCATACATTCTTTGTAGAATTTCGACTTTTCAAAGCATCATTGCTCAGAGATTATCTGGTATATCGTATTCAGATTTTCAGGGATAGCTCGTCATGCAATGAACTTTCAACATTCAGTACTTTATTCTTGGCTGACTAGTTAGAAAACGATACCCTTGTGCAAATGACAAAAATGCAGACAAAAATTGCCCATTACTACTAAAACTATTGAGTATTCATTGATTATGTAATCAGGGTTAATCATTTAATTGATGCTCCCTTAAAATGAAACCAACATTCGCTTTAGTCTCCTTCACGTGACATTCCAAATGCCAACTACGAAGGAGACTACAGTCGTACCAAGTAATGACGAACTTTGCATCAACTTTATTGTAAAAACAAACGGGATGAACGTCATCTCACCTGATTTTCGCAGATGAGCTTGCTGGATAAGGATTCTTTGCTGACCGATTGTTTCCAATTTTCACAATTAAAACCTTTTGCGAGAAAGAAATGAATTACCTTATGCTATCAAATGTGAAACAGTCGAGAGAGCATGTATTTTTCAAAAGTACTGGTACATTAGGAGTTTTCTTAGAGGTGGAGTTTGACGGGAAACAGCGGAAGGTTTATGAAGGATCAAACAAAGTGCAAAGTTTCAAAAGGACAGTTTCGTAGGCTAGGAAGCCACCAATTTAGTATCTTATTTATTTGTTCATGTTGAGGGCTAATGCGTCTGAGGAGGAAGTGAGGCCCTGTGCCTAGGGCGCTTGCCTTGAGATCCGGGGATCCTGGTAGTCCCTGGTTCAACTTCTCAGTTGCACTTGTAAATAGGCAACTGGTTTGTCTCCCGCCAGTTGGGATTCTTAACAGTTGTTGTTGAATGTTCTGTTCTGTCGTGATTGTGTTTTATAGCCCCTATAAAGCCCCTATGGGGAGTGGTCAATTAGACTACTTTGACAATTCGGGCGCCATTTTAATTTCTATTGTTTAAAAATATATTATGGGATGCTCAGGGGGGGGGGGGAATCCTTGTTCTTGGCCACTGAGCCCCCTGGGCATCCCATAATAGCTATTGGAGCAACATTATTCAAAATGGCCGCCGTATCATCGAACTAGCTATTAATGGCCGCCGCCGTGCGATTGTACTGCACTGCCCAGCGCAATTGCACGGCCGTGGGTTCGAGCCTAGTTCAAGCCTGGTATTTTTTTCTGGCTTTCTTCGCATCTACGTAAGTTGCTGCTTAACTGCGATAATCGTTGATGATCATTGCATGTAAAATCCCAAGAATACGAAAATGACAATGGATGTAACTTCCAAATCTTACAATTTTTATTCTGATCGAGCTCTGGTCAGTACATTGTGTTAACGGGAATTAAAAAGAAAGGAAGAAACGCATAATTATGATCCCACATCTATGATTCCCTCAAATCTCCCCCAACGCGCAATATAAAAATACCCACTTGTTCTCCTTGCTTCAGGCAAATGACGTGAAAATAGTGATATGACCCAGTATGGTCCACTGCAAAATGCAAAGCAAAAAATGACGGCTCTACTTCAACACAACATTTGAAAGGTTTGATGACCAAGACATTAACGTAACCATGCAGTTGGCAGTTGATGAAGTTTGTAAATACCATAATTACAGCACGAGTGTAGTTTACTTTTCTCTTAGGGTATGGAGTATACTACTTTGTGAAGTAGTGTGTTTTTAGCTTGTTAAGGATTATGACCGTGAGTGTGAAAATAATGACAAAAAATGATGATAGCACAAAAAAAGAGAGTATTTGCTTACGAAACTGGCTGTCTATAAAAAATGTAAAGATTAAAATACTTTCCTCAAGACCCTTGATTCTTGAAAAAACTTTCTCTTCTCCTGGCCTGTTTTTTTTTATTAGGGAGCTTAAGCACGGTACATTTCTGAGGCTCGGACAGCAACCTGAAGTGAGAATTTCGCATACCAGGGCCTGGTTGTTCGAAAGCCGATTCAATTAATCCAGGATTCGCGTAAACTTTTGTTTCATGTTATCAACTTTTTATAGACAGGACTCAACCTCACCTGGATAATCTGCAGTATGGTCATGACCAATGGACACCTCCTTAGCTTTCTTGGGATCAGGATGGACTGTTGAATAAACGATTTTAAAAATGATGAAAAATTAACTAGGTAAAGTTGCTTCCCTGCACAGAAGGACACTTCAAGAACTAGAAGAACTTTAAATTGTTAGCAGTCCCTTCTAAATTTATGTCTGTCGCAGTCGAAAGAATCAGTCACGGGAGACGGCCTCTCTCGGCCGTTTCTCTCGATTGCGTCACAAATGAACTTTTCCGACATAACCTGCTGGCTCTCTCTTCATGACCCTCTCTCTCCGACCCCAGTCCCCTATCTTTCTCACTCGCCTCGCGCACATACTCACAGGCCATTCCAGCATTTCTAAAGGAATTCAAAACTCTGTTATGCCTTTTGCTTGCAACAATTACCAAATAAAACTCATTGTTTACGCATTGTCTTGAAGCAAAAGTTGCTCTCAATCTAATTTTGATATCAAACTAATGGGCCTTTATCGTTTTTGTAAAGTAATCAAAGACTCTGTTATCACTGATCCGAAGAGTACAGCATTACATTATGGTGTAGATCAGATAACGGAAATGACTCAAACATAAACTCCGCGGATTTCGTTTTTTGGTGTTAATAAACTGTGCAACTGTTCAACGTTTTGCGAAACTTGTCTCTCCGTGTGCAGTTTCGAGGCACGTTGCGCGAAACAAATTCTAAATATTATGTGAGGCAACAGGTGCGTGCAACTTGTCTCGTTACAATGCCCTTGAAAGCCTGGAGCGGAAACCATGACGCTGCCACCTTTGCTTTATTTTCCTCCCTAGGGAAGTATGAAAAAAAAATAGGCATGCCAAGTGGTTGCTAAGGGAAAACACCGCACTCTGCCTTAACCAATGATATTGTTTCGAGGGCGTTCTCACTGACGTCCGCGTCCGATATATCGTAAAGAGTCACTACTAAAGAAACCAACTAAAACACCGTAGCATTTTTTTCTGAATAGAAATTTTGTATCAAGCAGAACCAACACTGATTCTTACCTTCTTCATAGTAGCCTGAGGTATCAATAATCCACGGAAGCGGTCCACCTTCCAACATAAGATTCTTCGTTGAACAGAAGGATACAACACCGATATCAACCGGATCTAGCACCTGGACAACCACAGATGTAAGAGTATGGTACCAATGATACAGTAGGCCTTGTAAGATAATGGTGTGACACTGACTATTTTTGATGTTTCGTTCAAGACGTTCCGAATGGTGCAGTAGGCCATTTGCAACAAATGGGCAGAGGGCTAATCATTGGAAAATTTAAAAGCATGGGTTTATATATTCAGAAATGGTATAGGAACTTGTTTCACCTTGCCAAAATGCAAATTCTTAACAACTCAAAGTACAAATTTTATGATCGATTGAAAAAACTAGAACATTCAATACTTCTGTTCACACGTGGCAAACGTTTTGCCCTCCAATAAAGTATCCGTACGTACAGCTCTTCGTACTTTCTTCAGGTAGGAAAATCGTGAATAAATAGGATAGCAATTTTCGGACTCGAAAATTCCAAGGGAGAGTTTTTACATCCGTTTAAAAATTCAGAAAAATACTTGGATTAGTATGAAAATCATCGGAGGCTGACAGGAGGGCCAAGCGTACAAATCCTTAAAAATTTCCACTATCTGTAAAAACCTCCGTTTAATCATTATCGCCATATTTCAAACTGCTTTTGTTTCAAATAGACTCTTCTCCAAAATGGCGGCGACGGATTTGAATGAGTTAAAATTGAACTGAATGAAAAACTGATACCATAAGTAGAAAGAGCACCTTTACTTTCGTAACTCTGCCAAGTTTCAGCGTATTAGGTGTTATATCAGCTGAGAAAATGTAAGTCGAAATTTGACAAATTTACAGACGTTTGTATGACTGGGGGTATACGTGCCATACCCCCCATTCATAAAAACGTCTAAATTTTTCATTTTTCAACTTACATTTTCTCAGTTGGTATTAAACCTGCAGAGTTACTAAACTAAAGGTGCTCTGTCTATTTCTGGTATTAGTTTTTAATTGTAACTTATTTGAATTTTCGGCTGCCATTTGGAGAAGGGTCTATAGAACTACTTAGACTTTAGTGTAACCACAAAATGCTGGCAAAGGGGTGAGGGGGGAGGCCACCGGCAGGTATGAGTAATGATGTGAATATTAGTGAGGATTGTTGCTTACCCTGAGTGGAAGATAGGATCCAACAGTGACGGTAGCTTTGAGCAAAATGTCTAGATACTGATACGTGACAGTCAGTGAAGTGAAACCAGCACGAAGAGCAACCAGTCTAACCGACAAACAGCTACCAAGTGCAATTTCATAATCAGCTGAAAAGGGAATCAAGAACGAAAAAGTAATTCACCAAACAAGTTCGCAGTGCTTGCAATAAGTACTGACATCGCTCGAAAAGCGTCCATTACTTCACTTAGAGAGGTCGACTACTTTTTTCCCTAAATTGAAAAAATTAGAGAGATTCTTCCAAACGTAAGATTAATTAACAAATCGAAAGTGGTTCAGCGTTGTCTGTGCTGTTATCAACAACGACATTCGTCATCACAGTGGTCAAAATGTTTATATCAGAGCATGACCAAAATCATGACACAAAGAAATAGCAAGCGTTGTCTATAACTTTCTAGCAATATGACTGGTTTACTTCCCATAACAAGAGTTCCTAATTGGCTATTACAAAACCACATTGCGTGACAAATTGACGCGAGCATGACGCGGCAAATTAGCCAATCAGATTGCGAGGCTACAAGCAATTCTGGTAAAATCTCACTTTGACAATGACATCATGAAGTCGTGTAAATGTGATCATCAATTTTACTCTCGAAATGCGTCGTTTGGGAGCAAGCTTTCAAAAATGGCATGCCCCCAGACAACCCTAGATAAAGGAGCAGTCAAGCCCTTTGTTGATACAGTCGGTAAACCTCACTTATTGTATGACTAGCTTCGTGGTCGGGCAAGTTGAACCAAATCCCGTGCTGTGATTGGCTATACCCGAGCAGGCAAGATGGGGCTATCTTGCCCGCTCGGGATTTCTCGCTCGGTCCCGCAAGATCAAAGATCATTTTTTGTTGTTTTATCCGGTATAACAAATCTTTTATTGACCAAGCTTGTTCGGTCAAGATGGCTGGATATTGGCCTCGTTCTTTTTTTTGCGTGTTTATGGACCTCGACCATAAACACGCAAACAAAATAACTTGGCCAATATCCACCCATCTTGACCGAACAAGCTTGGTCAATAGCCCCTGCCCCCCTTGGTCAAAAACCCCCAATAACCCCCTAAGCCCCTGCGTCCGGGATCAGAACGTGACAAGGTG
>OX421447.1:13274073-13276573 GCA_949126865.1 Montipora capitata
ACTGTTGTTTGTCCACGTTGTCGTCAAAACCCGAAAATTGGTCATTTTGCGTTGTTGCTATGACGAGTACGGGAGAGAAATGTACAAAAATGCGTGCCACACGTGCAGCACGATCATTTTTTCCTCTTTTAACCAATAATACTGCTGCTTTTTGGCGTTGTCGTAGCCGTACAGCCGTTGTCGTTTCTTAAACTCCCTATTGACTCCCGGGGTTCCCTTTTGACGAGTAAAATCGTCAGGTGTTAGACAGAGTAAAATACTAAGTACCGCCGGTTCAGACCGGTTTGGGAGTCAAAGGGTTAACTTAATTAATTCTACCACTTCAAATTGCTACTATTCCTGGAAGAGTGTCATTTTATTTACCACTTATCCTTAAATTTTACCTCCAGTAAATACTGGAATTGCTTGTATTCAGCAACATTCTTTTGTGCCACTGGGTACCATGGGAACAGCACTATATCAGGAATAACATCCACTGGGTCAAATATCTCAGCTTCTTGTTGCCCTGAGATGGGGCGGTCAAATGTGTGGATCATATCCTTTTCAAGGATCTGCAATAATAGTTTTCGTATGTTAAGAATAAAAATAGTGGTAAATATACTCAGTAGTTCTCCATCGCAGTACAATATAATCATGCAAAAATAATGCGTCCTAGAAATAAGATAACCGTTGTTTCTGTTGCTGAAGCAAATGTAACCATTGCCACAATCACTATCCTGGACCATTGACAGTCATTGCAGAGTTTCTCAGCAGAACCTTGCAAGATCCATTTTACATGCATACACCTGGGGATAGCAGGTTAAATGATCAACATTTTTTTGTCCAAAAAGTACATATTAGACCTATTAACCTCAGCCATCTTTTTATCTTGCATGGTTTTATCTACAATTTTACGTTCAATCCAACACTTTCACCATTTTAAAGTGCCCCTGTGACCAAAAAAATCAATTCTTATTTTTCTTTGGATTTCAAAATTTAATGCAGTGCGAAACAATAAACCCACTGCTTTGTATTATCATTCTTCAAAAGGCAGTGACATTCCCTCGTCATGGATTAAAAATTTCAAACAGAATACTGTTGGTACAAAATCAGAAAAATTCAAAGTTACCTCAATACTGGTGTACACAGCAGTTATTACAGTCCTCTTTACTTTCCGTAGAGTTTTAACACGATGATATGATCCATTCTTGGAAGACCAGAGTAGTTGGAAATAGTCCTCATCAAAGGATGTTGATATCTGTATATTCTGTTCAAAAATCACTTGACTATCAGAATGGAATCAAACTTAAATTAATTTAATTTTTCCAATTATGAAGGTTAAGCCCTGAATCTGCTCCAGAGTGTTCTATTAACTTCACAGAGCAGTTAATCTTAGCCTGTGTATCACTTTCCAGCTATAAAAAAGGTGTCACTGAGTTTGTTTCTGAGATCTAAGAATTAAAAGATAATTTGTGTTTTAAGATGGCTCTTTTGTTGTTATGGTCACTTATTACATCACAAACATTACTGCACCTTGTTTAACAATAATAAACTATTCGTGTTTCACATGGTACCATAACAATGTGGTTAAACACGAAGACGCACTATAAAAGGCGTGGTGCCTTAGGCACATGCAAATGATTTATCAATCAAGCACGGACGCACCCGAGAGCTCCGTGATAATTTGTTTAATAAATATGCCCCTTATGGCAGTGTGTCCATAATAATTATGTCATAAAACTTAACGTTATCTGTCATTCTTTTTTTTTCATACCCAGTCCCTTTTTTTCGCACTTGAAATATCTAAATTTCAGTTTTGAGCCTCCGTCTCTTTGTTGCTGTTCCTTGATCACCATCTTGGATAATCAATCAGTCGTGTTTGAATGAATTCGAACAAAAGCAATGCGTGAAGTGCCCCCTTTCATAGTGCGTCTTTGTGTTTAAGTGAAACTTGTGATTGTGATTCAATCTTTGTCAGTAGTAGTTCCTTTACCCATTGACTTCTTGGAGTGAGACTTAAATTTGGTCATTTGCCGCTGCAGCAGTAGTTTTGACGAGTATGAGAGAGAAATGTTCAAAAATGCGTGCCGCGCATGCAGCACTATCATTTTGGTTCTTTCAACCAATAACATTACTGATTTTTGGCATTGTCGTTGCTGTAGCTATCGTCGTTTCTTAAACCCCCTTGAGATGTGTCAGTAGAGTGTTGGTGATCAATATTATTTTGTTGCATAAGTTTTTACCTTGTTCAATATGTGGATATAGGGAAGCTAATTATCGTTGATGTCATGAATTGTTATGAATGTGCCAACCAGAGACTCACTGGCTGTTGAAACAAAGGATCTTTTGTTCCTGTGTTGGCACATTTGAATAACAAAAGCAATGTTTGTCAACAGATATCTTCCCTATTTGGTGATAAAATTTTTTACCATCTCGAATATGCGGGTAGTTGTTGAGCTTCTCAGTAATAAGCTGAAAGAACCAGCTTTCTCGTTCAAGGCCATCTTGTTTTTTTGTTTTC
>OX421447.1:13286573-13291573 GCA_949126865.1 Montipora capitata
TTGTAATTACATCTGCAAATGGTTAGACTTTCAAGTCTTCTCGGATAAGGACTGTAAACCGGAGGTCCCGTCTCATAACCCTTGTTGGAAATTAAATAGTATGGGACATTAAAGAACCCACTCACTGTTCGATAAGAGTAGGGGACACAGTCCCCGGTGTTGTGATCTAACCTAAGCTGGGCGGGGGCATCTTTCACTTCCACAAAAATTAATTGTAAACTGCGTAACAAGCAGTCTGGCACAAAAGTATTGTAAAATTAGTCCTGAAAAGCCCCGTGGGGAGAGACTAATAGCAAATCATTGTATCATTGTCATTGCATGTTAAACCTTCGAATAAGATGTATACCGTCCAGTTTGTACATGTATTCCTACATGTACAAATAAGTACTGTGAGTGAGTCACAGAATTTCCAGAATGTGACAAGGAACAATTGGGTTGGAATTAGCCCAATTGGGTTAGCCCAGTTCTGGGGTCACTCCTCAATGATATGTGGCCTAGGTTTGATTCTCAGACTCAAGATCAACCTTTTTCTCCAATACTTTTATTATCATCTTTTTGCACTTTACTTTCATGACTGACCTACAACAAAAAATTAATTTACAGTGGCTATGCATCCATCAGTAATTGCCTGCATTGGCAGTAATTTGACAAATACATGTACATGTAGCAAGAATTTTTACATGAAATACTGTGGTTTTGCATATTATCCAGGGTTCTCAATTGAACCTGTAACAACTGTCAACGGGTGTCACTAGTAAGTGTTACGGCCATAAAACCACCTTGATCAGTAGATCATTCAGTCAATCACTTGCAGTGTTACTGCTGAAAATAGCACAGGAATGCAGGGATACAGCTAAAATTTTGTAAAGATGCAAATATGCACTTAAGTAACAGGCGGAAGGCCCAGTTGGACACCCCTCTGGTGTTTCCCTTCTAGCGGGGTCCGGGGGTATGCTTCCCTGAAAAAGTTTGAAATTTAGACTCTCAAAAATGCATTTCCTTCGATTTTAGAAGGTAAATTCAAGGCCATACGTGATATTTTCCGACAATTTCTTGGTGCCTCTTTAATGAAAAAATGTCACTTTGTTTGAACACATGCTTTCCATGTCTTGTGTTGATTCTGTCATACAGTAATAGCGCTTTCTTTGAATTTTCACTTGGTCTGCCAGAGTTTGATGAAGTAGCTTCAGGAAAGTTGCAGAATTTCCTTATACCGAGTACAGTACCACTCAAAAGTAAGTTACCACCCTCGGGCGCGACGCGATTGCGCGCTACAGGAATCGCATCGTGCGCTACGCGAATCGCGTCGCGCGCGATGGTAAGAAATCTGTAAGTGCAGTGGCTTGACCCTCGCGTGCGATTTTAATTGTCTTTTTGTTTCAAGTTTTACATGTAACCGTAGAAGGTGTTTGTGAAAGGCCAATTTTCAAAGCAAATATGCCTATGATAAATTGCAGTATCTTCATATGTAAAAATGTGGCAATTTCCTAGCACATTTCATTGTTTACAAAGCTTCGTTCGCTGATCGGCAAACCCTGAATCAAGCGCTTTTGTAAGGAAAGTAAGTTCTCGTATTATTTACACGTTTCAAGATAATAATAATCCTTGGTTTGTGTTTCCTTTTGGAGACTCGTTCTGAAAATTTTAAACGCAAATTTTAACCCGATGGTCAAAGAATGAAACGCTTCAGATAATGCCTTATCGAGTGCGAACTTAAGATTGTGGACGCTAACAGCACTGCTGACTGTAGCTATAAATAATCATCATATTGTTGTTATGTAGAAAGGATGTTTTGGAATAAAGTTAATTGTAGTTTTATTCTGTGTAATTATTATGTGTTGCTGTTAATGTTCGTGTGTGAGCGTCGAGAACAAATTCATCCTTTCATTGCCCATGAAGTTTCGTTTTCAATGTTTGCGGATATTTAAAGAATGTATGTTTCAAATTTCACACTTCAAAAGGTTTGAAGTCGGCAAGAAATTTTAGCAACACACAATGGATGATGTTTCAACGAAATCGTCGCTTATTCATGTATGAGTTTTAGAAACACCCTGTATGAAGAATTTACTTTCCATCGGAATTTTTGTTTGTAAACTAGACACATGTTTTTGCTGACACTTAAACGTCATCTCCTTACGGCAATTTCGACGTGGATTTTTTTATTGATATTGTGACAGTCTATCGCTAATTTCCAAACAAATGAAGAAAATCAGACCCACACATGATCGACGATCGATTTAAGGTGTGGAAAAGAAACTTGCATGGATCGATTTGAAGTCAACTCCACGCATTAATTAACTTTACATAGAAGATCGCCGAATTTTTTCCACCAAAAGGTCGATGTTTCAACGAAATCATTGCTTGTTTGCATGTGAAGAATTTATTTTTCATCGGAATTTCTGCTTGTAAACCAGATGCATGTTTACTGTAGCTTAAACGTCGTCTCCAATTCGCAAATTTGCAGTTTGCAATTTAGACAATTCCCATACAATTTAACAAATCAAAAATCGCCTTCGCTTACTCACGCAACTGCAGAGATAATTTATACGCGAAATTGATTGATTTCGCGTAACACATTAGTTCCTAATATATGCCAGAAATTTACGCTTCGATTATTCTCGCGCTATGCGAATCGCATCACGCAGGAAACGCGACGCGAGGTGGTAACTTACTTTTGAGCAGTACTGTATCTCAGAATCACTTTTCCTCCTTTTTCCTGCCGACATATCAGCATATAAATACACATGCACTGTATGTTGCCCAACACGGTTAAAATACACAAACTGCGGGTTTACATTATTTCATGTACACGAAGTAGAAATACCGCTGGCCAATGACCTTTTTACCATATACAAGGTCTACGTAGCAAGAGTTTCCATGGGGTTTTGATGTTTTGGCCAAACAAAAAATGGGGTGAGACCTCTCTTCATTTTTTGCTCAGTCAAAACATAAAAAAAGAACCCCACAGACACACTTGCTATGCAGTAAAGGATCACGTTTTACATGTACATACCCATGTATCAATCTTTGGGACATTTCTACAGCCAGTCTCCATCAGTAAAGTTTGAGTGTGTAGTACATTTATAAAATAGATGACGAATCCCAAAAACTCATATTACTGGTGCTTGATCACCCGGAAATTTATTCAGAATAGCCGGCAATTTTTTCCAGCTGCCGGCTTCTATCTGCATCCCTGGGAACGGCTGTTCAAAAATTCTATGGAGACCCCTGTTATATTAAACTATTTACAGCACTATTACAGTGAATACAATTTTATACATTGCCATAATGCATGCATCAACTCACCTCAAAACTGACTGTGCGTTTACAGAACCCACTCCTTCCACAGTTTTGAGCTCCCATGTAACTTCAATACCTTCTAAACTGGAAAAAACATTACCTGGAAAAATGCATTAAATGTTTCAGAGTTGAACATCTATTAAGGTTTCCATGAAATGGGAACAGATCGATGAAGGAAACCTATTAATGATAACCGATTCATGTCTGCTTTTAAGGTGATTCCTCAGTATTGCATTGCGCATCCCTACTGCGCACGATTTTTGCGTCATTAGCGCGCGCAAATTAGCGCGTGCACGTACACAGTGAAAGAAATTTCCCTCAAGCTAAGCTCGATAGCGAAATAAATGCTCATTTTCTTTTAAACGAGCATGGTGACCTGTATTTTTTATTGCATAATAATAGTGTGCATATTGTGCCCCTTAATTTAAAAGAAAACTAAAAAAATTTATCGGAAGCAAAAAAAGATCTAGGCGAAAGCGTGCAGGAACCCGTTACTCTGTGATGCAAATTATGACCGCAAAAATAACGACTCTACGAACGCTTTACGTCCACGTCGTTTCAAATAGTGTTATGTTTCCACAAATTTTATATAATATTGTTCTATATGCTCGACATTTTCTACCTGTTAAGTTTTTTTCCGAGTATTACTTTTATAAACTACCTATCGAGCTACCGCAAAATGTAACGTGGACCGATGAATAATGCGCCTAAATAGCACGAGTACAAGCATAAATTGGGTAAGATTGGCCCATCATATCTCTTAAGCGAGAATGGTGACCTATCATTTTTATTGTTTTTTTCGAAACAGTGCTTGGTAGAGAACATTCAGGGAAAGTTTTACAAAAATTCATCGGGAACTTTAATTTCTGAGGAATCACCTTAAAGAAACTTAAGTCCCATAATAATGTAATTTACTACTCTTTTATTGTTATTCAACAAAAAATGTTTAGTTTTGTACACTGTCTAGGTGTTCTGAGGTAAGTAGGCAGGGGTTTTTTGATTAAGGTTTGAAGCAGGAGGGCATACAATGTATGGGTTTAACTGGGCAAAGTATTGGGAGATCGATGTAGGAAACCTACTTATATGATAACTGATTCATATCTGCTTTTAAAGAAACTACATGTAAAGTCCCATAATAATGTAATTTACTACTCTTTCATTGCTATTCAACAAAAATGTTTAGTTTTGTACACTGTCTAGGTGTTCTGAGGTAAGTAGGCAGGGGTTTTTTGATTAAGGTTTGAAGCAGGAGGGCATATGGGTTTAACACCTGGGCAAAGTATTGGGAGGGCCGCAGGGCCTTTCCTCCAAAGGAGGGGGGGGGGGGGGGGGGGAGGATATAATCCCCACCAAAAAATATGAAATTTTTAAGTTGCAGATATGTTTTTCCCTGCATTCTGAAGCCCAAAGAAATGTTCTTCAACCGCAGAAAAACCTTTTTTATACAATTTAATGATTTGATACCTACATGTATATCCAAAAGAAAATTTATTCATTACTGTGACATAAAAAAGTGCACTCAATAAGAAAAATAATCGGTGATCAACCTCTATCTTTTCTGAGCTGCCATAGCAAAACATGCAACATTGGGACACTTCAGGTAGTCTGTTATGGAGCACAATTCTTTTTGCAATGCGTTATGGGGTGATTTGTTCTGGGTTGAATGTGGCTTATGAAATTGTAAAATCTTCACAACAGAA
>OX421447.1:13299073-13356573 GCA_949126865.1 Montipora capitata
GACATTGATAAGTATAAACACACCACTGTTAGGACAGATCAAACAACATTCACAAAGGCATTCTCTTCAAAATGGAACTACTGTCGGCCAAACCTACCACAATCAGCACTCAAACTAGAAAGCATATATGTATCACTGTTTGTGTTGATCCAACATAATGCATACATGTAGCATAGATTGTTTCACCCCATTGCAGTCTTTAGTGTTAAATGTTCATCAAAGAAGGACAAACAAGTACTGTTTCAAAACATTGACACAGTGTTTGTTATGAGCATTCATTTCAGTTAAGCATTTAGATGTGAAATTTCACTTGTCATACCTTTATATTGTGAGTTTACTATAAAAAAAACTTAAGATGCTCTCTTGATGTGATTTTTTTTTTTTGAGATCACTTATCACTTCGAAATGCATTCGAAGGCGATTGAAATGATTCACACGAGTGCTTGGTAGGCAAGCTTTGAAATGTGGATAGGTCAGCTATTTGCCTCACGAGAACTCGTGAATATCTTGGTATTTTCTCGCAAGTGGCTGGAAGACTTGCCGAAGGCATCATAGCAAACAGCTTTGTCGAGGAAGGGAGATTCCCTGTATGCTGGTGATCAGGTGTTCACATAAAGTGAAAATTAATTGCCTGAAACTCTTGAATAACAAAAATCACAAATGAAGGCCTCAACTGAAGATAAAAACGGCTCCTTTAGGAACCACCACTCACAAAAAAGCAAAAAAAAGGCAATGATCAACAATAACATGCTTTCAGTTTCCTATATGTTTATTCAGTGACATCTTAAGAATTTTTATGAATGTTAACCCTTTCACCCCCAAACTGGCCTGAACTGGCCATACTTAGTATTTTACTCTGACACCAGATGCTTTTACTCGTCATTGAGGAACCCCCAGGAGTCAAAGGGTTAATTAGGCCTTAGCAAACTCCAACCTCAGATGTTCCCATAGATAAGCCACACCCCAATTTTTTTAATTTGAATTTTGAGAAAAAAGGTGCAGCTTATATATACATAGACTTTTACGGTACCTGTACAGGCAGTAGTTCCGTACTTACGTGCTACTGTATATTGTAAATATATGCTGTACATCGTGATGTCGAACATTATTAACAGTTTTACCTGATTCTTCTTCCTCGCTGCTATACACAGGCTGAATGGTTGCAACCTCAGGTCTATTGGACGCCCTAGCATGGAAAAATGGACACAATAGATAGGCCTTAATTTTTGCAATTTCGAAAATGGCGGCAATAATTCGCTGGCGCACACGCTTTATACCATTGGTAGCATCCTTGAAAGGCTTTTAAAGTGAAATTAATGTGTACAGATCCTCTAGGAGCAAATGGTAGTAGCACTTGTGGAACGTTAAGCGTGTTTTGCTGTTGGTCTGCTACAATAAATCTTTGCAAAAGTGCAATGACAAGCACCCAGCTCAACGACGCCATCTTGGAAGCTCGAACCACGTGCGGCCTTGTGGACAGCGGCATCACAGGAATTTACGATTTACGGTGGGTACATGACGTACCTACCATTTAAACAATGACCACAACCAAGGTTTTCTGAGCCCGCGAGACTGAGCACCCCTTCCCCCAAGCAAACCATTGTTTAACGAAAACCGCTGGTCAGCAACCTGGTTCCGGTCATTGCTGTCTAATTACTGGGTCTTCCTTTACTAGCGGCCTCATTATGGGTCTCGATTTGACGATGTTCAGTGAAAGGGCCCAGTTGATCGTCCCAATACGCTGGCCTTGTCTAATTCACTGAAATGATGGCTGAAATTACTAAAAGAAAGGCGTGATATATCCTGCGTAGCTGGCGGGATATTTTATTGCAGGATTAATTAAATCGATGGTGGCCTCGTTGTGTTTCGGCCGCGAGTGAAATCCCAAAACTACTGGTCCCCATTACAGTCGCGGCCCACACGCGGACAAAACCATTGCACTCGCGAGTGTTAAATAATCCTGCGATAAAAAATCCCGCCAGCTACGTAGGCTGTCGAGATGACTTCATTGCTTACTCTTACTTCACTTCATTTAACGTTCCCCAGTAAGCGCTTCAATTCACAAAGTCCAGTGGGCTTACAGGCGCAGGCGCGAAGTTGAACATGGAATTACCAAGAAGAACTCCTCGTACATGTTTAAACTTGGGAAATCCAGTAAGGTGACACACTGCTTCAGGTAAAGGTAAAAGGTAAAAGGTAAAATCTTTATTTAAACACGGTATTTCCTTCAGGACTTTACAATAATGAATTAAATAAATCTAACTACCTAACTAGATTGAATTACTTAAAACTACTGCAATAAAAGAAATGATATATCGATAGGAAATCTGCTTTACAAGGAAGCCGTGTATAAAAGCAAAATAAAACTTACATAAAACTACTGGTAAAATCATAGTTCTTCAACTTAGATTTAAATTCATTAAGAGAGAGCGACTGTCGAATATCCAAGGGCAGGCTAGTCCACAGTACAGCTCCGCTATAGGACAGACTTCTTTTGCAATAATTAGTGCGGGGCTCAGTGAGGGATGGCTAACGTAAAGTCACTGTCTCTTAGGTTATAACTTTAAGTCAGCGAGACGGAAGACAAACTTCGAACCAAGATAGTCCGGAACCATATTATTTACAATCTTATATATCAAAATTGATTTATTAATAAGGCGTTGACCGTTCAGTTTCATGATCCAGTTTACCATCATCCGCAACAGTTCGTCAGTACTACGATGAGGGGCCCCAATAAGGTTTTCGGGATCCGGGATGTGGCCTTTTTGGAGCCCGGGATTCGGGATTGCATTTATGGACGGGACGTGGGATTGAACGTTATCACGAAGCGGGATCCGGGAAATCGTCACTTTGAAGCTGCGAGATTTCTGCGGGATTTCTGACGGCGAGAAATTTAAAATAAACTCAACTTTCGCCTTCGGCAACGACGGAAACGAGAGGAAATTTAAGCTGAGCATTCTCCACCTCGCTGACACGTGCCTTTTGTCAAGGTGATCCCTTGAACTTTGGCTTTAATAAGATCCAGTTACACTAAGGCCTCATGACCTTTGTTACTTGTAACCATATGAAGTAAGTGTTTCGTTTATGCTGTAGCGCATAGCCCAAAATTATCTGAATTATCCCGTGGCTCTGGTTTTTTAAAATGTCGGACAGCACAGACATCGCTGTTCGCGACGTACATGATATTATTGGTTTTGCAGCTCATCATTTAAGAGAAGGGAAAGAGCGGAAATAACTTGAGAAAGAAGTACAAATGAAAGAAGAAAAGACAAAAGAAGTATAAACAAAGAGGAGATAATTCAGTTGGGTTAAGGTAGAGGTACACCTTATTTAACGTCGGTAATTCCTTTACCCTCTAGAGGGCATTCTCCCAGGAAGCCGACGGTGCGCTCAGTTTACCCCCCTCTTTCCATCAGTGCTTCGTTTTGAGGGTATTTAAAGCTACTTATGCTACACTGAAAGGAAAGAAGTCGAAACAAGGATGTGAGATCCGGGGATCGAACTCAGGACCTCTTCACTCTTACTCGTTGAACAAGCAAAAAAACACCACCCCACAATTAAATTTATGGCTAAAATTTCAGATACATGACATTTCTGGATACAAACACTGGCAGTTACAAGAGCGAAAGGTTCAAGAGTAATTCATTCCTTGTCTGATATGCGCACGCACTTCAAACCTACTGAACATTTCAACACAGGCACTTCTCCTCATGCCACCCACCAGGAGTCAAAAAAGACATCGTCAAAGGCGAATTAGAACAAACTCTTCTAAAAAACATTTTTGAAGAGCTCATCCAAAATCTTAAATCACACTTACTTGAAAGAGGTTATCCCAAGAATCTTGTTCAAATGACCTTCTCAGAAGTGCAATGTAAAAACAGGAAACTGGCACTCCTTCAAAAACCACAGGAGAACAAACGAACCTTGCTTTTCGTTACACAGTACCACCCAGCAGCGACGAACTTGAAACAAACCCTCATGAAAGACTGGCATATAAAGCGAGTTTCAATCGAGTGTCGTAAAACCAAAACCAAAGTAATTACTTTGACCAATCAAAAAGGACGGAGACAATCCAGTAAACCAATCAAAACTTGAAGTAATTACATGTAGCCCACACAAAGCGCGGGAAAATGAGCAAGCGCAAGCCACTTCTGATTGGTTGAAAAATGGCGCGAGAACTTTGAACTAATCACTGAGTGAAGTAATGCAAAACCAAAGCAATTCGCTAATTACTTTCGACACTCAATTGAAAAGTGCTCTAATAGAGCGACAACCGCTGATGACCGGGATCGGGATTAGCCGATTAAAACGTTCGGGATTTCGGGATGAAGGGAAAATTTTGGTCAAAATGGCGGGATTGAAAAACCCTATTGGAGACCATCTACGATCGTAATTTGAAAACGTTATGACGTGTGCATTTTTGTAATTTTTGAGAAAGACTCTTAGAACAGGATCTCCACACCGAGCTACAGTAATCGCGATGTGGTTGTGGACTAGTGAATTGTAAATGGAGAGTAGAGTCTTAGAGTGGTTTCATTACTTTCGACACTCAATTGGCAATTGGTTGTCGAATGCGATGGGACGCAAGAAGCCCTAACTGTAAGTACTTCAAAGGAATGCTAGTACGGCGTACTAGGATTCGTAACATACTTTCAATTGGGAAGCGCAAGTTTTGACACTCTGCAGGTGTTGTAATCCGTTGCAATGTCATGGAGCGGTCATTTTATTGGAAACGACCCAGAGAACTCCAGAGAACATGATCCTCAGTGAACTGTTCATTCTCTTTTGATGAACTTGGATTAGAGGAACAGTGGGCACAGAGGGTACAGAGGAACAGTAGGCACAGAGGAAACTTATGCACCGAGGAACAGTGAGCACAGAGAAACAGTATGCACAGTATATAATGGATAACAGAAAAACAGAAGAAGAAACCAGAAGACTAAAAGCCAACAGTTTTAAGGGTTAAGTTACCCGGGCTTGAATTGGGACGTGGCTGCCTCCACTCTTTTTACATAGGGAGTCGATATTGTTGACACAACCCAGTTACCTCTTTACTGACACCCAATGAATTCATTGAATTAAGGGTGGACCATTCCTGCTCTTTGACAGATCACGAAAAAGTGGTATAGCTTCTTAAAAGAACTCCAGCAACAGAGAGGGCAAAGAAAGATAATACAGTTTCTTACTACAAAACTCGCAGATTCGTAAACACTTGTATGATTATTTATAGTATCTTATTGTGGGTTTTACTTTGCTTTATCACTATACATACAATTAACATTGCAGAAATATAATTGTTATATTTGGACTTTGCGGTTTTCCGAGTTTCACAGTGATCATGCATGACACGGATTTCAATGAAGTATATAAAACCGAAAACGAAAGCAATTATTCTGTGAAATCGTAAACCGAATACCATTCATTTTGGGTTGACGTATCTTCCCATCTCTCAAAAATGATATCAACGCATTTCATGCCAAAAATGTGAAATAATCTGATTTTCTGTAACTGTCACAGAGGACCGAAAATCAGGAAAAACATCCAAAGCATTGTCACGTCCGTTTTTATACTAGAGACACATTATCAGTCTGAACGAACTTAGGCAAGACCTCCTCAGTAACACGACCTAGAATGGATCTGTTCTAACTAACGAACGACTGAGATAATTAGAGATTCGAAAACTGAAAGATTTTAAATAGGATAAAAGGCCAAAAAGTAGACAGATTGCACTTCAGATCTTTAACAATCAAACATGAATTTCGTAGGAAACAATATACACACTCAACTGCGTTATACGTTAATAATTGTTACAAATAAATAGCTTCAAGTTTTTTTTTTAAAGTATACGTAGGCAAGAGAATTGGCAACATCGGAATTAGGAAGATTGTAAACTGACTTATGACCTTGATAAAAAGCGCCGAGTATTGTTTATTAGTATTAGTTCTGCAGTAAAGTAATTGGAAGGTCTTATAATTTCTTGTATAATAGGAATGTATTTGCATTTTTTAGTAAAACAATTTTGTTTGCTACCAGTGAACGGGAAGGGTCGAGATTTGATAGGAGTACATAAATTTGCCCATTTGCAACGTATATATGTTGCAGGTAAAACCCGGTCTCAGGTTGAATCCGTTTTTACAGGTTAAATTGGTGATCCTCACTTTACCTGGGTTGAATATGCACTCAGATGAATTGAGGAAACTTGTTTGGAGCCAAAATTAAACCTCGAGAAAAAATAGGTTCAGGTTAGGATTAGTATACAAAAGTAAATAATGAAAAGAACTGTGTTGGGTTGATCATGTTCGTCGCTGAAGTGTAGCGGTGAAGACACAGGACTATAGATCTCGATTCACAGGTAAGTGCATAGTACAGTTCTTTGATCTCTAATAATTTTGCAGTGTTGAGACTGAATGGACAAGTGTATGAATACTGAAACCGATAACCGATTAGGAAGCTGTCTCGAAGTTGTGGCAGCAAAAGAGTTTTATGATATACGTGGACAGGTATTGCCACGCATATGACTTGCTTTACATCGGAGGCTATCGTGAAAGTCGCCTATAGATAGTCACTATGAAAAATGTACCTAAGTTCTAGCTTCGTAAGTACTTCCTGCCGCGCACCTCAAGGATAGCTCCTTGGACCAATTCCGCTTGATTCACTCTTTTCTCCTTTCCTAAAATATGACACACTGCCTGGGGTAATAGATATTTCAACACACTTCATTCCTTCGGTTGCTAAATATTGAATTTTTCACTCAAGTAAAAGAAATTTACGAATAGAATACCAGAAGTGCAGCAGATAAGTGACAAATTACGGTTATTAAACATTCCTATTCAAAATAACTAAAAATCATGTTTCTTCAAGAAATTCAAGTGTTAAAAATGACCAATTTCTTATTCAATTAATTCTTGTCATGATATATTTATTATAACAAGGATCAAATTGATTTACCTATATATTCGAGGTTATTTGCAGATAGGCTCTTTGTGCTTGACGTGTGGGTCTCTCTAAGTGCAACGGGGCTTTGCTTTGGCACCCTTTTCCTTTTGGGCCATAGAGTTATTTTTAAGGAGGCTAACACCTATTGTATCTTTGCGTTTTTCTTTTTATCGCTTGAATATGATAAGGATTCAAAGTTACTTTTGTGGCATGAATCTCAAGCCATTGCGGTGACAAATTCCAACACGTACATTAATTCAATGGGTGTCAGTGCATGAAGAGGTCACTATGGTGTGTGAACAATATCTACTTCCAACATATTTTTTGCAAAAATTGTGAATAATAATTGGCACTTTTATTCAACGAAGACTAGCCTGCGAGCAGGCTCTCAGTGGTTCGAGGTACATGAAGGGCCTGTGTTGTCAGCTGCGGTTTCAAAGTTACTGGCCACGTCATCCTATTATAATAACACAACGATTGCTCTTTCACAAATATAGATTTTTAAAGACTAAAATCAGTAAGAATAAGATTTGTCCCACTAAAAGTGCAGACAGAAAAGTAAAAAATAGAAAAAAGTACAGCTTATCTGCTGAATACCGGACCCTGCCACTTATTCATAGAATTCGTTCTGAAAGTCGCCTATAGTAATGAAGTCAGTACGAAGATTCAAGTTTTTCATCAAATAGAGCCCTTTAAAGAAAACGACAGAACTTTCAAGATTATAAGACATGTTTCAACAGAAACTTCTGTCATCTTCAGTTGATTAATGTACAAAGCGTTAGAACTTGAATTTCAACTGAAGTAGGAAAAAGTGCTAATTATGCTAGTAACAACGGAATGTACATTTAACGTTAGCATAACTAGCACTTTTTCCTGCTTGTAAATCAACTTCTAACGCTTTGTACATTAATCAACTGAAGATGACAGAATTTTCTGTTGAAACATGTCTTGAACCTTCGTACTGACTTCATTACTATAGGCGACTTTCAGAACGAATTCGATGAATAACTGGCTTGCCTGCTAATATCAAGATCCTTTGTTTCGCCTGGTTGTTATATATAGTCCTAACGATTTTTCAAATATTCTGTAACTGACGATGATGTTCGTAACATCGAAACATGTCTTGGAAATTAAAAAATGTCGTAATCTTCTTAAAGATAACGATTTGCTTTCTGCTGTCTCGACCTTTTGGTTCCATTATCCACGACATACAAGGTTCAAGTTTTTCATCACTGAAATAGAGCCCTTTAAAGAAAACGACAAAACTTTTAAGATTATAAGACATGTTTCGACAGAAACTTCTGTCATCTTCAGTTGATTAATGTACAAAGCGTTAGAACTTGAATTTATAAGTAGGAAAAAGTGCTATTAGTAACAATGGAATGTACATAAAACGTGACAATGTGAGAATTAAAAGGATAGTTTTAGACAGTTTATCTAACGCTTTGTACATTAATCAACTGAAAATGACAGACGTTTCTGTCGAAACTTGTCTTATAATCTTAAAAGTTTTGTCGTTTTCTTTAAAGTTCTGACTTGCCTGCTAATATCCTTTGGAAATAGAGCCCTGATTTAAAACTAAATTTGTTTTTTCCATTCTTTTACAAGCGCTCGCGGAGCCAGGAGATGCGATTCATTCACTTTGTCTTCCTTTGATTGGATCAAGAATTGGACCCAGAATTGTTTGTTGGAAGTTTTTTCATGATCACTAAACAAAAAGTGTGCGATAAACCATATCACTACCCTTTACTAAAAACCTACCTGTCTCCACCTTTGCTCCGGGATTCTCAATGGGTGCTTTGTTTTTCGAAGGAATGAACTACGATGTTAATAGCGCTTGTCGACTTCGTCCCAAGTCTTTAAATCATGATGTGGGCAGAACATTCTTCAACTTTGACAGATCACGTGTCTCCGCGTTAATCGAGGGCTTTTGTAATGCTGTTCCCTCTCGATACTCCTCGACGAATATCAACGATTCATCCGAGCAACAAATAATATCACAAACAGCGGGATCGGTAATCAGAATTCGAAGTACCTACATGCAACGTGTTTTAGCGCGAAAGTAGAAATTTGTTTTATTAGTAGTTTTCTTTCTCATTGGCCGACTTACGGGTGTGATTTTTCGTTTCTTTTGGGTTAGTGACTCATTCATTGACCTCTGGCCCCTGCCTCACTTAAAACTGGCGTTTTCAAGGAACTCAACTGGAAATAACTTAAGATTGTAAGTGCTAATAATGATCTTCAAAGGTACATACTAAAATTTCAGCAATTTTCTTATTAAATGAATTCTTCTAGTGATTTATTTGTTGCGTCAAAGATCGAATTGATTTACTTACTCCAGGTTACTTAGGTAAACAGCTGGGCAGATAAGCTCTTCGTGCTTGACGTGTGGGTCTATATATGTGCTTACGGTAGGTTTTTTTTGACCGGGTTTTGGCACCAGTAACAACTCCACTGACGTCTTCGGAAAAAATTGTGATTCCTCAAAACGAAACCGTTGACGAATTTCTTTAGTTGATTAAACGCGCAGTCGTTGTAAAGGGAGCTTTTTTTCGTAATTTTAACTGTCGAGGTATTCCTGCCAAAAACCAAAGGACGTGGCCGAGGTTGGAATAGGCCGAAGATTAAGCTCTTCCATGATTCTTTGCATCAGCCAAGAAATCCAATGTGTACTTGTTCAATTTTTTTTCCGGAAAGTGTGAAATCACAAAATTCCCGCTTTTAAAGTATTGATGTGAATTTATGCCACAAATATTATTTCTGAGCATAACCGAGTAAAGGGACTGAAACCCTTTTTTTGCGCCATCTTCACTAAAATAGTTACAAACATACCTTTGACCTGTTAAATTGTGAAACGTGAAATGGTATTGATCAAATGACAACATTTTCCAAATGTTTGAGACACGTATTTGTAAATATTAGATCTGGAATGTCACATTGGTAGATGCAGGGAGATAACAGAAAATTTCTTCGGACATGGGGGATTATAACGCCTATCCCGACCGCAAGAAAAAGATCTCAGCGTGAAACGGTACTTACAGTAGAAGTAACTTGCGTCCCCTCATGCGGTGAGTGGTAATTAGCAAATTGCTTTAGTTTATGATTAGTTCACTCAGTGATTGGTCAAAAGTTCTCGCGCCACTTTTTCAACCAATCTGGGGCCAGTTGTTCAAACGATGGATAGCGCTATCCACCGGATAAATCACTATCTAGTGGATAAACACTATCTAAACAATTTGAGTTATCCAGTGATTTGAACAACTGGGGCCAGAAGTGAAACCAAAACCAATAGTGGCTCGAGCGTGCATTTTCCCGCGCTTTGTGTCGGCTACGTGTAATTACTTCGAGTTTTGATTGGTTTGCCGGGTTGTCTCCGTCCTTTCTGATTGGCTAAAGTAATTACTTTGGTTTTGGTTTTACGACACTCGATTGAAACTTGCTCTATTATATGGGACCGAGTACCTAATACTTTTAATGGCGCTTATACCAGAAGCAATCTTTTTAGAAAGCTCGTTGATATGACACCAAGTGCGATTTTCGTCAATATGTAGTACACATAGGGATTTTACAGTCGGGCCTTGCTTTATCGGAAACTGGCCTTGCCTTAATTAAAGTTAGTTTGTTGGCTGCAAGCAATACACGAATTCTCTCCAGATCAAGATTAATTAATACAACTATTTATTTCATCAACATCGCTACCAGCAAAAGTATTACTAGAGGGCCTCATTGGGGTAGTGGCCTTTACGGCTAACGGTTAAATTTTTTATATTTTTAAGGCTAACGGTTCATTTTTTTCCCGTTACTGAAATTTTAATTATTATTCACCCTTTTTTACATTACAATATAATAATTGACTGTATGTATAGTAAATTTCCCTTGGTGTGGAGCCTGGAAAAATTCATGAAAATTGCGATAGCGGCCAAAACGTCAAGTAATATTTCAAAAACGAGTCTGAGTGTTTCATCGGCGTTTCCAAACACGAGAAAACTGATGAAAGCACGAGACCGTAGGCCGAGTGCTTTTATTGTTTTCGAGTGTTTGGAAACCCCGATGAAACGCGAAGCACGAGTTTGTGAAATTTCTTCTCAATGGTGCAACGTTAACCAATAACAATGAAAAATTTCTCACTTATTTTGGGATCGTACGCGGAATATAAATTACTTTTTTTTGTTATTGTTTTTCAGTAATTATTGGCCTTTGTTGTCAATATTTTAGCAGTGTCACCACAAATCCCTGAAGACCGTCATTGTTTAAAGCGGAACACATATACATTCCTTGATCTCAATTCGGTCATTCTTAATGAGATATGGCGTTGTCACGTTTTCGGCAAGCCAAAAAAGCCAAAGAAGAGGTTAATCTGGTTCAAAACGGGGTACCCAAGTCCACTCGTTACAAAAATAAACGGGCCTTTGGAATATTCGAACAACAGCAGAAACAGAGATTTATAAAAATACCGGTTGTCAAAGTCAGTGGTTTATTCAAAGATTACGATTTCCATTTGGTTCAGTCGCTTGATACATCAGTCTTTGTTTGTTCATGTTGGTGTCTTTGTTTTAAGTATTCAAATATGTGTTACTAAGAAATGAGGGAATGATTTCCGTACAGGTCCCTACTTCATTATACATGCAGAATAAATTAATTACTCATTCGCGCTATTGTTTTGTAGAACAATACGTATACCCAAGAGAACCGAACTACATGGGTAATTTGTACTTACGGGATGAATAAAAACGGATCTCATTTTTTCTCTCCCTCCCTCTCTCTCTTCTTTCCCTTCATCGCCCACACCGTTACTCATTTTTGTCCCAGCTTTCCCCTTTCTATCTCTTCGTCTTGTTCTTATTTCCAGATTCCGCTCGGCTCGTTCTGCCATTTTATCCCATGATATGTCACTCGCAGCTTGCCTTGAACTCCGACCCACTGTAAACCTCTGGATTACTTGTCCCTGTTCTTTGCCACTGAGCTAACGTGTCAAGTTGCTAATTCACACCTTGAAAATGACATTTATTTTGAATTCTGGCTGACTATTTACATAACAATGATACGTAATTATATACACGTGCCGCGCCGAGCACCTACAATCGAACTTACACTTGTAGGTTACCGCTAAGAGATCCCTGTTTTACTACTCTTGAAACAACCCATCCCTTTAATAATGCTAACCGTAACCCTAATTACGACTAAAGGCACTGTTTAGGCTTAAGGTTAGTCCATGTGATAGTTTTAGGTTTTCCAGTATTGCTGTGAACTGTGACCTGCTTTTCTTTCATGCCCCGTGCGTGCGGCACACTTATAAGTTCACTGCGTGGAAGAGTATACCACGGTTAAAGTCTGATTGGTGCATCTTTCATGGGAAACTTTCATGCACGAGTTCATTGCAATTAAAATCGTTTCATATTTCCCTTCTTTTGAAGCAAACTTGTGTCTTCGTAATAATCAAGATGGCTACCGAAGTAAAAGGGTCAGGGTTAGGGTTAGGGAGATTTGATCATTTGGAAATTGTTCCTGCTTTATAGCCTTTCCAGAGTTGTGCATAGAGTGGTGCAAAGAAAACAAGTTACTTTCGTCTTCCGTGTCCAAAACCTGTGTGAAAACGCAGTCAGTTGGCAAAGACAAAGTGCCGCATCGGGAGATGGATCTGTTTCGTGATGCTCAAGAAAAAACTGCAATGGATAGCCTTCAATCCGCCAGAACACATATTAATTTTCTGACCGTAAACTTTCCTTGAAAAAATATTAGCCCTAGCTACCTGTGGCCGGAAAGTTTACAACTGCCTACAAGACAAGGGCTAACATCATCTCACCTCAGTTAACCATTGCCTAAACTTCGTCGACCCAGACAAACGAGCCCACAGCAGGGCATTGAAAAGACATGATGGGGAGTGAAACGAAGTATGCCTTGTAAGGGAACATCCATGGATCTCTACCAAAGCTATTTACTTGGAAATATCATTGAGCATATTGCCTATCTCTACAAAGAGCGATAAATCGCAAAATCCCTCTAAATGCACCGTTCGTGATCCTAAATACAGGAAATGAAGAAAATATACATTTTGCAGTGTCTCGGCGAATTTTTAAGCAGACAGGAAGAACAATTTCACGATGAAAAGAGCAGGTAGCCATTAAATTTCTTATGACAGTACTTTTATTTGGTTTGTTTGTTACGTTTGCGAATCTGAACCCTATTGCAACGATTGCTTGAAACTCGACTTGTTACGCTTATTCTAAAACTGAATCAAAGTGCCACTGTCGTTTCTCGTGGGTATGAAAGTTTCCGCGATTGTTTAAAATTGGCAGGCTGAAGTTTTCTTTATGCATTAGTCAGTGTGATAAAACAGCTGGATAATTGTGTAACAGCACGGGGGGCTCTCATATGCAACTCGATACCCAAAATAATGCAGAGAATGTGAGATGATCATGATCCCCTTTGCTGGAATTCAACCCTGTAAAATAAGTCTACCATTTCTCCAATAGGCATAAGATTACTCTTTAACACATGCTCTATAAAGAGTTGTACCATGTGTTCAAAGTTCCTAGTACAGATGACAGGGTAATTTTGAATAAGGTCTGCTTTTTGTTGCCAGGTCATATTGTTGATGTCATCAGGTTAGGCAAGTAGAGCAGATCCATTCAGTTTTACAGAAACCCATAAGGGTTGAAACGTGAAACGGCCCCTTGTTTGCTGGGAAACAAGCTTCTGATTATTCAATTTGCTAAGTACCATATTTGGAACAACAAGAGCGAGGGGTTTCCAAATATGGTACTTAGCACTGAAACATTCAACCAATCAGTTCGCACTGAATATTCGGAAGCTGTGAACGCGCGTTACACGTTTCAACCCTTATGGGTTTCTGGTATTTATTAACACTTTTTGTGCCAGTTATACATTCCTCCAGCAAAATTTGCGAATATTTATCACTGTATTTGATACTGTTACACTTAGGGCGCTTTCCATTTGACAGAACTGACCGGCCAAACCAGGCATTTGGAAGGACTAACTTTACACCGCCTTCAAATTAACACTCTTCGAGGATGATACACAATCCTCCGGAAGAATGCGAGGGGTTATCATGCAAGTGTAATATGGAAGGGTCCAAATCCGCGAAGGGGGACTAAATCCGTCAGGGGATTTAGTCACCCGGGGTCCAAATTCGCTAGGAGAGTGGCGCCGGTCCATCTTTTCACATTCTCTTGCGAAATCTACATCTATCGCCGAATAGACGTCATGTAGACCTACATCTATCGAGAGCTTTATGACCATGAGAATCCGGATACGTTTCGGATTCGTGTGGACGGGCAAATTCGATTTGAATACGCTACGTATGGATGGAAATATTTTTGAATCTGGGAACAAAAAGTTGCGGATTCAAAAATATCCGGATACGTGTGGACGGAGCCTTATTCGGAAGAGAAAACCGTTTGGAAATTTATTGGTGTGTTTTTTGCTCCATTTTTAAAATATTTTCAACACATGAATTGAAACCAAGATGTTAATCCATTAGCCGGCCAAGCTCCACTCAAATGACTGTCACAGCAACCGAGACTCGCGTTGACCTTGAAATTTCCTAAGATATTTCCCTGGTAGCCGCCGTTAACTCAAAATAGAATCTCGCTGGCATAGAAACGCACTATGCAGTCAAAACATTAGTCAGTTTTGGACCCACTCTGCAGTTTGCATTTTGTACCTAGTTTGCATTTTAAACCCAATCTGCAATCTGGAACCTGCAGTCTGTAGTCTGCATTTTATACTGACCGGTAGGTTATCTTATTTCAAAGATCAAAGAAATAACGACGTCTCCTCCTCTAACACCAGGTAAATGCTCAAACCATTTTTCATGACACCTTTGATTACAACACGTAATCTTTAAACGTAATACTACTTAACGTCTGGCATTTTTTCACTGTTTTGGATCAGTCACTCTCTAAAATACACAACCCAATTTCTTTTTGTTTAAGTTGTAGCGGTATCGCTTGAATTACGACGCATATAACAATAAACGCCATTCGCATACAAATAAGTGGCTGGGTATATCCTGCAGTTTAGCTTTTCCCCCCTTTCTACAAAGGTGAAATGGTGTGACATGAATGGACCTTGAATGATTGCTTCGAACATCTTACCTTAGTGCGCATATTTCCTCTTCGGTTTAGCCAGCGATATGTCAGTTCCTTCTCAGGAACAGCTTCGGAAACACGATCACTTTATGATGTTGTATTTAACGCATTTAGCTCAATGTAAGATATTTATGACTTTTGCTGGCTGACTATCTCCAATTCTTCCAGCTATTGTGATTTTCATTGTTTGGTTCTTCAATGGTCAACTTCTGACTTCAATTACTGAGGCGGTCTCTCGAAGCTTCTGTCCTTCGACTTCTTGGGGCCTTGCCCAAACTAAAAGCAAAAAGCAGGGTGACACACGCTAACACTAACCCGGTTTCACTGGCGACAAATGTCTGATTGGTCGACGCCTTGCCATGTGACTTCAATAGATCAAATTAAACATGGCTGCCATCGGGTATTAAAATCAGATCTCCCTCGATAAAAAATACTCTTTTTCAGGGCAGTAAAACCGACGAATGTTTTGACTGCATAGTGCGTCAGCGAGATTCTCCTTTGAGTCAACGCGACGGTGCCACTAGGGAAATATCTTAGGAAATTTCAAGGTCAACGTACGGTCTCGGTTGCTGTGACAGTGTTTGAGTGGAAATTCGTACTTGGAGCTTGGCCGGCTAATGGACAGTGAATGGATTAACATCTTGGTTTGAATTCATGTGTTGAAATATTTTAAAAATGGAGCAAAAGAAATGTATTTCAGTTGTTCAAAAATAATTATAAAGTGAATTTAGCAGCAATATTAACCGATATCATACTTAACATGTCATTGCACCTCATGTTGGGTACACCAGAAGGAAACCTTCCAGAAGGAAACATTTTCGTTGCAATTACATTTTGCCATAGTCGTTCCAAGCAAAATGAAAATTGTTTGCTTTTCTCCAATATATTGCCAAAGCAACAATATTCAAAGTTGAAATTTTTATTCAGGCATCCCGCTTGCAAGCAGGGAGGGTTTTACTGAATTAAAATACTATACTACAGCTAATAATACGCTTTCATCACGTTGTAGTGGGTTCATTCCCGACCTATTCTAAAGTTTTATAATTTACATCAAATTAAACGTATTTTCCTTTAATCGAGAAAATGCCATGGAAAGGAAGCCTTGCCTGAGAGTCTTTCTTCACTTAAAAAATATTCTGAATTGTCAGGAAACGGTGGAAGCGTTGATTCTCTTGGATTTTCCCGACATGTATAAAATATATCGTCATAATCCTTTGTAATTGCGTTGCTGGAACACGGAGCATGCTTTTTCGCATCGCTATTTTAAGGGCTGGCGGCAAGGTACATCTTACTATTTTATACCGCTCCTTTAATTATTAACTTAACGCTCTCAGATGATGACATGATTCCGTGAAATCTCACGCCTCAAACGATTTGCGATGATAGATTAAAGGAATACAATGGGAATGAAATGTTGCAAGGAACTGGGCATCCAGCTGAGAAACCAGAGTTGACTCCGGCTTCTCAGCTGGATGCACCAGCCGTTTTTTGGTTGTTAAGAGCGCGTGCGGCTCGTTATGGGCATGATTCGTCCCAGCAATTTACATGAAATTTACCAACAGAAATACTGTAAATTTCTTTAAAATATTTCCATGTTATTTACATGTATTGTTCAAATGCAACTCTTCCAAAGGATCCTGTAAATTCCAATTTCCAATAAATTTACAGAATCAACAAAAGATGTAAGTATCATGGCAAACCAGGCATTTGCGAGGGGTTATCACGCAAGTGTTCCTTCAAATTGTTGCATTTTCTTTGCAAACTGATGGGTCTGGCCGGCCAGTTCTGACAAAAGGAAAGCGTCCTTAGGGCCGATTTACACGGTGCGATTTTGTCGCATGCGACAAGCTTACGACAGGCCTAAGACATGACTTACGATTGTCGCAGCGTTTTAAAACATGTTTTAAAATGCTACGACAGTTTTCCTGACGTACACAACAATCGTGAGCAATGTCGTGGGCCTGTCGAAAGCAGTTGTCGCATGCGACAAAAATCGTACCGTGTAAATCGGCCCTTAGAGACAGATGGTATGAGCCATAAGTGATCACAGCAAGTGCATATATATTCAGGGCCATGTGTTATCTATCACGAAAAGACTGAATTACTTTTGACATGGAATGTCTAGTAGAGTCTTGACCTTGACAAATTTCAGCTTGGTTTAGCCTTGAGCTCTGCATAGCTTCCCTTAAATTTTTCTGTGCTTTTCTGTTTAGTTCTCTGATATGTTCTGGATTGGAAACTTTACCCTTGTGAGATGTTTGCTTTTCATATTCCCTTGCTGCTTCAATATTTTCAGATCTTTTTTGGTGTTTTGCATTGTTTTTCTTTCTCTGAATTCTTTATTTTGTCTCTTCCGTTTGACAGATTCTCTCATATAAGCTCTTTTTGCTACTGCTTTGTAGAAATTATTACTGACACTCACATCATTTTTGGCCATGGTTTATTAATCGATTATTACCTCTGAATAATTGTTGACATTGGTAACACTGCTGATTTCATAACCTGAAACACTGTCATTATAATAATCTAACTGAATTGCTGAAACATAGTATCTTTCATCTAGATGTCCAATGTTAATAACAGTAGTTCCCTGTTGTCCGCTTATAGGACTGATAACAGTTAGTGGTGTCCACCCCTCAATGGATTCATTTATATGTATTGCAACATTTAATACATTGGTAACTGCTTGCACAATCATGTATGTTAATGTGACAACACACCCACAATTGCTCTGTAATGGGTCCAATAAATTTTTGACGGTACGTTGTTTTTGACGGTTGTTTCTGACGTATTCGACTCCAGCAGCATGCACGTTCATGTGATAGGAAGGATCATTGTATAACTGGTGGGCAACAGAAGAAAAGAAGCATGAACCATCTGAGGTACATTCTAGTGTCTTCAATCCTTTCTGAGCAAATCGAGCCTGCAACAGTGCTATAGAAGGATTTCTCAGTACTGCATGTGTACACGTTCCATGAGCAACAGGGCCTGGGTTCGATTTAATGTCTCCTGATATCAATAGCTTTTCTCTTGTTAGACAATAACTCTCATTTTGTTGCCGGTTCAATTTTGTTGAATGCTTAGTAACAGATTGATCTTGAATACACAATAGAACTGACAAGTCTTTTTTGTGTTTAGTAGTCCTGCGGGTAATAAGATAAAAATGACGATTAGAATCACCTACTCTCGAAGATTTGTTACGTCTGTCAGTTGCGGTCAACGTCTGGACATTCTTACTGCAATATAATATTATTTTCCAAAAGCGAGACGAACTCGGTACGTTCTTCTTTAAATAATGCACCATACACTTTCTAATTACCTTGTCTTTGTGAAACAAGCTCGACGTTTTCTTATAAGGAATTCTCAGTGGAAGGTTCTCTGTTCCAGGGAGCGTGTTTGCATTTGCGAACGGCCTCAGCCCTTGCTCTATCGTAGGAGATTGGTACGGATTCCTTATCAGTTTTTCTTACATAATCAATGACCGAGTCTTTCGACAGTTCGTCCTTATGGTCCGCCACACAAGAACTAGTGTCTGGAAGCATGGGTTGCTTGGTTGCCTCACTGTTTTACATGTCACTGACGTTGTTCAAGTTGGATTCATATGGCCATGATGACTCAGCTTGCAAAACTTCGTGGGAAACATTGGTATACTTTGATAGCTTCGAAAGTCACTCTCCAAATGGAAGTCACCTTCCAAATGGAATTTATTAATCCCGCGTGAGCTTAGGGGATCGACAGAGACTGTCTTCTCGAGTCGTCTCACCAGGTGTCTGTCGATTCCATTTCGACAAAGTTGGAGAGTGAAAGGCGGTGCACAATTAATTGCACCAATGTGTACTTGTTCAGAATCTTTTGCTTCACCTTCGAAGAACGCCGTTTCTTTAATTCTTCAGTTTCTTGCTTCTAAATGCAGCGGAAGGTGCTCAAATTAAACACTTACGAAGAAAGCCACAAACAGCAATGGCGGCGCACAACCTTGTAGCGAACAGGATGTCACAGCTGTGTTGTGATTATCCATCCTGATTGGCTAATTAGATCGAACTTCCGGTTACGCAGGAGTGACAAATTTGCATAAAGATCCCCACCAAAACTCGTGGATATATCCACGAGTAAAAATGGATAAAATTGCAGGAAAAGTGCCGAAATTGCGGGAAAAACTGTTCGATTTTCCGTATTTCAGACAGAAGTTCCACCGACTTTTTTTAAGTCCATATAGACTTAGAAAAAAAACCTCTAAAAAGAAAGAACAAAGCGTCACAGTCCCAAAGGACGCCTATTGTTATCGCTATTGTTTTCTTGAAACAAAGGAGTGTATGCATAATGAAGTAGGGACCTGTGCGGAAATCTTGCCGAAATGAGTTCGCTAGAGTTTGATGCTTTACTCAAGGGTTTGATATTACATGAAACTCATGGATAGCACGTCATTCCAGTGTTTCACCGGGGTTTCAATCCACATGCACGTGACGAAATTGGCGTCTCTTGGTTGGATGATCACCTTATGAATTATTAATGCATGTGAGGTCTGTCAAAGTGCGTATGGGTACGATCCATTTCAAAGACACATCCGCCGTCTCCGGCGTTGTGAAATGACGGTAATTAGCCGAATTAGTTAAGCGATACGCAAATGGAGTTCTTTACAAGATTGAGACCTTTAATTTGCGCTAATGTAATTTTTTTACGGGTGACCCTTTTCAATTTGTTTGACGGCTAACTGTTAAATTTTTGGCCCTTTAACGGCTAACGGTTAACCCCATTGAGACCCTCTTACTAGTATCATCGGCTTACATCCTTGGTTGGGAATGCTGGAGACAATTAGGCAGATCATTTATAAATAATAGAAATTTTAAAAAGGGCCCCAGAATCGTTCCCTGTGGAACACCACAACGAAGGAACGTTTTGGACGATTTATTATCGTTTACTAGAGTCTGACACGTTTGGGTTCGGTTCTTAAAATAAGAACAGAACCATTGGTAAATGGAACCCTGAATACCACAAGCTTGTAATTTTGAAAGAATACTGTGGTCCACCGTATGGAAGGCCTTCTTAAGGTCTGAAAAAACAACGGCATTAATAAAGCCACGATCGATGTTTAAAGACGAGTTATCTACGGTGGCCAGTAAATTGATAAAAAACATCACAATTTTTGAATGGCACCGTATGTAAGGGTTATGCTGGTGTTGTAAGTGGGTAGCTGTCTGCATGTCAAGAATTTCCTATCTCGACTTTACAACTCGAGATCTCGAATCTCGCATTGTAAGACGATATCTCGCATTATAAGACTTAGGGTTAGGGTAAAAAGTCGAGATCTCGCGTTATAAGTCGAGATAGGAAATTCTCGATCGACTTGCAGAAAATAACAACACCAGCACGACCCTTGCGGGCCACCGTACAGATTGATGTCTACTGAGAAGATTGTTTTCATTTGAATAATGATACAACTGATCATAAACAATTCGTTCGAAAACCTTGGCCTCAACCGGGATAATCGATATCGCTCGATAATTAGAAGTATCACTCCTACTTCCTAACTTTCTTAAAAAGAGGCGTGATTCTTGCATTCTTCCATTCATCGGGAAAAATACCTGTGTCTACCGATTGATTGAATATCAGAGCGAGCGACCCGCAGATTTAACCTAAACGTTCTTTTAGAAGTCTGGCTGACACAGAATCGAGACCTGTCGCCGTTCTCTAATTTATTTAAGTGGGACAAAACGTGCAATTGAGTTACACGCTGAAAAACTAAAACAAATGTTGTATACAAAAATTTGGTTTATCAACGGAGTTGATAATGTAAATTGGCCACCGTAAAGAGATTCTAAAAGCTGACGTTTCCAGCGTTAGCCCTTCGTCAAAGCGAATCGAGGAATTGTGGGTTATGTGTAGTTTTTATAGTAGAGCAGGAGTCGATTCGCTCTGACGAAACCAAATTTTTGTATACTACTTCCCCACCGACGCAGCACCACAGTTCCTTAAAACAAATGTTGGTATGGTTAACAACTTGAAGGACAATTCGGGTCCGATTTCTGCAAAAAAAATATTAAAACCCTCTCCGATCCGATTTCGGCCAAATTAGTTATTCTCGTTCCATTGAGCTCAAGCTCATTAATTGCAGTTTTATCTGATTTACGACGTGAACTGGACGGAAACAGTTTATAGTGTTCACTTTATTTTGCCCTTACTGTCTTGGCATGGAAATGTTTGCCTTCAAGTGACGATTACGATACGATATATCATTTTTAAAATATAAATTCGCTTTACTGCAGTTAAACCCTTCCTTAGGCCAAAAGTGTATCAGTTACCCAAAAAATGAACCTTGCTGGTGCGACGCCAAGCAAGCCAGGAGTATTCTAATGTGCTTACTTTCTATCAAAACTGTAATTTCACGTGGATAGTGAACAAAAGAGCTCTAATTGGAGTGCTACTGATTTTGCTCATTAAACCGGTGTATCCTAAAGTAAATAAAAATACACATGACGTGAAATGGAACTTTCTTGAAAAAAAAAAAAGAATAGAATGGTTAAAAGACAGAAACCACATTAAATTGTCTACTTGGTCATTAATTGCGGTTTAAGCCACAGGTAACCGATATCCCGGGCAGGTGACGCAATGAAATTGAGTACAATGCAGCTGTCCACTAAGGCAAATGGCAGCTGTCCACTAAAGTAAATGGTTCAGGTTAAAGTATTCTTCAGCCTCGCAAATGTCCTAAAAAATGCAGATTTTCACCTTAGTAATTTAAAGATGATAATCGGCTCGGGTATGCATTCGGTAGCCAAGCCAGCTGGTTGCGTAAATGACCAAGTCTATGGGATTTTAAACTTGAAGAATAATAAAGTTTGCTTATTTGCTGGGGCCAATTAAAGGCTCAGAACTGGACCTAGTCGAAGGAATTCCTGTTTATGAAGTTGTAGAGCGCCACGGACCGAAACAGAGCTGACAGTGGACGTACATGAAGCAGTATCCTGACGCGGTACGCCAACCTCGCCACCATGTTTGCCAACACGCAGTTCCTCTCCTTTCACGTGCTGCCTTGTTCACTGAATCAGGTGTATACTCAAAGTGCCCAGGAGGTCCCCAGGAGAGTTAAATTGTCCAGTTTCGAATTCATGAAAACCGCTGGATCGAAGAACTAAAGGCGTATCTGTACAGGGTTAACCTCGACCTAAAAAAATATTCTTCAATGTACACGTGAAGAAGGTGTAGAATTCTCAAAGAAAACAACACACACAGGAGTGAGGTTAACCCTGTACCATGCAATGAATCTTTTGCATTTTTGGTCAGTGGTTATAGTGAAATATTACTTTTAACCACCTAGTATTGTGTTTTATGAGAGCCATTCGTCTTTCCCTTTGATAAAATGAAATTGCAAATAATATTTTAAACACTTCTTTAAACCCACTCAGTCGATTTGCCTAAATTACTAATGAGATGTGAACCCCGTTTCTAGGCAGCGAACCGGCAAGTGACAATCTGTATTCTTGGGTTGCAAACAGTCATTTGATTTAAGCCTTTTCTAGCCTGTTACCTATAGCTGCGACGAAAAAGTTTTCAAAAATAGGAAATAGTTATGATAAGGGAGTTATCATGTCTGTATGGAACTTATACCTCTTTACAAACATTCATTCCGAGGTGCCAGCCATATGGCTTTTGTTCCCTCTTGCGGTTGGCCGCTAAGCCCATCTCGCCACCGTAGTAAAGCTGGATATTTACCGTCTATTGCGTGGATCACGCACGATGTAAATTGTTGTCTCGATAATCTTAATGAACGAGATAACCGTCTAAGTGTCTCCGGATGATTAGTTTGCAGTCGAGAGGCCTTACTCAGCTAGTAGTTTTGTAATTGATAAACTTCACCTGAAACACAGTCGGCGTGTAACGGCTCGCTTCCACAATCTCTGAATCATTCCGGACTCTTGTATCCTGCGTAGTGGGTCATTCTGCGATATTTTTTTCCAAAACTGAGGTAAGCTTTAAACGAACTTTTCATTTTTTTAGCATCTGAAAACAATGGGGTGCAATTGCCTTGTTTCGTTTGTGCATAAACTGAAGTTTCTAATCAGCACTTTGTTTGATTTGAATGTATTCTGCGGAGTAACAGACCCAGATCTAGTTTTCGATCAAGGAAACCTTCCATCCAGTGTAATATAATTAAATGTCATTTGGGTAAACGAATACTTTGGCTTGTACGATACAAAGGCTATAAAGAGACTGGTCATAAACATTTAAGGATATCCAACGATCGAATGTCTTAAAATTTGTCAGAATTACCTCAAATGGTTCCACAGTGCTTTAGAAGTACATGTAGTGAGTTTGTAGCCCTACAGGGGAATGTCTCCTAGGTGGCATTTTTTGCCTAGTGGGAAAGCAATCGTTTCTGGTATGATCAAAAACTGCACATTACGTAGTCGACCTTTTTCCCCGAAAATTTTAGGGGAACATTTAAATTTGCTTAAAATATGATTCTCAAACAAGGTTGGGCAAAAATGATAGAAGTTATAAGTCTTTAAATTTCATGCTATTTAGTCCAATATCACAGTTAACACTTACTCAGATAAGTTAACTCCTAGCCCTCTTCAGACCCCTCACTACTCGTAGTGCGCCTCGAAAGTCTGAGCCTTCGAAAATTACTCGTTGGGAAGCCCTGTGTATTAATACTTGGCCAAAGTGCCATCAGTAGTTTTACTTGGCTTAAAGAAACCTGCTGCAAGGACTTAACATAACTACTCTTACATGACTGCGACTTCTTACAGAATTCGTTCTCAGCTTCAAATTATATATTTTGCAGCGCTTCATAATGCTGACTGTTTGCAATAAGAAATAATGGAAAAAAAAAACAACAAAAACGTGTGCTTCTAGCCTCCCACGCAGTCGTTTTGATGGGAGTCGTATTTCAGTGCCGTTTCTTCGGGGGAGGCGAGATACGACTAGCGTGGGAGGCCTATGTTCTTTCCCTGGTGTTCCAAATTTCCAGGCTTTGTAAAGAAACAAGTGCAAAGGTCTTAAATGTGTTGCTGTCTAGGTTTGCGTCACCATATCCCGAAAATTAAAATGCAATGTTAACAAACAACAAATGTTTTATTGCAATTAAGGTATAAATCGCTGCTGATATTGTAGATACCAAATTGCAACTGAGTTTGACCCCCTCCCCCCCCCCCCCCCCCCGCGGAACATAAAAGCCAAAATATCATATTGTATTATATTATGTTTCAAGTAAAATTCCCATATTATTCGACAACAAACACTGAAATGAGAAAGTCCCTGACATATGACTTAAAGCTTCGTCTGTGGGGGCAAAATTTATCTGACAGTTTCAATGCCCGTTTGGTTAAATTTTATGCGACAAATACTGGTTTTCGAATTTAGAGATGATTATGTCATGATGTTATGAACCGACCAGCTGGTCTGTATATATTGGCACTGAAAAATGTTTGCCCCAGGTCTTGCGTACTGCCCGTGGACGCAGGCCAAGAAAGTACTCAAGGCAGGCAGCACAGTTTTCACTACAAGCAAACTTGGTGCGGTAAAGAATACTCTTATGAATTATATTATTATCAAATCTTTCTCATCTTTTTGCTGCTTAATTGATTAACACAAGGCATCCAGTTTGATTCTGAGGATTTATAGTGCTGCTTTTTCTCGTTGAATTCTGTGTTTCGTACTCTCTTTAAAGTAAATCAACAAAATATACAAAGCGCGCCGCAAGACTTTATATCAAAAGTAAACTCTATATAAAATGGGAGTACTTTTTGAAGTAATTTAATTATGATTAAAAAAAAAAGTGTAGATCAATGTAAAGGAATAATCGATAAGATCACGGTGATTCGTTACATATCGAATCCGTTCGCCCGATTACTGAGGGATGAAATGCCGGGGCGCCAGTGTCGGTAGCGAGCAAACAGGTGATACTACATGAGGATCCCCTACAGTAAATTCAATTGGTGAAATTATGTAACGTTATTCGCCAAGCAAATGGAAGTACAACTTGCCCTTGGGACTAGAATGAAGCGATAATATTGGTTCCCCAACTGAGGTCAAGTGAAAACTATTAAAGTGACCATTACAAGTGTTTGTGTAGTATTTGTTGTAACCAGAAGCCTACAACTCCAATACTACAGTAGGTCTATCTATATAACGGCATTCTCACGCATCAAGCTATTTTTAGACGAGTTTTTAAATAGGGGGACATTTACATGAGACTGGGAATAACACAGACCAGCATGAGTTCGAATTGGCCTCCATATACATTTCCTTTTATGCGTTTACATGAGACCGGCCTGAACTCAGACCGGTTTGACTTCGTCTCGCTTGCTGGACCGAGACGAGAAATTCTCGTACCGGTCTCATGTAAATGACAACAAATCTCAGACCGAGTCCAGAAATTTCAAGCCTTAATGCTTTCGGTCAGCCCTTTATTTTTTAGACAAAACATATCATTTCATCCCGAAACCAGGCACCAAGCATTTCGTTCCGGTTTTATGTAAATGGCTGCATAAATTTCATACCTATACAAGTTCATAGAGGTCTGAGTTCATCCCGGTCTCATGAAAATACCCCCTAAGATTTGGCTTCCATGCCGTGAGTGACAACACAATATCTCACAGGTAATTGTAATCAGCTAGAAATTAACGACGGTTTGGTTTTGCTCGAAAACCAATCTAAAAATAACTCTGTCAGTAAAAACACCGCTCAAACAAGTACAAGCAATTTTTATGTAAAGATCATCGGTTGTAAAGATACCCACTCAGTAAAAGGGGAACGATGTACTCAGTCTATTCGAATCTCAATGATTGTCAAGTAATTGGAAGGTCTTTCCGTTAGCACGGGGAAGATGTGACGTAAAATGTTATAAGTATTTTCCATGGCGTCCTTCGCTCGCTCTCCTGTCCGATGTCACTTTTGATACGAAACTGAACAAAGCCTAAATCTGAACTTTTGAAAATACTTGTGATATCAATGAACTTTTTGACAAATAGTCCCTGTTTCAGTGACTGAAATAGAACTAACTCACATAAAGACTGTGTCACAGAATTAGTTATTAAGCAGCAATATTTTTATCTTTGTCTTTGCGCTCGCAGACTAAGGCCTTTCTTTTCAAGCATGATAGTATTTTTGAAAACATTTGACGCCTTTTGCGAGTACTATTATTTCCTATGTACTTCTAAAGCAAGAACAGTTTTAAGACAGGCTTATTTACATTTAACACTTACCCTGACTGGATTAAGGCTCTTCTTACCCAGGGGAGTGGGGGGGGGGGGGGGAATTCAGGGTCGAGAATCCAATACCACCCCATCATTCCAAGATCTTTCCCCGGTAGGGGTTGTTTGTGCGTCCCTTAAAAGAACCTCTTTTTCTCCAAGAAAAGCCGCCGACATTTTTTTTCCTAACTCCATTCAATAAACCTGAACTGAGAAGGCTGGTGTTGGCCAGCCGAAATATTGTAACAACGCCTATATTCACGTTGTCTCGACCAACCTTTGCAGTATATTTTCTATTTTTAAAGTTTTTTGGTGTGGTCACGATCTGTTTTGATCCAACGTAGAGCAAGTTTTGATCGCACACGGTTTTTACAGTGGTTTGGTTTAATCCCTAAAATTAGTTTTGTTTTTACTGTGCCGGTATCACATATTCTTATGATCTAAAGGCCATGGCTGTTTTAAATTAATGTGTCTTGAAGTATAAAAAGAGGTTTCTTACATCAACTGAGAATAACCAATATTAAAAATCATGAGTTGAAATACAAAACAGAAGCTAATATGCTCCGTTTTTAGAAGCAGGAAATTGTCCCGTTTAATTTAATGGGAGTTATTTTTGGTGATTGTCAAAATAATTGTTTGAATCGCGAACAGATATTTTAATTCTGTTTTGACAAAGATCTAGCAACACTCGGCCACTGAATTGTAACGAAAAAGGAAGTCTCTTTGTGACTGAAAAGCATAATAGGGTCGTAATTCCAACACCTGTACCATTAAACCAATCAACTCGAACCTCCCGCTGGCTATCACGATTAACCAAGGGGTTGGAAAGGAACCGAGGGTTGAGAATCCGAACAAGTGTCACATAAGTCCGTCAATTTCTTTGGGATATATGTGTCTTTTTTTGTATGCAACTAAAATTTGCCTTCACGCGAAAGAAAAAGACGTGTTTATAGAAGGGTAAGTTTCAAAAAAAGTATCTATAAGAGAAGGTGGCCCCTTTGATATATTTTTCGCTATCGTTTGCTATATTTTGTCGGAAAAAACGAAACGATTACGGGAAAACAACATTGCATAATTTCTTTCCCAGTTATCGGTAACAATGTGTATCAAAGTCAATGTCTTTTTATCTGTAGCGAAATCTGCAGCTATACAACATCTATGGTTACCAGGAGTACAATGTTTTATCAACTGAAAATTTGACTTGGCATTTTTTTACTATATAGTTTCGCACTACACGATGGTGTAGCACTCTTCAGATAAAATAGAAGATAGAAAATATTGTATCTGTAGAGTGCTACACCATCGTATAGTACGAGACTATATAGTAAAAAAATGCCAAGTCAAATCTTCAGTTGATAACATTGGGCTTCTGGTATTCTTGCTCTAGTCATTCTATTGAGCACTCTGATAGCAGTTCTGCATCAGCTGAAATCAAGTATAACATTCTTGGTTAAATATATCCAGTATATCTTGTGAACATTCTTTATTGCAAATTACTGATGAACGGTTGGCAATATTCCGATCCAGAAAATGTCTCATGACGAATTGGCAATGCATACGATGTTACTTATTGTAAAAGAAGCATTTTGAAGCCGTCTTAATCACTCGAGAGTTTGTACAATTCATTTTTTAAATAGACGTAGCGCAAGTTGGCGCGTGGGACCGGGCACGTGATTTTTTTCGCAACTATTAAATGTATTTAAAATCAATTTTGTAATTGTTGTCCATTGCTTAAGGACAAATTTTGTTCAAAGAGTTATCTGTGTTTTAAGTAAGGTAACACACTCCCCGAATATCTTATAGCTTAACTTGTTGATCAGGCGAGAAATTCAAATAGCTCAGCAGTGTACCAAAGAAATATCCCGACACACTCTTCGTTTTAGAATGAGGTCGAACACGGTCACCAACAGCTGAGAATTACGTATGCAACTAAGTTATTATCGTCACGAAAAATTGTTGTTGAAATCCCTACGCTCAGGAGTGTCAACAAAGTCTTTTGGAAGGCCGACAATTGCTTAAAATCTTTTGTTATGCAAATGCAAAACTTTACTCCGCTGAATGTTTTCTCTTAAAAACAGTTTACAGACTTGAATTAAAAAGAGGAAACCACTTACTGTCTTATTATACGAAAAAGCCCTATGCAATTTCCTATGTGTCAGATCTGTTGTGGTAAACCTGAGATGTTTCAAAGAGAAGAAAAGAAAACAGAAAAAAAATCCGTAATTTTAGTGTAATAACGACGATTTACCGGATGCCCTCCTTTTTTGAAAGAAAAATTTGACATGAAAAATATCAAGTCCTTCATAACAGTGAAGAATACCAACCTGTAATTTTAATATAAACAAAATATCGGTTTTTTGCAGGAAAGATAAAATCAGTAAGGGCCGCGTCAGCCACAAACCTATCATCGTCAGAGCAAATTTTTTTATTTTCCTTCCTGGTGGTTTTTGAATTGTCAATAGTCTCAGATTCGCCGTGTATGATTAATTAAGCTCAAACGATAAATACAATTTTAATTTGACGATAGAAAAATATTGCCACCCATTTACTTTGTTGACAAAAAATTGTCTAAACGTTGGGGTAAGTCATTCTTCTGTATTCATAATAAATGTACGCGTAACTAAGGTTGAATTACTTCTTGACAACAAGTCAAATATTTGCTCGAACTTTGTGTAAATATACCAAACTGGGGTTTCAATTTTAAAATTTTCCCATATTATATCTCCAATCCATCAAGTTCAATAGACACCTTTTGTAACTGTAGAGTTATATTTACTTGCTTTTTCAGCTCAGTTTCAGTATTCAAGAAATAGTATATTACCCTAAATTATATATTCAACAGAACATCACTTTTCTGAATGGTTAATAAATGACGAATGCATAAAAAGCCTGTAGAGTCCAATAGAGGCTATAGAGAGTAAAAGTTGCTATGGAAACCCAGCGATAGAGTAATTCTAATGAGTATGTAATAAACAAAACATTCTGATTTAGATATGTTTCAGTTTGCAGCATTTCTAGGACATTTTTTAATAACTTGAGATAAAGGAGTCGACGAGTTGTAAATGTGGATTATGACTGTTGTCAGTTATTTGTTCGAAATGCTGCTGTAACATTTGGAGACCTATAGACCTCTTCCATAATGGCGGCCAAATAAAATATTCTTTCGTTTTCTTTCGTTTCTTTCGTTGCCAATAAGCCTTTCTAGCCTCGCTGCGACGAGCAAATTTCAAAAGAATATTTGTTTCAAAAAGAGGGTAGCAAGTCTAATTAACATAAATACAAATAGAATGTAAAGGTGCAGATGAAAGTGGTCTATGGTGCACGTGAGACTCTATGCATTCGAGGATCTTAAAGCTGTAAGATTGCGACTTTTTGCGCGCTTCACGAAAAATACCAATAACACTAATAGTAAGAGCTTGCTCATGCATTTCGTGATTAGGGAGCTTAAGCACACGCGCTTTTGAGACGCGGACGGCAACCGGAAGTGAGCTGTTTTCTCTTTTAACTTGTCTTTACACAACCACATTTACATTGCTAAGTATCTTTTCTCCATTTGAGATGATTAGTATAAAAAATCTGGGAGACACCACTGTCCTTGCACACGAAATGTTCTCTTCCGGTTGCCGTCCGCGTCTCAAAAACGCGCGTGCTTAAGCTCCCTATTAATCATAAAGCCCGCCGCACACAGTGAGGTTAAAGAACTGAGCAAACTGCCTCGCGAGGGAGACGGTTTGCTCAGCCGTTTCCTCACGTGTGCGGGGAAATTGTGGTGAGAATTCGCCTCGCGGGGCTGGGAGGATAAAATCAAACTTGTTTGATATTTAAATTTTGGCCTAGCGAGGCAAATTCCTCACTGTGTGTGGCCATCGTGAGAATCGAGCTGACTCGTCTGTGATTGGTTTAAAAAACTCCCATTTTCCATTTGCCAAGTTGTTATCGGACAGTTTCAATCAACCAATCACATTCAAAGTTGTACTTTAAATCAACCAATCACAACCTTGGCTTCAATCACCATAGAAACAGTGTACAGACTCCTAAATTGGGGCCTTCTTTCTTTCTTTCTTTCTTTCAGAGCGACGTTAAACAATTTACCCCTCCTTTGTCAGTCTTTTAATGCAAATAGGCCATTTGTTTGCCTCTGGTTCAAAACGAGTCTTGGTGCTCAACCATTCTAATGATAATGAGTTTGATTTGCATGAAAATACGCAACTCATTTCCATTTGAATGGTTGTGCACCAGGACTCGCTTTGAAACGGAGGCAAACAGCAACTCGGAAATGGACTATTTTGCCTTTCTTTCGTCACTTGGCTCGTCGTCTTTTCTCGGAAATTGTAATTGTTATGATTAATTGGTAAGAAGACTTTGTGTCGTCCATTCAGTCCTATTATCGTCGCAAATCGTAAGAACTTACTCGTGGATTTCAATCAGGATTTATAGGCAAGAGTTACGGTATGCACAGCAGTCCCATAATCATCCAACCGAGCAGCAGTTTAACATCTTGCTCCTATTTTCCTATAAAAAGAGCAAAATAATGCAAACCTCTGGAAAAATCGGGATGTTTTATTATCACACTGTTACAAGAGCATTCGAGTAACAAGTGGAAAAGACCACAAAATGGTGTTCAGTCAATTTTTATGAATAAAAACGGAAATAAGAAAGTAAGAAATTAATGACAAAACTTAACAAATACACCAAATGGACATTTAACTTCCATATTTTGTGGCAAACACGCAAGATCGAAACTCTCTTCAAACTCAAAGACAAAAACATTCATCCATCACACGTAATATACATAGGCACATGTACTTGTAATCAAGCTTACATTGGTGAAACGGCACGCAATCTGGAAGTACGTGTCAACGAACATTCCGATATAAACAAACAATCGGAACCGGCCAAACACCTAAAGAAACACCCCGAACACAAATTCACATGGGACATTTTGACTTCGGCTCACTCATGGACAAAGAGAAAAATAAAAGAAGCATTTTACATCGCACGCTTCAAACCAGTCCTAAATAAACAAGTCCAGTCATTCCACCTTACCCTATACCCCATGGGAACTGGTATTACGTAACCACAAATATAAAACATTAACCCTAAACTACTTTTTAACTTCTCGGTAAAATCAAAATTGTTCCAGGCATAAGAATCTCTTACAGAGTGGAGTTTGCAATTTGTCTTTTTTTTTTTTTCATAAGAACGGGTGCACGGATAGAGGCCAAAATTCTTCTGCTGTTCATTATTGTCAAAAAGGCACGAAATGTTAGTTACCTAAAACTTTCAACTAACCTGGTGTCCTTGCTCGTTTTCTTATTTTGAAGTTTCTCCCATTTTACGAACTCAGTTTTTTATTCGGAGAGTTTCTTTCTTGAAACTAAGGACTACAAGTGCACAATGACGTTACAGTATGAAGGAATAACGTTGGACCAAGTAGTTACCCAATTGCACGTCGAAAACTTCACCAGTAATTAAACTACTGAAAACGAAATTTTTTATGTGCTCTCTTTAAATGTAAAAATCAAGAAACCGTTAGGATTAAAAAGAGAAAGAGTGTAGTCTGATTTTTTTCGAGATCTCAAAACGTGGAAAATGAATTCGTGATTCATTATATATCCAGATCCAAAACTTGTCCTGCATAGAACTGATTGCGGGGCTGGACAATCTGCGAGCCATGCGAATTTCGCATTGTAGTCTAAGCACCCATTTCAAATAGTGCTGATAAACTAAGACACAAACAGCAGTGATAAACATATTGAACTTGTTCATTTTGATTATGACTTGACGTTTCGTATGTGCTCTACATACATTTTCAAAAGTAACTGTTGAAATTTAAAACAGCTATTTATATATAACAAAGCGGATGATGGGACTGGAACCTAGATTAAGCAAATACTTAACAGTAAAATATATAATAATAATAATAACAGAAAAGATTAATAAAGCATCAGCTTTTCACTTCCGACGTTGACGTTGAAAGCTGGCTCAAGTTCTAGAATAAATAAGATCTCTTTTATTTTACAATGATAGTCTGTTTTGCCCTTCGCTAAAATATCAAAATGATCCCACTTGATGTTATGTCCAGTGGCCTTGACGTGGTCAGCAATGGCTGAAGTATTATCATTTTTAGCTAGGGCCTTAAAATGTTCGGTTTTTCTATCGTGGAGCCGCCGTTTAGTTTTACCGTTCCAGTCCCCTCATCCGCTTTGTTATATATAAATAGCTGTTTTAAATTTCAACGGTTACTTTTGAAAATGTATGTAGAGCACATACGAAACGTCAAGTCATAATCAAAATGAACAAGTTCAATATGTTTATCACTGCTCTTTGAGTCTTATTTTTAATCAAACTACGATGGCCCAAGAACAAAAGTATTTGCTGATAAACTGTTATTAAGTCAAAGTACCCATTTTGAAACGGTTAGCGATGACTGGCATGGCTCGCCATGTTGGCTCGGATGGCTTGCAGCCATGGCTCGCTGGCTCGCACATTGTCAATGCTCACTGATTGCCATCGGACACTACCGCTGACACCAACAGGTCCAAGAGGACCTTGTGAAGGGATCTTTGTTTTCCGGACTTGTTTACATCTTTTGTCTTATTAGTACAAGTCTATTGAACTGACTATTGAAAGAGCATTGCATAATGATCTATCTCTGAACATTTGAACCTGATGTACAAGATAATCTCTGAGGAATGATGCTTTGAAAATTCGAACATTACCAAAACCAAAAGGCTTCGATTGGACATTTTAACTAACTCTAACATGTTATTTTAACGTTCGAAGTCAATTCGCAAAGAGCATGATGTCTTCTATGAGAAAATGGTTAAGTTGATGAACTGCAAAGATTCCCTTTTAGATGGTTTCATGTTACGCGTCCTCGTCGCCATATTGGTGGACGAAAACAAAAGATCTCTCATTCGTTCCTTTGTACACTGCAGCAATGTTTTCTATGTCTCACGAGATTAGTTTCAAGCCACCTATTGAGCACACTTTTGTGATCCTAGTATTAAACTTATTAAAGAGCTATTCAAATGATTCCGGAATGACTTTCATTCTGGAACGAGTTCATTCCATCTTCGTACATTTCTATGTAATTGTTCACTTGATAACGTGACGAAATTTCCTTCCCGAATAAGTCACTCCGGAATGAATTGATTTCCGTTTTCAATCCGAGTGAAAATTTCGTTCTGGGATGAAATTTCATTCTGGTATCATGTAAACGGAAAATGGACTTCGTTCTGACACGAAAATCGCAAACCGGTTAGTCTGGGGCGAGTGTCACAATCGTATCATTTTCAAAATACACCTTTTCACGGTTTCTGGCAGCATGTTTAGCCCAAAGAAGCAGCCCTATGGTCAAACTGTTCGTTACCGTTGCAGCTATTTCCATTAACATGCACAACAATATTTCACGCGAAACTTGTGCCATCTTTGTTTTCTTATCCGAAGCCAAACCCTGAAGCAGATCAATTTTGTCATGTGAATGCAGTACGAACTTCATTCTGGAACGGAACTCATTCCGGAATCATGTGAATAGCCCCTTAGTAGGTGAGTCTCAAAAATTAGGGACAAAAGATAAATCTAAAGGCTTGCTCATTCCAGAAAAGGGATTGGCTAACCTAAACAAACAACCCAAAGAAACATACAATAACAAAAACAAACTGGGTCATCTGCTGATACGCCCATCATCTACTTTGGAAAAAAACATCTTTTGTCTGGGCAGCATAACTTACTTTCTAGAAATATTCTATTTGTTAATATCTGTGTCAATGCTGAATTTTCTTCACGGAAATAATAAAAATAAGATCATCGTAAATTGCTATTGAATTTTTATGAGAAATAACGAAGATATTTCCAGGAGACACTTTTATTACCTTACAAATTGACGAATTCGAAGAAGACAGTATGACAGAGAAGTTACACCGTGGACCGATTTCGATATAAATTTATTCACTGGTAAGGATCAGACTTTTTTAAATATGAATCAATAGCTGTTTTTAATGACTTAGTTGCGGTGGAGAAGGAAGCCTATAAAGAGGATACTATCTGTAAGTAGCAAGAATTGCGTGCTTCCTTTGAAATAAGGATTTATTCTTGAGAAAAACAGCTTCCACAGTTTTCCGTCATTTTCCTAGATTATGCAATGAGGGGATAATACATTGCCAAAGGAAAGCTGGTTAAAACAAATTGAAGAAGGGAAAAATTTGAACCGCTACAAAAGGCATAATTTCAAGATAAATTCGCTGAATCACTTATGAAACATAAGTGATGACTTGCACGAAATTTTCAACTTAAAAAAGCTTCCGTTTTCGAAAACAAAAATAACGTGAGGAGGCCCCAGTCACGCACAGTTTTTCTTAATGTTTCTGTTTTCTTCCTTGACAACCATAAAGCACGATTGAGGAAGCGACCACGAGATCTTTCCGTTCAAATATGACTGAAATGATTTACACTAATAAGTCTCTGATTGAAAAAGAAAGACCTTTCTCGCGCTCGAACTGTCAATGAATATCTTCATCTAAGTGATAAATCAACCAACGAAAGGTCGATTCTTCGATTCAATGATTCTTCGGTTTGCTGTTCTCAGTTTCAGCAATGAATTTTAGTTTTGGTTTACAAGACTTATTCTGACCTGGGGAAAAGTTTATGAAGCTGATGTTTTCTTAATTGGGCAAATTCACGAAACGACGAAATTGTTCCTCAATAACCAGGTTTTGAGGACCGGCAAAGTACGACAAACAATTCCACGCGAGCAAATGTTTGGGCGCGGCAATGAAACAAAAATAATGAGGTAGTATTGACGAGGCCTTCCAAGGGTTTTTGGGGACAAGCGACATCGCTCCAAAATTGCAAAAAATCCTGTTCCAGAACACCGACAGCCGACAGAACCTGACGGAAAAAAAGCGGCAATTTGCGACAGCAACAATCCATTTTTAATTTGGACAAAGGGACATCTTTTCACTTTGTTATTTCGATACAGCGACATGACCGACCGGGCCAGCATGACTCTAAATCTTGTCTTCTGTTAGTGTTACGATTATTCAACACTTGGCACACTTGTTATGCAGTCAGCGTCGTATGTCTGATCTTATTACTAGCTATTACTGGGTTGCCAGTATGGCAATCCCAGTCGGAAAATGCGTTTCGTTTGTAGGTTTTCTTTTTTTTTCCGTGTCGGTAAAAGTCTTGCCTGTCACTCCCCTGCTAAGTGCTGTCTTTGTGCATAGAGCCTTCTGCACGTATTTTCTTAGGACCGAGAGGGTAGTGGAAATGCGTAGATTTCTCTGGTGGACACAGTAGAATGATTAACTTAACCTCAAATGGCGTCGAAAGTCATGTAACGCGAATGGCGTTTTAGTGGATCTTTAAACAAAATATACCCTTATGGAGCTCAATGGAAAGTCGGTGGGATAAACAAGACAGGCGGAGAAATACAAACACCTGGAATCTTAAAAGAGACCAGTAATGGACTTCGACAACAATCTATCGCCCGTCGAGCCGAAATCAAAGTGAGCTGTATTTCTAATATTTTACCAAGTGTGCTGTTATGTACAACACTGAAACCAAATGGAAAATTCTCTGGTCACCGCTTATGCGTTCAACCGAAGAAAGAGAACGAATCGAACACCTTAAGTGGATCTGTGATCTCTGTTGTCTGGCTATCGGTATTCATTTGTATTCAACTCTGCACAGTCTTCAGGTAAAAGAATAATTGGAAATGTGACAGCCAAGAATTATTTGAAAGAAAGCTTGTCGTCTATTTTGTGCTCATTATTCAAGGAAAAGGTTCTTTATGGAAAAGGTTTGGGAGTCCTGAAATTTATGCAATTGCGTATGATAATTTGACACGATTTAGTTTCTTCTCTTCACGCACGTAATGAAATAGGAAGGAGTTTTTGCCTCTAATAGCAAATATGTTGTTTGTTTGAAAAAATATTTCGCTTGAAAAGGTGGCCTATGTGAATTCATTATGTTGTGTAATATGCCAGCTTAACGATGGATAGTTTTTATGGCAATGGTAAAGCATTTTCTTGTCAAAATGAGGTTGGCGTCTCTTGTATTTACCGTCTGCCGTAAACTTGATTTTCAATCTCAAAATTACCTCCAGAACCTACTTTTTGCTTAGAATAAGCGTTTACAATGATGTTCTCGTGTTCTGTGGTGATACTTGCCGATTCGGGAACATTTTGTGAAAAAATATATGTAACTGGTTACACGCGCAACTTAAATCGTCCGAGCTTGCCCGATTATGCATAACATCCACTTGGCCTTTTGACATCCCATTGAAAAAAAGTCGTAAAATATTCGCGGACCGGTCGATTTCTCTGAAATCTGAAAGGGTGATTGCTAACGAATAGAGAAAGATTTTTCACAATAACTAAAAATTCCTGTGTTAAGCATGAGAATTCGACGAAGAGTTATTAAAATGCGACTAAATTTGTTGCGTGTTGCTACTTTTGTGTTTTGATTGTTGTGCAAATTTTGACAGAGAATATTAAGGGTACGTGCGATTGACCGTATTCCGGAATAGGAATACGTAGAATATAAGTTAGAAATCCTTCGTTTTTGCGGAGATTCACATTAAATTGTCAAATATCTGCTAAAATGCGATTTGAAACATATTTTTGTTATCCTTGCTGCTTCGAAACGCGCCAAACATACCGTTTTAATCATGACTCCACGTATTCTTATTCCGGAATAGGGTCAATCCAACGGGCCCTAAATTATGAAAAAATATCTACTGATAGATCGTTAAAAAATCTTTATTTTTAGCGGTTATTTGAACACAAAAGATGCAACGCTTGACGAGAAATAATATTTTTGTCAATATTTGAAAGAAGAGAAATTTCACAGGAAGCGGGACGCGGTGAAAATGAGTTAACAAATTTGCATACGTGCGTTGAAATGTGATACGCGAGGACACAGGAATTTGTTCTCTCTGACAAATGATTTTGTCATTGTAGTGTAAAATGAAGTTTATTTGGGAAGCCAACAAGATTTTTTTAACTACCTGGTTAATCGAATTTATTACTACGACTTACTAGTAAGAAGATTGATTACACGAAACTCACGCTTTTTGCGAACTTTGAGTGTCATGAAATTACATCTTTTGCGTGACAATATATCCCTTTACTTTAACACAAAAACATTCAGATAGTAACAAACTTCATATTTACTTAACCATTTCTTCTGCTTTTGTGCTTGTCAGCATTGTGATTTGCGATAATGCGCAAGTCTGTTTTTGTATCTCATAGATGTTTAGATTTTCAATTACAAGGGCGCTCGAGCAACCTCGCGGTTGTGTAAATAGTTCACCCTGAAGTCAAAATAGATACGTTTCTCCGGAACCCGACAAGGAAGGCTTCCTGACCCGACAGATGAAGACGGAAGTTTCTTGGCTAAAAAGTACGTTGTTTTACTCTGAAAACGACGAACGATTAACATTCTTTCCCGTAATTCATTCAGTTGACAGAAGGTGATCACGTGCACCGTTATGGTTGCCTAGCACGTGATCAATTTTTTCCTTTGACAAAACATCATGACTTTTCGTTTATTCATAAAAGTCAGAGACGGCAGAAATTTTCGTGTTTTTACGATCGATTGTCATTAATCTTTCGATGAGAATTCGATTCAGAGTTATATCTGTCTTTTGGCTTGTCTTTTGCTGTTATTAAACTCCTGGCCTTTACGGTACTTTTTGGTGCATACGTAAAGCCAAACAATGTGACCTGGCATCAGATTAGACTAACAAGAAGAGGAATTTATATTAAGCGGAAACAACACCTTCACCTTTGGGTGATGTGAAGTGCTGAACCTTCACTTCAGTCACACGCTTGTCACGCTCGTGTCGCTTGTGTGCCATGGTCATTGGTGTCAGAGTTCGATTCTCTGCAAGCCAACTCGGTACCTTTTATCGGGTCTGTACGACTTTTCTCTCTCTTCTTGTTAACGTGGAGTATGTGAAACGGGAAAACATATTTAAAAAATCGGACAGCTGTCGCAGCATTCTCAAGAAAAGCAAAAAGAAGGACAAAAAGAGCCACAAGAGGAATAAAAGGAAAGGTAAGTTGTCTGACACTGTTTACCAGTAATTACTGACTAATAATTACTGAGAGGGTTTTGACGGTCTTCCTTGCATTTAAGTGTCTGGCAATGACAGCAATTAATAATTAATAATGCGATAGCTTAATATGTTGCTTGATTATAACGTATTTCAATTACCGTATTAACACTTCCGTGGCTCGTTTCCGCATACAGCCCCTCTTCACCCCCTTCCAAAAGTTATAATCCCCACTAGTTAGTCAATCTTGGAAGTGACGCGTTCTTAACTGTCTCTCTTCCAGAAAAAAAATACGTGTTGGTGTCTTCCAGCTCTGGGACTGAAAGTGAAACTGGACTTAACGAGAGAAAACGCATCCACTCCGACTCTGACTCCGAGGATAATGAGGCTCTGTGGCTAGGCCCGTTAAGGTCGCTAAGATCACCAAAACCGTTCAAAAGTCTATCTCTTGCTTTTTCAGTAATGGTGAAAGTAAAGTGGTCGATCTTAAAGAAGGAAGTCTTTTTTACGGGCGCTTACTCTTTAAATTAAACAAAATTACAGGACGCAAAAATTAAGCACGTTTAGCGAACATTTGTATTCCAGCGAAAAAGCGACAGCGACAATTGTCTCTACCCAAATAGGCGACAGGTGGACTGGAAAATGAGCGACAAAGCGACATCAGAACCCCCCGTGGAAAGCCTCAATAACAGCTAAATGTTCCTGCCCTCTCGCTATTTCTATCGCACATCAAAGCAGAACGATAAATAAAAGTCCTTTATTTCTTTTACTTACAACAACTGAATAGTAATCGAACCCCTTATTGCATGGTTTTCTTGTCATTTGCTCACTTTTGTTTATTGTATCCAAGGAGATGGTGTGTAGTGATTTGTATCCAAGAAGGTTTAGAAAAATCGCAAGAGGAGTTTCCCTTGACACGCAACTCACCTCCTAATATATGTTAAGTTGTTGTCGGATGCGATTGGAACGTCATGCGAAACACGTAACCTTTAATTCTTAAAACCGTCCGGAGAAATCTCAACATTCATCCCTCGAGGCAGATGGCTTTTGTTATTAAGTTGCGCAAGAAAGTGTATTAAAACAAAACTGCTGGCCGGGTCATGCATATTTGCAACTTCACCGCTTTGTTTCGAGATCGTGCGCACACATCATTAATTCTTCTCTCATATCTTAGAAAAGTATTTTTTGTATTTAGTGATCGTTCATACGGACATGGAAAATTATTTTTGAAAAACTTTCCCTCTGTTTTTTTCTCGAAGCAGTCAATCGTTGCAAGCCAGGCTCCGTCAGAAGAATAACGAAGAACAGTTTGAGGTAAAAGATTCTTCAGTTTAGTTTACAATCGGGAATGATTTTTTTTCTTTGCATACTAGCACCATTTTGAAATATTTAGACGGTACCTAATCAAGTTACATCAGCGGGCATAATGTGTTCTACACTTCGCGAACAATGTGCAAGTTCTTTAACTCCCCTTAGAGTTTAAGACCAAAGGCTTTGAGACGAGTGTTTGTTATATCCCAGGTTGTTATTGTTGAAACTTTGAAAGTCTTGTGGAACCTCATTCGTTTAACACCAAACGGACAAACACCATGGATAATGAATTCCACATAATTCCTTTTAAGATTAAGTTGCACTGATTTTTTTAAGACGCTTGGCCCTCGCTGAAAAGCAAAAGTTGGAAGATCACGCTTTAACAAAGGCACAAGACTATGTTAACGAAGTTTCATTATGTTAGCTGAGTTCTGAAGCAATGAAAAATAGACAAATAGATTAGAAACGTGACTGGTTAAAAAGGAGCAGCGAAAAAAATTCCGGTTGATACAATTTATCAAATAAATTTAAACATATATCAGAGATTAAAGATTGATATAAACTGAGATGAGATAAAAATGTGTATCTATAGATATTAAAATAGTGATATTTTTAGCGTTTCTCAGAGCAACTTGATAACCGAAATTCGTTGGTGATCTTCGCGTTCCAGACAAAGGACTTCTGGAATAAGAATACAACTTGATTTTAACAGGATTTAGCTACATGCAGGCTACGCAAGAAGCACAGCTCCGCTTGATGGTTAGTTTCATCTTCTTTTGCTGTTAAGTGTAAGATACTGTTTATGTTCTTACGGTCTTGCATGTATGCGTTTTTTGTTTGGATCGCAAGCCAATGATACTTTTCCTTACAAGTGCTGCTACATCACACGATTGACTTCTTTTCGTTATCAAATTTGTAGCTGATTGGTTTACTAAAACACTGTAAACGAAGGAAAATTTTTGCAAGTCAGCTACAGAAAATAATTTGACATAGCTGTCGGCGTTTAAGACAATTTTCAATCAAGACGAATTCATCCGGCCTAAATTTTGAATCAAATTTCCCAGTACAGACTTCCCATCATTGGATTCATGATCACCGTTCCAGTGATCAGTGATTTTCGAAAAGGCGGATTGAATTGTCAGGTCAATTTTCCTAAATCTTAACACGAGAAATTTACGCGGCAATCTTCCGAAAAAAAGTTAATAAAATTGTTCCTAAAATAGAATCAAGCCGTTTCCGATTTTCGACCACCTTATTATTTATTGGCAACATATACACAGAGCTATGGAAAACCCTTTGAAATGATTTTAGCAAAACGTAATAAATCCTTTCGGCCTCAGATCGATTTGCAGCGGATTTTCTTTCACAGAATTGGACACATAGAATACTGCAAATTTCCCGTTTACATAAGCCTCGGGAATATATGTGGGAATACAAGGAGTAACTTTCCGGAGGCTTCCATTTCGTTAGAAGGATGTTTTGGGTGATTCGGTAAGTCTAGCTTACCTCTGGGCAATTTACTTACCAGTAAGTGCAAATTAATTAGGTCATATCCCTGATACTTATCATAGCTTAATAAAGGGAAATGAAATATGTTTTATTGAATAATGCTCATGGTCTGGCGGAGCCGAGAGTACTTTCCTTGTATTGCCGACGTTCTCCAAAAGGAAAATGTACATAGATGATCCCTGAAATCCCTCAAAGGGAATCGATTTCAAAAGTGTCAATTTTCATAATCATCTTCATTGTTACCGCTGAAAATTAGCTTGAAGAATGAAATAAGTGTATGTGTTGCCGGTAAAATCCGTTCTCAGGTTGAATCAATTTTTAACTAGGTTAAATTGGGGCGCATTTTACCTAGGTTGAATATGCACTCAGATGAATTGAAAAAACTTTTTTTGGAGCCAATATTAAACCTAGTTTTGGTTATTATACATGGATATCAATTGAATTATTATACACAAAGAACTGTGTTGGGTTGAGCATGTTCGTCGTTGTTGTGCAGTGGTGAAGACACAGCACTATGGATCTGGATCCGAGTTCGACTACACCGATCAGTTAATGCTAAGTGCATAATACAGTTCTTTGAATTGTTTACTTCCTTACTACTGTTGTAATGTTGAGACTGAATGGGTAAGTGTATCAATACAGAAATCGATAAAATGATACGATACATTAAGAAGATGTGTTGAGATAAGTAATAGAGAGCTTGAGGGAAGGTTATAGCCGTTTTCAATCCTTTTATGATTCGGTGGAGTGCGTATGCAACCTACAATACTCGTCACAATTGTTGGAACACCCATCCCCGTTTCCCCCTTCCTCCAATGTTGATTTTCACAACTACTAGAAGTCACCTGACAAATTCTCACAGAACATTGAATTGGCGGGAGGGGGATGTGGCATAAGCTACGATCTTGTAACACGATGATTCTGGACCATTCGCTAAGTGTTCCAACTATGTCTAGTATTGTACGTAATGTGAGGATCACCAACTGATTTAACTTAGACAAAAGCGGATTCAACCTGAGAACGCATTTTACCTGCAACATATATATTTGAATGCGGGTTATAGATGAAAGACCAGCTCCACTGGAATGAGAAGCTCCATAGCTCAGTGAGTAGAACATTGCATAGGCAACGTACATGCCATGGGTTCGAATCCGGGTTCGAATCTCGTTTAATACCTTCATTATGTGGAATATTGGTATAAAGATGACACTTTTCAGGTGTTGCTAATAATGAATTAGAGGGTAATTTGCCAATGGTAAGGAGTTTATTGAGAAAATCATCAGTGTCTTTGTCATAAGATGGTAGTTTGTGGACAAGAGTTTGTCCGAAGATGGTCGTCAACAAAATGGGATATGCGTTCAGTGGGATGACTATTAGATGAAACAATGGGGCGCACTAGGTTACCGGGCTTCTGTACAGTGCGAAGGATGTAGAAACGTCCTGGTTTTACGTCAGGTTGTATGAGGTATTGTTTTGTGTTCTCGTCAATGAGGTCCGACTTCATTGTACATTATGTTTACGTATACTGTTATTCGCTTTTGTATGTCGGCAGTGATGGCAGTCTTCATTTATTGATAAGCGTCGGTAGAATTTAGAGTCGTTAAGTTGTCTGTTGCATTCGTCAATGTACCAGGCCGTTTTATTCATAATAACCGTACCGGAACCCTTGTCTGCTGGTTTTATTACATTGTCTTGTCGTTGTTTAAGTTGGCGTATTGCCTGTCGTTCTGAGGAGGTACGATTGTCACGAATAGGGTTAGGTTTACACGTAGTGATGTCAAGTTTAACAGCGTCTAATGTATCCAGGGTCTGTTCTCTGTTAGTAGGAGGGTTCCAAATATTTTTATTATGGAAAGGGTTGTCTCGTTTGTTCATGTTAGTGGTATTGTTCTCCGGTCAAAGAAGTACTCTGTTAGTCGTATGCGTCGAGTAAAGTCGTATATGTCAGCTGAGATTTCAGGCCAGTTGATGTGTCTAGGAGTAGGACAGAGTGTGAGTCCACGTGAGAGAACAGGTATCTCGTCGGGAGACAGAATAGAATTAGAAAGATATATAACAGACGCGTGATCAAGTGGAAGCTTAGCACGCTTGCTGTTGTGGCGAGAGCGTTTGCGAGTGCGTGCGAGAGTATTACACATGGATGCGTGACTGGTAATGTGAGATGAAGTGAAGTTGCTGTTAGTAGTTATGTTATAGTTAGGGGTTGTGTTGTTCTGTGTAAGACTGTTGAGTGAGGACTTTAGGCATGGAAAGGTTAACAGTAACATTAGATGTAGTATAGTACACCACTACATTCAAATGCCCTTGACTGAAGAGGAAATGCCCTTGAAGAGGAAGTCAACTTTGTAACGGCACGTGAAGCCATCCTATCAAGGCTTCAATTGCAGCACCCTACAATGTACGACCAGTACGATACATGTGCCATGACAAGGGAACTTGAAGCTTGGACTCCTTCAGTTACCGTACATGTGCGAGACTATTCCCATTAATCTGCATAACAATATTTCACACGAAACTTGGGCCATCTTTGTTTTCTTATCCGAAGACAAACCCTGAAGCAGATCGATTTTGTCATGTGAATGCAGTACGAACTTCATTCTGGAACGGAACTCATTCCGGAATCATGTCAATAGGCCCTTAGTACGTGAGTCTCAAACGTTAGGGACAAAAGATATATCTAAAGGCTTGCTCATTCCAGAAAAGGGATTGGCTAACGTAAACAAACAACCCAAAGAAATATACAATAACAAAAACAAACTGGGTCATCTACTGATACGCCCATCATCTACTTTGGAAAAAAATCTTTTGTCGGGGCAGCATAAACAAAGAATACATATGTACAGCATTAGAAAAGGTAATCTTCTTTCTCGACCATCACTTACTTTCTAGAAAAATCCTATTTGTTGGCATCTGCGTCAATACTGAATTTTCCTCACGGAAATAATAAAAATAAGATCATCGTAAATTGTTATTTAAATTTTTATGAGAAATCACGAAGATATTTCCCGAAGACAATTTTATTTGCTTACAACTTTTACAAATTTGTGGAAGACAATATTACAGAGAAGTTACACCGTGGACTAATTTCGATATAAATTTATTCATTCCTAAGGATCGGACTTTTTTAAATATGAATCAATAGCTGTTGTCAATGACTTAGTTGCAGTGGAGAAGGAAGCCTATAAAGAGGATATTATCTGTCAGTAGCAAGAATTGCGTGGTCCGTTTAAAATAAGGATTTATTCTTGATCAAAACAGCTTCCGCAGTTTTCTGTCATTTTCCTAGATTATCCAATGTGCCAAAGGAAAGAAACGCATCATTCCAAGATAAATTCGCTGAATCACTTATGAAACATAAGTAGAAAACTGCGTACGTTGTTTTTTTTTTGGTCCTGAAACACAGAAAAAACAGAAAGCTTAACTTGATTGCGTAGCAAAGTGGTTCGGCAATAAGTACAAATAAAGTAGAAAGAAATGATAAAGAGAGGCACATAAACGGCAAAAGGTAGAAAAATAGGAGAATTTTAGAAAAAAAAAGAAAAAAAAAACGTTATCGACTGCAATTATAAATGCAATCATTTAATTAATATTTTAGCTTTGGAAAGTATCTAGAAACACAATGCGCTCTATGAGTATATGTGATGACTTGCACGAAATTTTCAACTTAACAAAGCTTCCGTTTCCGAAAACAAAAATAAAGTGGGGAGGCCCCAGTCACGCACAGTTTTTCTTAATGTTTCTGTTTTCTTCCTTGACAACCATAAAGCACGATTGAGGAAGCGACCACGAGATCTTTCCGTTGAAATACGACTGAAATGATTTACACTAATAAGTCTCTGATTGAAAAAGAAAGACCTTTCTCGCGCTCGAACTGTCAATGAATATCTTCATCTCAGTGATAAATCAACCATAATACTATAAACCAACGAAAGGTCGATTCTTCGATTCAATGATTCTTCGGTTTGCTGTTCTCAGTTTGAGCAATGAATTTCAGCTTTGGTTCACAAGACTTATTCTGACCTGGGGAAAAGTTTATAAAGCTGATGTTTTCTTGGGCAAATTTACGAAATCACGAAATTGTTCCTCGATGGCCAGGTTTTGAAGAGCGGCAGGGTACGACAAACAATTCCATGCGCGCAGATGTTTGGGCGCGGCAATGAAACCAAAATAATTAGCTAAATGTTCCTGCCATCTCGCTATTTCTATCGCATATCAAAGCAGAACAATAAATAAGAGTCCTTTATTTCTTTTACTTACAACAACTGAATAGTAATCGAACCCTTTATCGCGTGGTTTTCTTGTCATTTGCTCACTTTTGTTTATTGTATCCAAGGAGATGATGTGTAGTGATTTGTATCCAATGGAAGAAGGTTTAGAAACATCGCAAGAGGAGTTTCCCTTGACACGCAACTCACCTCCTAATATATGTTAAGTTGTTGTCGGATGCGATTGGAACGTCATGCGAAACACGTAACGTTTAATTCTTAAAACCGTCCGGAAAAATCTCAACATTCACCCCTGGAGGCAGATGGCTTTTGTTATTAAGTTGCGCAAGAAAGTGTATTAAAACAAAACCGTGGCTGGCCCGGTCATGTATATTTGCAACTTCACCGCTTTGTTTCGAGATCGTGCGCACACACCATTAATTCTTCTCCCATATCTTAGAAAAGTCTTTTTGTATTTAGTGGTCGTTCATACGGACATGGAAAATTATTTTTGAAAAACATTGCCTCTGTTTTTTCTCGAAGCAGTCAATCGTTGCAAGCCAGGCTCCATCAGAAGAATAACGAAGAACAGTTTGAGGTAAAAGATACTTCAGTTTAGTTTACAATCAGGAATGATTTTTTCTTTGCATACTAGTACCATTTTGAAATATTTGGACGGTACCTAATCAAGTTACATCAGCGGGCATAATGTGTTCTACACTTCGCGAACAATGTGCAAGTTCTTTAACTTCCCAAAGAGTTTAAGACCAAAGGCTTTGAGACGAGCGTTTGTTATATCCCACGTCGTTATTGTTGAAACTTTGAAAGTCTAGTGGAACCTCATTCGTTTAACACCAAACGGACAAACTTCTCAATCACGATAGGATGGATAATGAATTTCTCATAATTCCTTTTAAGATTAAGTTGCACTGATTTTTTAAGACGCTTGGCCCTCGCTGAAAAGCAAAAATTGGAAGATCACGCTTTAACAAAGGCACAAGAATATGTTAACGAGGTTTCATTATGTTAACTGAGTTCTGAAGCAATGAAAAATAGATAAATAACTTAGAAACGTGACTGGTTAAAAAGGAGCAGCGAAAAAATTCCGGTTGATACAATTTATCAAATAAATTTAAATATACATCAGAGATTAAAGATTGATATAAACTGAGATGAGAAAAAAATGTGTATCTATAGATATTAAAATATTGATATTTTTAGTGTTTCTCAGAGCAACTTGATAACCGGAATTCGTTTTCGAGAGAGATGAAGATCTTCGCCGCCTGACAAACGACTTCCGGAATAAAAATACAACTTGATTTTAACATGATTTAGCTACATGCAGGCTCCGCAAGAAGCACAGCTCCGCTTGAGGGTTGGTTTCATCTTCTTTTGCTGTTAAGTGTAAGATAATGTTTATGTTCTTACGGTCTTGAATCCGGTTAACGTCTCATTAAAATTCGATATCCGATAAATTCGATCAGAGAGACATCGGTAGCTCAAAGTTCTTTGGCCCTGCTCTTCTTTCGATTAGATAAAGTGGAAAAGAAAATATATTCCTCGGAAAACTCATTTCATAAACTTTCAATAGAGGTATAGTTTATGGCTGTTACGCTTCACAAAGCGCGTTAAAAAAAATTCGCCAAGGACACCCGCAAAGGTATTCCGTAAACTTAAAGTTAAAAAGTCTTCTCGGTTACGGTAAAAATGGCTTCTTGTAGTTGATATTCAGCTATACTCAGTAAAAGAAGATTCCACACAACATGACGAAAACTGGAAAAACCCAGACGACTTCCAGTGCTTTACTCTCTAAACAGACTGCAACAGAGATGTGTCATGGCATGTAAAAGGGATTGTGTATAAGTGTATGCGTGTATACGATCGACGTTGGACTGCGCCGTACCTGTTTTCCACCATTCACTTCCAAAGTATTTGACCCACGAACTGGAACTTAACTAAGGGAGCGTTGGCAAATATATGTCCCAGTTCTAATTACGACGAAGCCATAACTCGCCTGGATTTAGTATCACTACACGAACATCACCGAAGTTTATGCAATGACTTCTTTAATAACATTGTAAACGATGAGAGTCACAGATTGCATCATCTGTTACCACCGTTACGTAAAAACGAGAGATATTTTTATCGTCATAAACGAACATTTGCCATCCCGAAAGTTAAAACTGAAAGAGCAAAGAGATCTTTCATGATCACTTCTACAGCCTTAATTTCGACAATTAATTTTAAATTATGAATAATTATGAATAGTAACTATGTAATGTATACAGGAATTTGTTATAGATTTTACCTTTTTTCATTTTCATATATCTATTTTGTATAATACGCAATTCAGCCTTAAGGCTACTATGTATTATTGTATAATAAACACCTATCTATCTATCTTGTGGATGACCGGGTAGAAAATGAACTGCTACTTGCAAGAGCAGGTAATTATTGATCTTTGAGATCTTCGTGAAACTAATTGTTTCCGTCACCATATGTCCCATGAAAATGATCTAATGTTGTCTCCTGTCTAGTAAACCACGCTGGAGACGAATCTGTCAATACTGGAGTAAAGCGAACACGTGAAGCATCGAATGGAATACACCCCTCCGGAAATATGCTCTTTCGCATGAGCACATGCTTTAGCGATGGTTGTATTTGCCCAGTAACTCATGTGCAAAGTGGTACATTTGAGAAGTATGCTGCACTCTGAAAATCACAGCGGACCTGCAACTTATTTCCAACAGACCCTGGATAAGAATGGCTCAAAGTGACAAGGTCCCTTTTTCATCTGGCGGCTGGTGTCCTTTGAAGGGTTTGCTGTATCTATTGAACGACAATTGCTGTTTGATCTTGCAAAATCACAAAATGTAGCACGCTTGCAAGAAGGTGTGCGAACCATAACCAAAATGAAATACATTCGTTGGCATCGTCCCTAAGGTCAAAGAAGGCTGGGCCCTAAAAGAAAACAAAGAAGGTGAAGACTTGGCGAAGTTCACTTGGACAAACTACAGGCAGAAAAGTTGACCCCTAATTAGTGGCACGGGAAACGAGACGGTCATATAGGAAGTATCTGAATTCCAATCCTAACAGCACGACACGTTTCTTCGTTCTTCTCACGACTTGCAACAAAATCACGAGAAATACCTCATCCCGATGATTTTCGTGCCCTTGGAGAGGGAGTCAACTTTTTAACAGTACGTGAAGCCATCCTATCAAGGCTTCAATTGCAGCACCCAGGGGCGGATCCAGGAATTTTTGATGGGGGGGGGGGGGGGTCCAAACCTTGACTCAGAAAAACACTACAGAAACTTTTTTCAGATCAGTGGCAAAATAGAATGGCTCTCCATCAAAAAACAAGTCAACCAGTTGAGTAATAATAGGCGATCCTGCAGATGCGAGAATTTTAGACTCAAACAAGTAGTAAAAAAAAAAAAATTCGGTTAGGGAAGGGGGGTTCCGGACCCCCTCGACCCTCCCCCTGTATCCGCCACTGGCAGCTCACAGTGTACGACCAGTACAATATATGTGCCATGACAAGGGAACTTGAAGCTTGGACTCCTTCAGTTACCGTGCATGTGCGAGAACTTTGAGCTTTACACACCATCCTCCAAGCTTAGAAGGAAAGCACCCTACATTTAGCCTACTACTTGAAATGAATATGTCAACTTGTTCTTCTGGCGTGGTTTCCGATGACTGACCGAGTCCTACTGGACGAAGTAACAACTGATAACCGACATATTTATTTGATTTCTACAAGGAAATAAGAGACGGGCTATTTAATCCGGGTTGTCCACCATTTAACAAAAAAAACCCCGGACATTTCGATTGGAATGTAAATGGCAAGGCTATTTGGTGTTGTAGAGCGGAAAGTTTCGAGCGATTAGAATTTACATATCGCAAAATGGTAAGCTGATCCCAAGAGAATTTTCCGTTTCGGACTTTAACGGTATGGGTTGTTTTCACGTGACGTCATCGCCGACATGTTGGTGGACGAAAACAAAAGATCTCTCATTCGCTCTTTTTGTTCGTCCACCAGCAATTGTACATTGCAGCATTGTTATATGTGTCTATAGAGATTGGTTACACACCACCTATACTTTGAACCAGCCGGGGATCAACCAGTTGCAGGCTCTAAATGGTAAACAACTCCATTTACTGTAGTGAATGTTTCTGAAAAACAGCTGGATCAGGGGTTATTTTTCCGACCATCCTCCTAGGAATACAGTAGAAGGGTTCAGTCTCAGCGTCTTCTCATCTTCTGCAAAACGTCATTCTTTAGAAAACAAAGCCTTTTAAAACTGACACACTCGTACTTGTTGTATACGCTCCAATCACCACCACTACCCCTCTCCCCCACCCTTCGGGCAATCCTCTGTCCTTTTTTAGTTTGAAATTTTAAAAATAGAATCTCTGAAATTCCACTTTCACGGGCAAAAAGTGGTGTTGAAATGCCCCACTTAAGCATTGAAAAACAGACACAAACCTACTCTTCATCTAACTGTAAAACTCTACTTGTTGATGAGCAGTTACAAATACCGGCATACTAGACACTTCCGATTGAAATGCTCCACAGTCAAATACCCTTATGTAGTCAAATGTCCAGGGTATACCCAAGGTATGTTGAAGTTTCGAAATGATCGCCGCATTTCTCAAGGCTTTTTCTCGCGACTGAAATTGACGTATCAATGAGGTCACGTTTTTCCGTTGATTTGTATAACTATCTACAAGTTCTCGTGTTTTTACGCCACTTTTCTCGGTTGGGCTCAAATTTCATGCCATGCTAAGGACAGTTCAAAAGCGCGAGATTAGTCAGTATTTTGTTAGTCCACAAACGAGCTTGACCACAATACACATAAGATCTAGCAAAAGGGCGCCATAAACTGACAAAAGAAATTGGTTTTTTGTTTCAAGGTAAGACTATCTTTATCATGAGACCTCAGTTGTATGAGCGAACCTCGAACACTAAACAAAGCCACAATATTTAAACCACGACAACAAGGCCCCCACGTGGGCCAGAATAGTAATTTTTTTTATTGAATCAACAGTCCTTTTTAAAAATCATTTACGTATCTAAATAACGAATCGGTGAAACCATGGTTTTTTTGACTGGTTTATTTAGGGGGCGTTCGATTGATCGTATTCCGGAATAGGAATACATGTAATAGCAATTAGAACTCCTTCATTTTTGCGGAGATTCACATTAAAACTGTCAAACATTGTAAAATGCTATTTTAAACACATCTTTAATATTTTTGTTCAGTAGTCAAAACGAAAGGCATACTGATTTAAATCATCATTCCACGTATTTTTACTCCGAAATAGGGTCTTAAAATATGGATCTTCGGATTTCAGCTGATTTCCAATCGAACACAAAATCTGAAAACGGATTTTGTCGCACATTTTTACTAATTGGAAATCTATGTTGGGTGAGGATTTCAATTAACAAAATCCTTCACGTAGCGAAATCTGTTTTCGGACTTCCTGATCGAACACACCCTTATTCACGTTTAGTTAATTAAACACTTTTTCATTGCAAAGCTAAAATGCTCGGTACAATTTTTTGTCTTGACGCGTTCCTTTGAGCGGGCCAAAATTGACACTTTGATAAAGTGAAAACGAACGATGAAGCTTACGTTTTGTGTCTATTTTCGTTCTGGACTTTGAATTTGAACCTCTTGTGGTTAGTATCTTCGACGGGACCCAAAGCTGACATAAAATACGAATGCTTAAGAAATGTTTATACATTTAATGATAGATTCGCAGTACGGGAGAACTTTCCATTGTTGGAAACGAGGTCGCTAAAGATGCCATGCGTTTCATACATTAGCCTCCGGCTCGATTACTGTATCCCCATCCTATGTAACGACTATAATAAATAAATTGATTGATTGATTGATTGATTGTATTTCCGCGGGGCCAAGGCGAGTTTTTTTGCCGTGTTTTTCAAGTTTTGAAACTTTTTCCGAAAACCATCGACAAAAACAGCGGAACTTTCAAATACGATTTTTGTAGGTTACTTAGGTTATATTCATATTCATATTCTGCCCATATATATGTGAAATTTGGATTCTGTCTTCGGATTCTCGATATTTTATCACTCGGAGTTGCTTCAGTCTGGCTCAATGACCCTAAGACTCTCACGCGCATGGTCGGAAATTGGCGGAAGGTATTACAATCATAGTACAATTAGCAAAGTCAAGATTCAAGGATGAAAACAAATTCGCTCGAAGTTAAAAAGAAGCACTATTCCATAGATTATTTTTTTCTATTTATTACAGTTTCTACAGGATTTATTATGCTTTGAAAGTTATATCTACCCAAAGGTATCCTTTAAACTTGTCAGAATGTTTTCCGCGGGACAAGATGGGCTTTAACATGACAGTTATGGTAGATAGTTTAACACTTTGTGTTAACTAACTTTTACATAAAACAATACACTCATATGTTTACTTTACGACCATGCGTGTTTCTTTTTTCATAGACATGGCAGCAAGTCCACACAATACCTCCAATAAAGACATTGGAGCTCTCGGTGATCCGCTTGGGAGAGGAGACATTGAAATATGGTTTCAGGTCATTCTTGCCGTTCTTATCTGCTTAACCAGTTTCTTGGGAAACTCGCTTGTTGTTTACGCCATTCATAAGGACACTCGACTCAATACCATTACAAACGTACTGATCGAAAACCTGGCGTACAGCGACATATTCATGGCGATCTTTCACATGCCTTTTTGGATTGTCAGTCTTCGTTTCGGGAAATGGGTTTTTGGTCATGTGGCCTGCGAGGTGGCTGGCGTGACACAACTCATCTTTGGCATCGTGTCGCTGCTGACAATGACAGCAATTGCAATAAATCGCTACCTCAAAGTTTGCCGACGCCATTTATACACGAAGTTTTTCTCCAACAGGAAGGCAACGTATGTAATAGTTTTCTGCTGCTGGATACTTTCCATAGCAGTAAATACACCGCAATTGTACGGTTGGGGAAACATAACCTATCACCATTTTTTCACTGATTGCACTTGTGAATGGGCTAATCCCGACATTTCTTATATCATTTTCTTGGTTGCTATGACCATCTTCACTCCTGCTACCATCATATTTGGCTGCTATTACGTGATATACAAGACTGTAAGAGCAAGTGCACGAAGAGTACAGGGCCATTTTGATCTACCTAATCTAGGCAAAAGCGAAGACAAGTCCGACGCCAGGGTATTAAAAACCTCACTTGTCGTGGTATGCGTTTACATCGCATGCTGGACTCCACTGTCGGTCATCGGTTTCATCGAAGTTTTTGGATCCCAGTCCCCTCGCTTGGCGTATTTTATCTCCTACGTTGGGGCATACTGCAGCAGTATGACTAATCCGTTTATATACGGTATAATGAACCCTCAATTTAAACGGGCATTTTCTACTATTGTAAGACTAAGGGAGGATTCTCGACATGGTAGATTGTCTGGTTTGCCAAGAAATCGGGAATCAAATTCCCAGATGCAGGTGATTTCAACGCAAGGCATAAACCAATGAATTATCTTGCAAAGGATAAAAAAAGTACATTCCCGGTTTCAGACTTCTAGTTAAATCTTCTGCGGCTTCTGCCATACCCATATTTTTCCTTCTTCCTTGTGTCGATGATTTTAAATAGACCTATTCAGTTTTGAAAATACGCATATTGTTACTCAGTTGCAGAATGTTTCAAAACAACAGTATCTATTTTTCCTGATACTGTTTCCAAAGTGCTCGTTTTGAACTAATTGGCTTTGTCCTATGTCAATTTTGCAAATTTTAGTTTTATCAAATTTGAAGAGACTCAGCGTCCTATGAATCGGTCCACGTGTTAGTTGTTTACTGAGCGAGAAAGAGAGACAGAGAGAATTTAGGTAATTGGTTTAAATGATCCTCTTGACCTTCTAGAACAGAGATTTATTCAGTATTACTTTTCATCTGTCGCTTCAAAGGGATTTCTCTTGGTATAGGTAGTTCTAGGTACCCATATGTAACATTTTTGCTACACTGATTACCTCGTTTTTGCACTGTGTTACCCGAAAAATGCATTTCTCGTAGCCAATCAGAATGAAAAATTTTTTTCATGTTTTTTGTTAAAGGGCGATATATAAAGTGAGCAAACACTTTGCCAGTTTTTACTCGACGGCAGGAACCGATGAGTAGGAGCTTGCCTTCCCCATGCAATCCCTATGAGTCAAACTTTGCGTGTGTATGTATTTCTATTTTTAGAACGACACGAGTTCTTCAGCTCTACACGCACTGTTTAGAATGGCCAATCAGAATACTAGAAAGTTATTGTCAAACGAAGACAATATAGCAAAAAAAAAAAAAAAAAATGCAAATTGATTAAAATGTGAGTCTCCCGCTGAAGGGGTAGTTCTAAAAATAGAAGGATACGAGCAAAGGTAGACTCAAGGATATACTGCAAATGGAGGCTCCTAGTCATGGGCTCCTGTCGACTGTGTTCTCCCGGTCGTTCTCCCGAAGTTTATTATAGCGCTTGGCTATACACTCCTTCACCCCTTTCCCCCCCCCCCCCCCCCCCCCAACTACCCCCAACGTCTTGATGGTAATTAGTTCTACTTTACATTTAGATGAAACTAATTTTACACTCGCTTGAACTCGGAGCTCGGAAATGCCCTATTAAAATGTCAGTCAGCTTCGCTTTGCGAGCAAACTCAGGAGATCTGTGATTTAGATTTCCGGTGATATCATCGCTGAAAGAAGCAACGCGGTGTATTTTCAAGGTACGAACGTGTCGATATAATGACCACTTGATAGTGGAAACGCCTTCGGAATTTAACTTTTTTGACAAAACTGTTTGGAAACGTTGCCAATGCGTTGAAAAACATTAGAAAATCATACACAATAAGAATAATAATCTGCTCCTAGCTGTCCAAGGAGCAGATTCTTATTATGGGAGATTTTAACATTCATCTCGACAGCATCAACGATCGGGATGCCGTCAAGCTCTTGGATCTTCTTGAATCCTTTGGACTCCAACAGCATGTAACAAGAGGGTGCCCTATACTTTTTACGTGAAGCGTGATGGGGCGATTTATTTTCTCGTGAATCGCGATTTAATTTTTTTAAAATTCGTGATTAGTGATTAAAGATTGTAAGATCTTTTCATGTCCACGTGAACGAATTTTTTTTAATTAAACGTGACCGTGAACCACCGTGTTTTGCGTGATGAATTTCCGGCCATTTTATTGTTTAAAAAATGTACGAATTGTTTTCGAACAACTTTGATTAGGTTTTGATAGGACATGGATTTCATATGGATCGATAAAAGTCATAAAATAGACCACCAATGGTTTTTGAACAAATAAGATAAGACATTACGTCATCTTTTGTCGCGTATGCCGACAGACAACCTCAGAAAGATTGGAACCACGTGCTCTGACGTAGGGCTCGTCTGAAGTGAACCGGCTTCAAAAGAGAGAGGTGAATTTTTCTTCCTTTTTATGTGAAGTGTATAAAGTGTATAGAGCGGGAATAGTCGGAATATTGACCAATATTTTGACTTTCGTGCACAGACGCAACATACATGAATACAACGGACTAACCGTGCGTGATTGTTGCAGGAAATAAGGAAAAACAACTTATACCACAAATAATACGTCTCGGTGAATTCAAGGACAGTCCATTAACCCAGGACACCTGAGGAGACTAACAATCGAATTTTCAGTAGAAAAGCAGTCATCTACAGCGAACGACGGTGAACCGAGGCGTGCAAACATACAAATCTTAGATTATTTTTCTTACTCTAGAAAACACTAGAAGTAGTAAAGGGTCGCATTAGTTAGAAGTCAAAATGTGACTCCATCAGACAAAGACAAGTGCAGAGATTCCAACCCTCCCGATTTGATGTGTTCCCTCCCGCTTTCCCGACTGTTATCAGATTCTCCCGATTAATCATGAAATTCTGAAAACAAGGGAAAAAAAATGCTTATCTTGAGTACTTTTTTTGCGATCTGAGTGTAAGACGTTAATACGTATCCTCAGGAGTATCCTATAATGTCTCACCCAGTCTTCCCATTGAATACCCTGTGTTGAGCAGACTCGTAAGGTCCGCAGTCTTACTCCATTTAGCAACTCCAAAAATGGCGGGACTCCAGTGGTAAGAAAAAAGACCTTATAGAATATCACAAAAATGGTGTCAAAATGCAGGAACTGCCACTTGAGAGAAACTGAATTTGCAAAATTTCCTGGGGGTGGGGGATACCCCAGGACCCCTCCTGCAGGCTCGTGCCTTCGGCGCTACAACATACGCCATAATTTCCTTCAAAACTCAAGAGGGGTTGGAATCTCTGCAGGTCAGACAGACCTGCGATTTAGGTGACCACTCGATCGAAGAGCCAAACTCGGAGGATAAACACCTTTATAGAAAGGTTACAAGAAGTGAAAATATTAATTCGTGAATTTCATTTTTATTTTTACGTGAAACGTGATAGTCTCGAATTTCGCGTGAACGTGAAAGAATTTTGAATATTATTCGTGACGCGTGAAAAGGCGAAATATTTTTGCGTGACTGAGTTTTACAAAGGGATATAGGGGACCCTCTAACAAGATTTACTGGCACTCATGGTCACATCTCACCATTTCCCGTTTCTCTGATCAGATTGTTAAGGCTGCGCCTGTTGTTTTGACTGCTTTATTTCTGACCACGCATCACTTGTGTGCAAACTTATTCCTACTAAGCCTGCAGGCGCGGATCCAGGGGAGGTGAAATGGGAGAATTTTAACCCCCCTTTTTCTGAGCGCCCTTCTTTCTTTTTGTTTTTCTTATCCCTCAAATATTGACCAGGTTTTGGTTCTATTACATTATTACAAAAATTCACCCCCCATTTCAAAATCCTGGATCCGCGCCTGGCCTGAATGATTTATCCAGTGGATAGCGCTATCGACCCTTCGAACAACTGGGGCCAGAACTCATACTGTAACAGTCAACCAACCTTTGAAGTCTCAAACACTTGACCACTGTGAGTTCAATAAGCAAATAACAATCACCACTGTAATTAATACTCTGGGTTGAGCAATTACGGAAAAAACTCCATGTGTAGTAGCACGTTTAAGTACTTCAGAAAAAAGTATTGTATTCTTCAATTTTTATAACTGACTTTTAAGTGCAACAAGTAATAGGCTCTAGAGGATGGTCAAGCTTTATATTAGACCATACATTTCTTTAAATTTTCATCATAAACGTTTGCATAACAAAATCAACAACTGAAGTTTCTATTTTTTCTAAGTACCTAAAATATAAGACAAATTCCATTAGATATGAGTTGTACATCGAATTTCATTCATTTTGATTTGATTCTCTATATTTAATTCACTTCTTCCAATGGAGGTTGAGAACAGTACAATGTAATGAAACAAATGAAATTCGAGTAAAATTTTCATGCTTTCCATGCCAGAGAGCCGGGGATTCCACGATATTTTCAAAGCGTTCAACAGCACTGTCACAAACCAAACGAGTTTCTTTACATCAGTAATTTACCTCTTTCTCTACCCGAAAAATCATCTGCTAAATGTTCTCGCACCTTTCCAGAACACTCACATGTACGTAAGTAACTATACGAGAAGTTCATCTTATGGATTCATATAATAATATACAGCAATTTAAAGACTCAGTATGACTAGTACATTGTAAAGACATAATTACTCAGTGAGAGACGATTCCATTCGATTAGATTTAATAGGCTTTCACTCGTTGCTTTGGCTCCAAACAAATCAATCCAAGAGTTTATTGCGAAGTTAGCCAAACAAACATACAGTGTTCTGTAAAACCCTTCGCAGGAGTCGCCTCGGGGCCGAAATGGATTGCTCATGCAAGGAAAACGTTTATCCAAACAGATTATCCCAGAGTCGCTCGTTTCCCGACCTGCTGGTCAAGGAGAAGGAAGACTCTGGGAACGCGATTGCGTTGAAATGCATTGAAATTTCATTAAGCTCGGTTTTCCCAAACAGAATCATATTTTAACATACCAAACCTACCATATTCGAAATCTTAATCTACGATTACTGCTAGTAATTAAGTAAAATGTGTTTGGTGTTGTATTTGTCTCATTCATCTTCTTTCAAAGTTCAATGTTTTCATTTAAGAACAAGTGGTCGTATACTTTGTTACAACCACTAGTGGTTGTTTAATCAA
>OX421447.1:13364073-13381573 GCA_949126865.1 Montipora capitata
AGGGCTATCTTTTCGAAGAGAGATTGATCAAGCTTTCGTCGCTCAGACATTCAAGACTCGTTCACCATTCTGTAGCTTGAACTGACGTGGCAACGAGCGAAACAGATGCAAGGAATAAACCATCACCATGGATACCGATAGTCGCAGCGTCACCTTAGTGGGCACCCCCGCGTGCAACACTGTTGAATGCGATGGCGAAACTAATACAACTCTGTTGTCCACATCGTAGAACAAAAAAAATGTTTGAAGACGTTGAAGACGATGTTTGATGGGAATCAAACTTCGTTCAACAACATCCAACATCATGCAACATGGTGGCCAAACGAGTGTAACATGTTGCATTCAACAATGTTGGATGATGTTGCACCAACATGTTAGACCCGTTTGGCCAGGCCTTAACGGCAAGAAACGTAATAGTGGACGAAAGCAAAAAATATTCTGCCCTCCTAGCCCCCCCACACAGTGTCAGTGCTATCACCAGTCCTCCAGTGCCCGGTTAAAAATGTTATGATGATGATGCCTAACAGAGTTTGCGACGTCTTGCCCTTTGCTTGTACTGTAAACCCCTGTTTGTGTTGTAGCTTGCTGAAACCTCTACAGATGGGTAAAATAAACAACTAACTAATGCATTTTTCTTCGCAATTATTTATTAAAATGTCCTTTGGAAATATTTGGAGATGGCATTTCCGAAACCCTATACTTCAAATTCTCTGCAGGAGCATGCCCCCAGACCCCTTAGTTTGGAGCGCCTTCGGCGCTCGAAACATTCTTCGTGTAAGTACACCTTCAAAATCTCACGCTACGCCCCTGAATACACTTTGTTTGTCCCCCAAATCTTGCATAAAATATTGTTTTCAAAGACTCTTGGGATTCCCAAGAACATTTAAAGATAACAGTTTACACAAAATTTGACGGCAAACAAAGTGTATTACAAGGCATTCGAAAATAGGGAATATATATTTTGTTATGACCTTCGTTGAATGATGCCGGTCAAGGTTGTTTTAAATGTCTCAGCCCTTCCGGACATTTGAGAGAAATCTGGTATTTTATACCAAGGCGTTGAGTATTCTTGTTGTGTAACCCCATTCGAAGTAAAGTAATTCATTTACAATCTCTATTCAAATTACCCCTCGAGTGTCCTTGTAAACCATTTTCAGGCTTGTGAGCAATGTTTTAAGCATTCTGTACTCGAAGCAATCCGACAACCCATATATATATATATGCTTCAAGCATGTTCTTCTCATTTGAGATTTCCTCCCCAATCCCATGTTGTGTTAATTCATGTCAGAAATTAATATTTGAAACGACCGTGGAGGTGCGGAGTTAACAAGAACCAGTTAAAGTGGTACTATGATCAAGAAAGCAAATATTTTTTCTTTGGACTTCAAAACTATGTTAACTAAACTAAAGGTGACCCAAGTTTTAAGCCTTAATTCGAAAAAGACACCTGTTTATTTGAGCTGGAATTTTCCTATTTAATGGTTCGCCATTACTACCGTGAATGGCAAAGATCGTTGAACTGGTCTCCAGTCTGTCCTACCTGGGCCTCGTTGTCTTCTATTAAAGGTTCGTGCTTAGCGTCTGGCGCCCTGATGTACAAAAGAAATAGAGATGCATCTCAGGTTTAATGGTTAAGATGAGACAAAAAGGAAACTGAAGGTGTGATTGTAGCCAGAAAAATAACGAAAGGCCTCTGCGTCTTCATTTGATGGCGTGTGGAAATATAAAAATACAATTAAGTACAGCCATACTCTTTTACTGATTTTAATGCAACACGTACAATTGCGCCCCAATGTACAACTTCGTTCACCGGTCCTTTTGTGTGTGTGTGCCTATATTTATTCACTAAGATCAGAAAATCGCTATTTGCCATCCGCAGATGTCTTAATACAAAAGAAAGAGTACACTTCATCGGCTGAGTCATTGTTGCCACTGGGTTTCCTGTGCTGTTCCCGTGAAATTTAGTCACGGGATTCCCTTGCGTTTTGTCGTAAATTTCATCCGGCCTGTTGTCATTCATTGTTATTGCTGGCCACATTCACTGATTGTTTGTTGGAAGCATTTAACTAATCGAATGTGGTTCAGCGTTGTCTGTACTCTTATCGACAACGATATTCGTCATTACAGTGGTCAAAATTTGTTGTGGACTGCACCTCGTGGTGATGAAGAATATCGTTGTCGATAAGAGTACAGACAACGCTGAACCACATTCGATTTGTTTTTACCACAACATTCAACGTCAAAGAAAACGTTTACTTCAGAGCGTGACCAAGATCATCACCCAACGAAACAGCAGGAGCGTTTACCATTTGTCAACAAAAACAGAAAATTTCGGTGGGGAAATCAAATGTTACAACTCATTTCACCGGAAAGTTTCCGAAAAAGATGGAAATCCTCAGACGTATTCCTCTCTTCTCGTTGCAACCGAAGTGACCGGAAATTCCTGAACCATTTGTAAACTCCCACTCAACCCGGTTCACCTCGGTCTTTTTTCCCGCCTTCCGACACTGCAGGCTTTTGAAAATGGTTGCTGCCATTTTGATTTGTTATTGTTTTCTTCAAGCCGCGAGAGACTCGGGCCTGGCAAAAGGCCACACCGGGAAAATCCTGTACCATTATCAGGGGCACCCAACGAATCTGTTCCTCACATTATCTGTTCCCCAGAGGAATCTTGCTGGCTGGCAAAAATGCAGGTGTTTCGATGAGGTGGCTGGGAAATTTTGTTATTGATAGAGGTTTTGCCTGGGAATTACTGACTTTTTCTAGCATTTCAACCCTAGCTCGCTGTAGAAACTCTAAAGACTGAGGACGACTAAAAAAAAAAAAAAAAAAAAAAAAAGAACCCCTTCCCTCTCCCAGACAGTAGTCACAAACATATGTCGGCTGGCCAGAGTGATTGCGCTTGCGGAAAAAAAACCTGTTTTGTCCCGGTTTTGTCGCTTTTGTTCGGTCGTTTCGGATCGAGGGATTTGAAAGCGCGCGGAATTCCTGGCTGGGAAACCAACCAATTTTATCTAGCTGGTTGGGAAATTTCTTGTGTGTCTTGGTGGGAAAAAGGAACAGATAATGTTTTCCCAGCAACACTGAAAAACACCTGAAAATGCCTTAATAACATTTATTTTCATTAACTGGGGTATAATAATACATTTTACAACAAATTGGTCGTTGGGTGCTCCTGCATTATGGGCGTTCCATTCCAACCGAATTTTCCCTGCAAATGGTAAACGCCGCACGCGTTCTCTATAACTTTCTCGCAATATGATTGGTTTATTTTCCAAAATGAGCGTTTCTGATTAGCTATTACATTGCACGACACATTGCCGTAAGCATGACGCGAGCAGCGTTGTCTAGACTCTCATCGAGAACGGCAAATTAGCCAAAAACCAATTGAGGGCCTGTTCCAAGGTTAGAATCAGCGCCGTAAGCAGGTACAAATATTGCTTTTTTTTGAAAAGAAAAAAAAAAAGAAAAAAATGACAATCAGTTCATTTAAAGAAACATTGAATTTTTCTTTTCATGTACATATCATGTACATATACATAACCTACACAAAGATCCTTATTTTCAAACTGGGATTAAGTTGAATAGGGAAACTGAGGAGCAGAAGAAGACCAGACAAAAGAAAAAGAAAAAAAAAAAGAAAAAGAAGTATGATTTTTAGGTATCAAATTTCGCGACAATGTTTTTTTGCATAGCCCTGCTGATAATGTCTTGGACTATTAGCACGTCTTACAAATATAATAACGCATGAATAAAAGTGACTGTGTAGTTGAATTTTTTTAACTATTGGTCCAGCGGAATTATGTTTCCAAAGTCAGAGTAACTGGTTTGTGGTTAGAGCGAAAGAGAAACCATAGCAATCATTAAAACCCGGGAAAATGGTGTCTTAGATGACCTAATGAAAAGGGATAAGTTTGGCACAAGTCTCGGAGGCAACTAAATGACCTGTATATGTATAAAATCATGTGGCATACACCACGGCAGGTGTTCCTTCGTTTGGCCATCGACCTCGAACGAGGCTAATGGACCAAATTGAATTTTAGAAAGCTGGAGAAATCAATATAAAAAGAGATACATGAATATTTTGCCAAGGGGTGTCAAGATACCGTAAAAGAATTGCGATCGTAGTGGAGATCAAGAGTACAGAATTTTGAAGACAATTAACGACGGCTGCTGGAGTGAATCCCGAATTTGGCCAACACCGATTACTAATATTTGTACATACGGGAAAGAAAGTACTAGAATTAAATTCAGGGAATGATCACCTGTATTATACCTAAAACATCAGTGCATATTGTCTATGAATGGGCGCCGGGCCAAACTACTTTCAAATCATCGAGAAAACCAAGACAGTTATTATTTTTTTGTTCCAAACAGATTTGCAAAAAATATCCTACTGCTACAGTTGATTTTTTTGACTCATCTGTCATAATTTTAGAACGGCTGTGAATTTAATGAAGTTCGTATTTTACCTCGGCACTCAAAATGTTGAGTTCTACATATTTGTACTAGTTCCCGTTCATTAGATAATGGTTTATTAGTCAGAACAGACGGTATCCATCAAATTGGGATACGTTTGATATAAAAGATAGTGATCGGAGAAAACTATTTGGACTAACACTACTCTTTCAAACGCAACTTGGGTCACGGACAGAGCAACTTGTCCACTCAAACCGACAAACTGAAAGATGTTACAGGCATCGCATTTTTAACTACGCGGCCACGGTTCTTGCTCTGGAAGCTGTTATTATTTTTTTGTTTTGTCGGTGACCAGACCCAAACTTCCACTCGACCACGTAGTCAGTGGGGCTTCGAATCATGCATCTTATGATGAAAGCTGTAAGTTGGTAATAGTGTTATTATCGGATCGTTCATACCCATACATATCCCGAAGAAAGTTCCAGATTGATTAAAAACCATTACGTCATTGGAGATTTCACAACGGGTATAAGTGAGGGTGCAATAAGTTCGTGTGTAGTCGTTGTTGTCAGTTGTTGTGCAACAGACTGATCATGTGATTTTGTGTCTATAGTCATCAGTGAATCAACAAGCACTGCTTTGGCATGTCCACTACGTTGCGACCATAGTGCTAAGCAAACAGACATTTTCAAAGCGCAGTTTTAAGATCTAAGAGATCTTCTTGTTTTTTGTAAAAAGACGAGGAAGGCTGGATACGAATGACTGTTCTAGTGTGTCTTACATCCAGTTGTACCATAACCTGCGATCATGACCTCCCTCCCTCCGGTCGAGTCTTTGATCAGGTAAGCCGTCAAAGCCCCTCATATCCTGTAAACCATACTCAGTCTGCTACTCGTCTGTGAAATGTCCACCTCGAAACTCCGAGCATATCTACAATCCTTGTTCAAGTGAATCCCAGTTCTCGCAGTTTTTTTAGCATGCCAACAGGAATTTTGAGAGATGGTCTTCCGGGATTTCTTCCTTAACTGAATCCGCAGCCACAGCAGACGGATTGATAGTCCGGCGACGAAGCACAGTAAGCGCATTTACTAAGGACCCAGCAATGGAGTCGAGATTTTCCTTGTCTCTCGTGTCAAGGTTGCAACACTCTTTCATCGACCTAAGCAGGCTAATTGTTTAATCAAGAACTTCGGCCTGCGGTTTTGCAGCTTCTGTGTCAAAGTTCTCAAATATTGTCTCGCTTCTATCCACAACTTCTTCTAGTAACTTGGGAAACTCAACTTCTATGTCAAATGCTTCTTGCCTCTCTGCCGCCATCTTTTGTTCTATACCTTGCACAGTTTACTCTGGTTCTATATGGCCGCACTCGTCCCAGGAAGATCGAACATATATTTTCGGATTTCATTGAATCAAAATTCGTGTTATTGCATTTCTTATAGAATTTAAGGAATGAATTGAATCAATATTCGTGGTATTGCATTATATATAAAATTTAAGGATTGGATTGCATTGAATGCCTTTTATGACTTTAAATTAAACCTTTATTTGAAGGATTGAACATATATGTAAAGGCCTGGCCAAACGCTCGCAACATTTCAACGTAACATCTTGCATCATTGTTGGGCACAACAAGCTGCGTACGTTTGGCCACCCTGTTGCGATATGTTGCAACATGTTGGATGATGTTTGATCAAATAGACCCTTCCACGGTTTTTGGCGCCATCTTGGTTGGGGGCCAAACAGGGCTAAATTTATAGTAAATGTATGGGATTTTGGCCGACTTTGACCCGCTGTAGTGCCGCAAAATAGAGGTGGATTTCTACAGTGATAGCGTCTTTTAATTAAAAGACTTTTATACGGAGATTATTTTCATGAAATATAAAGACCAGATTCAGGCTACAGCGACCATAAACGAATTTTAAGATTCCATACAAACCCTCCTAAAATCATCACAGCGCTACAGCGGTTCAAAGCCGGCCAAAATCCCATACATTTACTGTAAAAATTTAACCCTTTTTGCCCCCCAACCGAGATGGTGGTCAAAAGCCGTGGAAGGGTCTATTTGAAAATGGTCAAATTTTTCGTGCAACATTTTTGATGTTGCATGAAGTTGTTCTCTTTTGGCCACGTTCACGCAACATTGTTGCACTAGGGCATGCGCGCTAGGTCCACTTTTTGTGCGCCAGGGGCATGGGGCACATAAACATTGACAGGTTGTGTTGAAAATGTTGAGAATATTGCGCGCAACATCATGCAACAATGTTACAGAATGTTGCGTTGAAATGTTGCGATGGTCTAGCCAGGCCTTAGGCCTTAAGATTAAATTTTGCTACAAACGGCTTGCCATAGTGAAATCTTCTTGGCTCACATTTATAGCATGACACAGCATGACGCAAGATGACATTACTTATGACAGGTGGGCGGCAGTCGACTCGGTAAGAAATTGTTTCAGGGGTACCTTTTCGCGTCCTAAAGAAAAGTACGCCTGATCGTTGTATCAGTGAAGGTAAGGCTTGTAAAGGAATAGAGAGAGGAAAGTAGCAGTTAGTTTCCAAAAGAACAATCCCATTGACACTCGTAAACCAGGTGAGTTGCAAGAAAATTTCTACGCAAGTTACAACATACGCAATTTTAGATCTATCTAGCCACATTTTATCTCCGCCGATGGCTGCACTGGGCTATAGAATCCAAGTTATTCGGTTCAGTATGGTGTCCTTGGTCCGCAACTTTCTGAACATGATGTTATATTTCCTCGTTAACTAAAATTCTACCAAAAACTTATGTGTCCGATGGTTTCTTATTAATTCTTCTTTCACATGGTGAAATTTCGGCTTTCCTGTTATGGGTGATGGTGCGGAATTCAAGTTCGATGACAGGTGTGTTAATTTTTCCTTCTAGAAAGTCTCTATTTTTGCTGCTCCGTAACTTCCATAGTCATGTTCACTTGGCTTATGTAAAGATAAAACGCAACGGGAACACGTGTTTTTTTGCAGAACAGATTTACAGATAAACTAATTTCTGCGGTTGGGAACGGATTTGCTGGAGAGTTTTAAACTTTTGTTTCATCGACTCTTGAAAAATATCAACAATTTTCGCATAGGGGTCCTTGGTCCGCGACTTCTACTACTTATGACCCCAGAGAACTTAAATCTTGCAAGGCAGATAAAGAAAACATCAATAAATATATATTCCACACTCACAACGACATCCAATAAGACTGTAGCTGAGATATATATTAAGGATAATAAAGAAGAAATATATTTTCATGTTCGTACAGAAATTGTCGGGATTCACAGGTATTTTTTGGGGCTGCTTACATGATTCGCGGACCAAGGAGCAAAATTCGCGGACGAAGGGCTCGCGACTACCTTCAACTTTTTCGAATTTCAAGAGAAACATTTCAATTTGGAACTTGCCAATTTAATATTATCGCAAGAAACGAAAAGCCAATCTTTGGGGAAAATTTCAGTTCGTGGCGTTTTGATTAAGGTAATATATGCAAGATTATCCTTTTAACATTTTGCCTTGATAGATATACGTCACGTATAAAAAATTGAATGTATAATGCACATCAAATATGAATATTATGATAATAAGCTCACTGCTTTTCAAAAAAACGAGCGACACGTTCAATGTAACAGGCGTTTTTTGTATTTTATAAAAAAGACGAGAAAGACTGGATAAAAATACTTTTTCATAGAGGGCATGTGGGGGGCTGTGGGGGAAGGGGGGGGGGGGGGAGGGGGGGTGCGCTCTCGCCGCAATTTCTTCGGCCCCCTCTTTCTGGAATTTCTGTATCCGCCCCTGCAGCCCGTCTTTCCTTTAAAATTAAAATAAATAACGTAACTGCCTGCACTATCACTTTCTCTATCTATGAATGCATACGTATTGGCATGAGTTCTCATCGTGAGATGACTTTCAGCATTGAATTGTAAGAAGTTGAGTAAGCCTTAAGCTTAACATAAAATCATGATCACAACTGTCTTCAGTATAGCGATAAAATCAGTTCATATGTTTAATGTCAGATTTTGCTTTCCATCTTTGTGCTAACGAATCATAATTGAGGATATTTGAATACCTTGTTCACATTTCCTCGATCCGGTCCAAAGGGAAAAAACGTACGTATTACAAGACAGCATTCTTACCTCTCACAACAAAAAGGGTTGGACATTAGCACTCGCCCGCTCGCCCAGGCGAGTCTCTAAACTGTCGGGCGAGTGCAAATCATCGATCATTCACCCGCCGGTTTGGCGAGTACGATTTTCGTCGCTAAGAAATTATTTAAATTGCGAGATTAACACTGCTTTTTGCATTCCATTTTGCCAAGAAAATTCCTAAACATAAAGTTACCATTTCTATTTTACAAAGGTTTATATTCCGAACTGTCCAATAAAATGGCGCTAAAAGGCAACATTGGGGTTCGTAAATAGACAGATTATATGAAATATGGCTTCCTGGTCAGTGATACTGCTGGTCACTATCGAGCCATCGGTGACTAGGCAAACATGGCGCCTTAAGACCGCTCCTCAGAAGAACAAACACGTTTACTCGCAAACTGCAGGGATCTATCTTGGGATTTAAGGTCTTTAATATAATTTTTCATTGAAGTAATAATCCTCGGTCTGCCACGTGCTTGACGACGTTGGAAGCGAATTGTTTTCCCGTACTTTCCCAGCACTCTGATCAATGCGTGTTGAAACTATAACAGACTTCCTATTTACTTTAATAGCCTTTCAGTGTTGAAGTAAAGTTTTAATGGTATTAAATAGTAAAACTGAAAGATGACTAAATTGATTGGAGAGATTGGGGGGTGGGGGGGGGGGGGTAAACTTTTGAGCGAGTGAAAACTGATCCGGGCGAGTGCATTTTGAGGGTCACTCGCCCGAATGGCGAGTGTTTCAACCCTGGATAAACACATCCGCTTGAAAATACAAGCTCCTCGTTCTGGTCCCCACAAATGTCAATGCCGCAATCGTTCAGTTCACATGTCGAACTTTGCTTGTGAATGTTATAGGAGACGCATCGGGAATCAGAAAAACATTAAAAAACACCTTAGCCAGTCGTCGGTAAGCAGTCTTTGGAAAATATGACCCATTGCAGCAAAATTTGTAACCACTTAAGGATTGTGACCAACTGCCTCAAGTACAAAACAGAAAACTAAAAGAGCTTTGATCCAGGTCATAATAATTTACAGAAACAATTTACAGATACAACTTAATGGCTGCGAAGTTTTTAGAAATCGTAGGGTTTTTTTAAACACAATTGAGATGTTTCGTGTATCTTTTCACGCCTTCGGGTTTGTTTCTTGTTTCCTTTATCATATGTCCAGGGAAACACCTGCTTCGGTATATCTTATTAACCCAATATCTCAGCGTATATTCTTCCCATGAAACCATCAATATTTTTATGCAACTATCATTATTAAAAGAGTATCAACCTTTATTCTCCAGAGTGCCATTTCATTGAATTCAACACTTTGGAAACCTGCCTTATCAAATTCAGGCGACTAAATTTATTTCAAAGCAAAATTACATGTACAGTTGTCTCCTTTCAAGGATATGTACATATGCATCACGTAGAAAAGTATTCTACAAATGGATTAGTGACCGTCTTTTCAAAGCGGACGCAAACTATAGCTTCTTCGTCGTTAAAACATTACAGTCTTTGCCGATGACACAAACTGCCTTTTTGGTAAGAAGCATTAAATGTCAGAAGGATGCTTAGACATTCTGGAAACTTCAATACATGCATATTATTAGACGGTCTCAAAAATGGCAAATGAATTTTTAAAAGTTTTAATGTTTGTTAACTGAGATATCTACTCGCCTCCTAATAGCATTTATCAGGAAAAATAAAGCTAGACCATTAATTTGATAACATTTTCAGTCTTAGCGGTATATAGCTATCGAATTTCTAGTCTAAGAAGAAATAATCAAACTATTTTAAATGTTGACGTATAAATATTCCGTTCTCAAATTCAAACTTGCGTCTATTTTCATTAACTATTGTTCATGAGTTGGTTCCACTGGGAGTGTTTAATATCTTCTTTCTCTTGATATAATATAACGTAATGCAGACTTTGATGGCCAATCGGAGAGCCGATTGCTAGAGCCGATACTATTTATTAGCCAATGAAAAGACAAGCAACAGATGGTGAAATTAATGTGTTATTTGCACACACGAAAACGTGCATTGGATGAACTTAACTTTGTGTTATATTCTGCGGCAAGTTGCCATGTGGAAGACCATATTTAAACCTTGGCCGATTTCAAATCAACATCTTTTTCAAAAAGAAAGAAACAATTCAAATGGTTGACATTATATAGCAACCAAAAGACTTACGTCATAATTATCACATGCAAGGTAAATACACTACCAACTTTTTTTATTTTTTCGTTATTCCTTTAAAATATTTTAGAATGATTAGCTTTGGTCTTGAGGGTTCAACCGTGAGTGACTGTAATGAAATCGTGATTCTCACACTAGAAACGGATTTTTTCGGATGGAGAGTCGTCATTCTCTATTAAATTTCGATAGTCTTTTAAACAAGAACTAATTATGAGGAAATACGCTTCGAGTTTCTTTGGCCATCTCAGTTTTATCAGGAATAATACACAAACAGCAGTGACAAACATCAGATATACACCTTATTCCAAATGGCGGTCATTTTGGTATTCTTATTAGCCCTTGTTGCCTTGTTCTTAAGCTGAAAATTCAAAAGAATATTTAACCTTGAACGAGGCAACAAGGGCTAATTTGCAAGCGAACAAAAGAATCCTAAAATGGTGGCCATTTTGGAATAAGGTGTATAAACCCATCCTAATTACGGCACAGATATAAACGCATTAGATATAAACAGGGGGTCAGCGGTCCGTAGATTTTCCCATTAACTTAACACCTTCCTTTCTTTTCGTGGCTGTTTTGTTCCTTTTTTGTTTATTTTTGTGGTGCGACTTAAGAATTCTGTTATCACGCCAGAGTCAAACGCGTCCTTAAGCCCTGGTCAAACGGACTCACAAGTAATCGCAAGTAGCCACAAGTTGAACTTGCGTAGAGACTTGCGTTGGGTGGCCAAACGGACTCGCAAGTTGCCTCGCTAGTACACGCAAGTTGCAAAAAAAACCCCATTTTTTTTAGTCTGATTGGTCAACCAACTTGCGTTGACTTGGGTTGGGTGGCCAAACGGTGAAAAACTTGCGTCGACTTGCGGAAAAATTTGATCTCGACCAAAGTGAGCGCAAGTCATGGCAAGTCAACGCAAGTGCACGCAAGGCCTGGCCAAACGGAGTCGAAAGTAGACGCAAGTTGTGAACTTGCGTCTACTTGTGAGTCCGTTTGACCAGGGCTATAAGGAAAAAAAACGAAGAACTTAAAGCACAAATAGGTGTTCTTACAGACGAGCTCAAGAAACTAAAGATTCGGTTCACGGTTCACACCAATGTTGACAATCCACCTTTGGCTAGTGTCCCAGCAAAAGGGCCTCAGAAATGTTTAGAATTTCTGAGTGTAAAGCATGATGGGTTACAAGCATTCAAGGCTCATGCAGCACAAGAATTGAAACGGTTTGCTGCCCGACTCACTGAGCTGAGAGTGAAAGTAGAAGAGGTGGGAAAAGCAATTGAAAGTATGGAGAGCTACAGTTATCAAGATAATGTTAAAATTGTCGGGGTACCAGAGCTGAGAGGCCAAGAATCTGCAATGGATACAAGCAACCTTTGTGTAAAACTATTCTCCGAGATGCGAGCAAATGTCAATTTTACAAGATACCGATATAGCACATCGTGTGCCGCAAAGAAATAAGCCTGGTTTTTACTGACGACGCAAGCATAAGAGCGCGCGCTTATTTCACTGTGAAAACGGGCTTGACGCGAGCATAAGCACAAGCACAAAGCGCACAAGCACAAGGATCTCCTTGTGCTTGCGCTTTAATATGCTTGAGATCGCTTGCGTCGTGTGAAAAAGAAACGCACATAAGCACAAGGAAATTTGTTGCGTCTGGCCAATTAAAGCACTCGTTTTTAGATTCCCTGGGTCTGAACATTTGATCAAAATGGTGGTTGCTGTGGTTGATTTTGATGCTTATGTCAACGTTCGTTTTCACTAGTATAAGCTGCTTATGCTTGTGCTTGTGCTTGCGCTTGCGCAGTAGTGAAAACCAGGTTATAAGCGACGTGACACACCGAAGCCAATTGTTTCAAGTTTGTGAGGAGAGAATGATGCATGTAGAGTTAATCCAACAAACTTCGAATTCCCCAGCGAGGTTTCCCTATCCTCAGCGAGAATCTTCGACCACCCAACACCTAAAATGCAACGTGTTTATTCTGAAGCGAAGAAATTTAAAGCCAGCCATGGCTATGAATATTGCTGGGCGAAAAGTTCGTTTGTGTATTTGCGAAAAGGCGGGGATTCTCGTGCAATGAAGATAATGGATGGAAATCGAGGACCTTCAGGAACTCCTAAGATAAGTATGAATTTAAAATAATGGTTGACAATCGATCACGTCAAGCGGCAAGATCACTGTTCAATGAACTACCATACTTTGGTCTAAATTTTATCCCCATTCATGGCTAATTGAAAAACTCCTTATCGAATACTCTTCCAACTAAGAAATACCTCGTTGCCTAGCTTACATGATCTTGATCTATTTAGCTTGAGTGCCGCCTCCAACAATAATATTGACCCTGATCTTAATATTAACCAAAAATTTCGTTTTCAATACTTTTCTCCTCATAGTTTTCATGTATTTACTACTGGTTTTTCGAGCACGCCCAATATTGATGCGACATTTTCGCTATTCCACAATAATGTTAGAAGTCTTGAACGTAATCCGACAATAGGGTAGGGCGTTTGAACACCATTTTCGCCCGAGAGGGCGGGAATTTGAACGATCCAATCTTCAAATGTTCAAATGCCCGGGCAAAAGGGATGTTGACGTTTCGAGTTGATCAGCGCATAATGAGGTAATGAACCGAAAAAAATAATAAAAAATAATGTTGCACTTAATTTGTTTTCGAACTCAGTTGTAAATCTCTCTACGTATAGGCAATTAACAACTGGCTACTTGAAAAATGTATGCGACTGGCTGAATGCAAATAAACTAACTATTAATGCAAAAAAATCAAATTTTGTTATTTTTAGGCCCATGCAAAAGAAACTTAATTATCAGATATGCTTGAAAATACAAGCCGGATTATGTTAAATTTCTTGGGGTACTACTTAAGAAACACTTAACTTGGAAACAACACATTTGTTGACTGTCACAAAGGGGGGCGCCCCTGCTTATCTTCCACCTTTTGCAGTTTCGGGGGCACCCCAGGACCCCTCCTGGCTATTCCCCTGCTTATCTTCCACCTTTTGCAGTTTCGCTCCTCTTTCACGGGCTTTACCCTTACTGTATGTGATTGTTCGCTGTCTTATTTTGTATTTAATTAAATCCCATAAAACAAGCTTATCCTGAACCTCTTTAAATTCCTCTAACCAATTCGCATATTCAGTCGTTAGAAGGTCACAGTAGACCGAGTCATTTACTAAGTTCGAATTGAATTTCCAGAAATTTGGTTCTCTCTCAGATTCATCTAACCCATTAATAGGGAGGGCTATTGCCGAATGGTCTGTTTTTATTGATGTTTTGATCTCTGCATGCTGAAATTATCTCCTCTTGCAAATTATCGCTTATAAGCCAATAGTCTAAACGCCTCTAGACAACCGGAGTTTTTTTACGCCAAGTAAATCGTGATGCAGTGGGATTCCTAATACGCCAGATATTTGCAACCAGATCAAAATCAAGGTACATGTATCTTGGAAAACCAATCTTTCAACGTGTTTTCAAGGCAACAAAAAGAAAAATAACTGTGAAGTTTGACGACTTAAATGCTCTCCGTTCTTGAGATGAAAAGGGAATTGTTACACCTAAAAATGACCCGTAAAGCTTCGGGACTTTCGAGAAACGGGCCCCTGGTGCCCGTTTCTCAAAGGTCCCGAAACTTTACGGGTCATTTTCGGGTGTCACAATTCCCTCTCTATCTCAAGAACGGAGAGGATGTGAGTCGTCAAACTTCATAGTCAGTTTGCTTTTTGTTACCTTAAAAACATGTTAAAAGATGGACTTTCCTGAAGGAGCGGTTAGCAAGTTTCTCAAATGGCTTTTCGGGCTCGAAAAGTTTTCGGGACCTTTGAGAAACGGGCACCTGGGACGAACACCCAGGCCAGGGTCTTCAATTCATGAGGAGAAAGTATTTATTTCATTTATAAATGGCTATATCGTTTAATTTCAGGATATTTATGTTTAGGAAATGTACCTTCCAATATACTGATTAAATTTCGTGGATTCCAAATCCAACCAGACATTTGTACCACTCTGCCTCTTTTCTCACATTTTAATCATTTTGTCCATGAATAACGACACACCTGGAGGCGTTCACGCGGGCTGATTTGGTCGATGTAATTTATAAGAATAGTACTAAACTTTGAATGGGTACCGATAATCACAGTCTGTTTACACCAACAAACCTTCAGGGAAACTTGTGAATTAGAAAGGCGGGCTAGCAAGCGGTTGGCGGGAGGACACGAGGAATTTTCTCACATGTGAGTAAATTGAGGGACGGATCAGGGCCCTAAAGGGTGATCCATGTAACATTTGATTGCAAGAAATGGGAATTAAATGCTCAATCTTTGGTCTTGTAAATTTAAGTTTAGCAAATGGAATGAAGAACAATCAAGTCTCACGAGAGCAGCAGACAATCTCCCGTTTAAGGAAGATTTTCGAAATCTTACAAGTTTCGTTGTGGTCCGCTGTAAGTGAAAAATGTTTTGTTACACAGGTCCAGTTTTCAAGAATAATAACACTTACTGTCGTTGCCGTTCAGAGGTCACATGGCCTTAAATTGAACCAAGAGTGAATTAGATAACATGGATGGTTTCCCCAGCGCAGTCACAAATGAGTCTCTTTTTAGAATACCCTTTCCCGCGAAAATTAGTTGTCATGTGCCTGAACAAAACATGACAAAAGTAGTCACGCGTGACATGGCTTCTCCTGATTGGTTAAAGTGACGGCCCTTTGTCTGTTTTCGCTCGTAAAGTGTATCTAAAAATAAGTCCATTTGTGACTGTGCTGGGGCAAGACCGCAAATTGATAGAGAAACACTCTTATCTAATTCATAAATCCAAGAATTCACTTGACAAGTGAACAATATCGTTCGATTACTGAACACGTAGCTTCAATCTCCGTTCAATATTTAATGAAATCTTAGCTCCTTCTCCAGATTTCAGGAAAGTTGCTGATATTTTTCCACCCTGATCTTGCACGTGATTCAAGTGGAGCCAATGAGATCGCACAAAACTCTCGAGAGCCAATTTTCTCGAGACTTTGCGTGCGACTGCAATATGAAGTTACTGGAACATTGATCCCGTCTGCCATGGGCATTCCAAGTAATAAAAGTACACCAAGTGAAAACACTGAAGATAGAGTGACTACGTAACGTCCGGTTAAAGTCTCATTAAATATTCGATATCCGATAAATTCGATCAGAGAGACATCGGTACCTCAAGGTTCTTGGGCCCTGCTCTTCTTTCTGAGATGAAGTGAAAAAGAAAATATATTCCCCGGAAAGTGCATTTCATAAAGTTTCAATAGATGTATAGTTTATGTATGGCTGTTACGCATCACAAAGCGTGTTAAAAAGAATTTTCGCAAAGGACAGCCGCGATGGTCTACCGTAACCTTAAAGTTACAGCCTTCTCGGTTACGGTAAAATGGCTTCTTGTAGTTGTTTTCAGCTTTAGTCGGTCTAAGACGATTTCACACAATGTGGCGCACACTGAAAAAACCCAGACGACTTCCAATGCCTTGCTCTCTAAAAGATAGCAACAGAGATGTGTCATGCATCTAAGCCATATACGCGGGGGTTGTGGATGACCCAGTAGAAAATGAACTGCTACTTGCAAGAGCAGGTAATTATTGATCTTTGAGATCACCATACGTCACGTGAAAATGATCTTATGTTGTCTCATGTCTAGTAAACCACACTAGAGACAAACACGCGAAGCAGCAAATGGAATACACGCCACGGGAAAAATGCTCTTTCGCACTGCCCACATGGTTTGACGATGGCCGTATTTGCCTAGTAACTCATATGCAAAGCGGTACATTTGTGAAGTGTGCTGTGCTCTGAAGATCACTGACCTACAATTTGTTTCCAACAGAGCCTGGATACAAATGGCTGAAGATCTGGGGCTTTCGTTAAAACAACAATTTTTTTTGTTCTTTCTTCTTTTATTTGGTCTGATGCAAAAATATGCAATATGTATGACAAAAGTAACATTTCTAAGCATTTCTGTGCAATTTTGCGTTGTAACGAGCATCGCCCCTAAATAAAGCTATTCAAAATACGTATGAGTAAGTACTACTACTACTCTGGTCTTTTTCTCTTGCTTTTCGCAATAACTGTCTTTGCATATATGATTTAATATGTTTCTGGGATGTAATGTGCTTCATAACAGTGGTCCTCTTTTAGAAACAGTTTCCTTGCATGCGTCAAATCTCAGTTTACCCAACACTACAGTAAGATGCTCTCCTTTGAATTGATTTTTTTAAAAGTTTACTACCCTAAGCACTGACATAATTTTGGATCGGCTGTGCTGGGGACATTTCTCCTTTTCAGCTAGATTTGTTTGCACTTTGCGTTCTCTTGAAATCGCCGCTTTCGCTGGAGTAGGTAGTCTTGCCCCTGCTTCTGCAGCTACCCTCGGTGGACTGATCTGAATGACCTTCGTCACCTGAAACACTGTCTCGAATCAGTGAAGTGTGAATAGTCGTCCGTCATTTCGTATTTTCTTTAGACAAACCGCTGACCTAGCAGCCCAACTCCATGCATCTTTCGCCTATGATCTGCCCCAGGGGGGAAGGAACTGCTTTTATTATATATACAGGGCTAATTTCATGTAATATAAACCTTCCAAATAGAATTCTCTGTTCCTTATATTTCACATGTGGAAAAAGCAATACGTCCAATCAGCTTCCAGTATAGCTTTTTTCACATGTGAAAAATATACCCAATGAGAATTGAGTAGAATTACCCATTAG
>OX421447.1:13394073-13406573 GCA_949126865.1 Montipora capitata
TCAACAAAGCAGCATGATTTGTCTTGGCCGCCATGTTGGAGGGCATACTCTTGCCCTCCAACATGGCGGCAGAAACTACTTTTTGCTTATATCTTGTTAAATGTTTGATAGTTGAGTTCAGATGTGCCATAAACGTTACCACATCATCTTTTCAACATTTTCGTTGAAGTTCAAGTGCAAAATTTGTGTCAGAAAGCGGTAATTCATAATTTTAAAACATCAAGTTTTGGTCACGTGACCAGCTACGGACTTTCTCATTTTAAGCAAATGGTGCGGGTTTGAAAAACCAAATCACTATTATTTTGTTTAAGAGATGAACCACTAATAGTGTTTCGAAGGCAAAATCATGTAACTTTCATTTTCATAAAAACGATGTCACATGACCTCTTAGTGCAAGTGGCCTATAATTGGCCCCTAAGATACAACAGATATAAAATGTCATTTCTACATTTTTTTCGCGTTAACTAACTTTTACATAAAACAAAACGCTCAATGTTTACTTTGCGACTATGTGTGTTTCTCTTTTCATAGACATGGCAGCAAGTCCACGCAATACCTCCAATAAAGACATTGGCGCTCTCGGTGATCCGCTTGGGAGAGGAGACATTGAAATATGGTTTCAGGTCATTCTTGCCGTTCTTATCTGCTTAACCAGTTTCTTGGGAAACTCGCTTGTTATTTACATCATTCATAAGGACACTCGACTCAATACCATTACAAACGTACTGATCGAAAACCTGGCGTACAGCGACATATTCATGGCGATCTTTCACATGCCTTTTTGGATTGTCAGTCTTCGTTTCGGGAAATGGGTTTTTGGTCATATGGCCTGCGAGGTGGCTGGCGTGACACAACTCATCTTTGGCATCGTGTCGCTGCTGACAATGACAGCAATTGCAATAAATCGCTACCTCAAAGTTTGCAGATCCCATTTATACACGAAGTTTTTCTCCAACAGGAAGGCAACGTATGTAATAGTTTTCTGCTGCTGGATACTTTCCATAGCAGTAAATACACCGCAATTGTACGGTTGGGGAAACATAACCTATCACCATTTTTTTACTGATTGCACTTGTGAATGGGCTAATCCCGACATTTCTTATATCATTTTCTTGGTTGCTATGACCATCTTCACTCCTGCTACCATCATATTTGGCTGCTATTACGTGATATACAAGACTGTAAGAGCAAGTGCACGAAGAGTACAGGGCCATTTTGATCTACCTAATCTAGGCAAAAGCGAAGACAAATCCGACGCCAAGGTATTAAATACCTCACTTGTCGTGGTATGCGTTTACATCGCGTGCTGGACTCCACTGTCGGTCATCGGTTTCATGGAAGCTTTTGGATTACAGTCCCCTCGCTTGGCGTATTTTATCTCATACGCGGGGGCATACTGCAGCAGTATGACTAATCCGTTTATATACGGTATAATGAGCCCCCAATTTAAACGGGCGTTTTCTACTATTCTAAGACTAAAATAAATAAATAAATAAATAAATAGATAGATAAATATAAATAAATAGTTTATTCAAACCTATTGTAATCTTGGCAACTGAATTACAGGTTGAGTGCGCTAGACACCAATACAATACACATAACAATAACATTTATCCATGCTTAAACTTGAGAGGTAGAAACCACACCCCCAATGCAAGTGGCCTGGGACCTATCCAGCAGAAATGCAGCTACCCATCTGAGAAGACAGGTGTGAATTCCGCTAAAATCAGAAAGCCTCCTAATTAAAATTGTGTGATCGATGAGGTCAAAGCCTTTCTTGAAGCGAAGACAAAAGAAAAGCCTTCCAAAGCACTGACCTTTGTTTTTCTTCTAAGGGCGGATTCTCGCCATGGTAGATTGTCTGGTTTGCCAAGAAATCAGGAATCAAATTCCCAGATGCAGGTGATCTCAACTCAACGCTTTAACCAGTGAATTATCTTCAAAGGATAGAAAAGTACATTCCCGGTTGCAGACTTTTAGTGAAATCTCCTGCGGCTTCTGCCATTCGCATATTTTTCCTTGTTCCTTGTTCCTTGTGTCGATGATTTTAAATAGGCCTATTAAGTTTTGTAAATACGCATATTTTTAGTTAAATCAGTTGCAGCATGTTTCAAAAGAACAATGTCTATTTTTTTCTGGTCATGTTTCCTAAGTGCTCCTTTTGAACTAATTTTGCAAATTTTAGTTTTATCAAATCTGAAGAGACTCAGCGTCCTATGAATCGGTCCACGTGTTAGTTGTTTACTGAGCGAGAAAGAGAGAGAGAGAGAATTTAGGTAATTGGTTTAAATGATCCTCTTGACCTTCTAGAACAGAGATTTATTCAGTATTACTTTTCATCTGTCGCTTCAAAGGGATTTCTCTTGGTATAGGTAGTTCTAGGTACCCACATGATTTCGAGTGTAATTTGGAATAAGTAATTAGCGGGGTAAATTTTACACAGTCGAACCAAATTTGAGAAATTGAAAACGTTTACAAGTGCTCATTTATAGTTCTAAATTGCACGAGAAAGTTCGTGTGATTACTTATTATAATAATAATAATACATAAGAAAACTCGAGATAGCTTATCCTAGTTAAGCAGAAAGAACGCACGCTTACCACGACAAAAATTGAGTCATCCGGAGAGCGCCTTTGACTTTCCACTTTGATCATTGACCAATCAGAATGCTTGTTTTGTAACATTTTTGCTACACTGATTACCTCGTTTTTTGCACTGTGTTACCCGAAAAATGCATTTCTCGTAGCCAATCAGAATGAAGAATTTTTTTTATGTATTTTGTTAAAGGGCGATATACGAAGTGAGCAAACACTTTGCCAGTTTTTACTCGACGGCAGGAGCTGATGAGTAGGAGTTTGCCTTCCCCATGCAATCCCTGAGTCAAACTTTGCGTGTGTATGTATTTCTATTTTTAGAACGACACGTGTTCTTGAGCTCTGCACGCACTGTTTAGAATGGCCAATCAGAATACTAGAAAGTTAATGTCAAACGAAGACAAAATAGCAAAAAAAAAATTAATGCAAATTGATTAAAATGTGAGTCTCCCGCTGAAGGGGTAGTTCTAAAAATAGAAGGATACGAGAAAGGTAGACTCAAGGATATACTGCAAATGGAGGCTCCTAGTCATGGGCTCCTGTCAACTGTGTGGTGAATTTTCACCCCCTTTTTCTGAGCCCCCCTTCTTTCTTTTTGTTTTTCTTATCCCTCAAATATTGACCAGGCTGTAGTTCTATTACATTATTACAAAAATTCACCCCCCATTTCAAAATCCTGGATCCGCGCCTGGCCTGAATGATTTATTCAGTGGATAGCGCTATCCACCCTTCGAACAACTGGGGCCAAAACTCATACTGTAACAGTCAACCAACCTTTGAAGTCTCAAACACTTGACCACTGTGACTTCAATAAGCAAATAACAATCACCACTGTAATTAATACTCTGGGCTGAGCAATTACGGAAAAAAACTCCATATGTAGTAGCACGTTTAAGTACTTCAGAAAGAAGTATTGTATTACTCAATTTTAAAACCTGACTTTTAAGTGCAACAAGTAAAAGGCTCTAGAGGATGGTCAAGCTTTATATTAGACCATACATTTCTTTAAAATTTCATCATAAACGTTCGCATAACAAAATCAACAACTGAAGTTTCTATTTTTTCTAAGTACCTAAAATGTAAGACAAATTCCATTAGATGTGAGTTGTACATCGAATTTCATTCATTTTTATTTGATTCTCTATATTTAATTCACTTCTTCCAATGGAGGTTGAGAACAGTACAATGTAATGAAACCAAATGAAATTCGAGTGAAATTTTCAACCTGCCGATAGAAAGGATTGCTTTCCATACCAGAGAGCCGGGGATTCCACGATATTTTCAAAGCGTTCAACAGCACTGTCACAAACCAAACGAGTTTCTGACATCAGTAATTTAAGTCTTTCTCTACCCGAAAAATCATCTGCTAATTGTTCTCATGTTCTCGCACCTTTCCAGAACACTCACATGTACGTAAGTAACTATACGAGAAGTTCATCTTATGTATTCATATAATAATATACAGCAATTTAAAGACTCAGTATGACTACATTGTAAAGACATGATTACTCAGTGAGAGACGATTCCATTCGATTAGATTTAATAGGCTTTCACTCTTTGCTTTGGCTCCAAACAAATCAATCCAAGAGTTTATTGCGAAGCTAGCCAAACAAACATACAGTGTTCTGTAAAACCCTTCGCAGGAGTCGCCTCGGGGCCGAAATGGATTGCTCATGCAAGGAAAACGTTTATCCAAACAGATTATCCCAGAGTCGCTCGTTTCCCGACCTCAAGTGCTGGTCAAGGGGAAGGAAGACTCTGGGAACGAGATTGCGTTGAAATGCATTGAAATTTCATTAAGCTCGGTTTTCCCAAACAGAATCATATTTTAACATACCAAACCTACCATATTCGAACGCACTCTTAATCTACGATTACTGCTAGTAATTAAGTAAACTGTGTTTGGTGTTGTATTTGTCTCATTCATCTTTTTTCAAAGTTCAATGTTTTCATTCATGAACATGTGATCGTATACTTTGTTACAACCGCTAGTGGTTGTATATACAAGGCTGTGCTCTAACGGCGTCCGGTCGCCTGAGGCGACTAACATTTGGTTTCGGGCGAGTGAGAAAAACTACCCGGTCGCCCGGCCGGGCACTCTGGCTTATTGTATTTCTAGCAGATAAGGCGGGTAAAAATTTTAATATGTTGGTGGTTACAGTTTACGAAACCTCTGAGAAAATGTTTTTTCTTCGTACGAAACAGTCGGTTCAAAGGCCGTTCCACATGATTTTACATGTAACATAATCTGTGACTTTGCACGCGACGGCCGGCTGCCGCACGAATTTCGATTCTTTCTCAAAAAAATACACATTAAATTTGAAACGTGGAGTTTGGCATTTCTTGGTTATAGTTTAAAAAAAGAGTTGTTACTTCTGCTCTGACAGCGGTAAAGCGCAGCCGGCGAAGCGGTGTAATTTACTTTTATATGAACCCGGGATTCGCAGTTTATGCGACAGTTTATGCAAATTTAATATTTTTACAATTTTTTGCGGCTGCGCCTGCTTGGCTAAAATACGTTAAGGTTATGGTTGTTTTTCCCCAGTATATGAAATAACGAAATAAGAAAAAAGGAAAGATATCATGTTATTTGTTGTTGTTTTAGAAACAGAGCAATCCCGCAATGTCTTTAGTTCGTGACAAACCATTGCGTGCCCTAAACAAATAACGCTGTGACTGGCGCTTCGACCGAATCCACAAAAAGCTCATTCCACTATTAAAACATTTTACTGATAATATAAGAAAAAAAATACTTTAGTTCTGTCCTGTAGCAATGATTTTCGTCCAAATCAAGATGACTTGCTAAAAAAAAATTGATACCTTTTGGGTCGCGGTGGTTTAATTGTTTCACGGCAGTTTTCACAAAAGCTCCACGTGAATCAAGCGGCATTGATTCACGTTTTGAAAATTCATTTTTAACCCAACTAACCAGTAAAAACGTTTACCTGTATTAGACCCAAACGTTTTTACATAAAACTGCCACAATCTTTACTTTTTCACTTTTAAACCTGAAAACATTGGTGGCATTGCCACTTTTCTCCTCTTTCTCAAGTATGGCGTGAAAAATTTGACGGGTTGCGGGTTTTTCTTGCACTAGCGAGTTTGACGATCACCAGAGCAGTAGTAGCAATGTTTTGTTGAGAGAGAGATGGATGAAGATCCTCCTGCGTTGCTGATCTCGGATAATTAATTAAATTAATAATTAATTAATTCGGGCGACCAACTTGGAGGGCTGGGCACCCCAGCTGAAATGCTTGGGAGCCCGAAGGGCTCCCCGAAATTTTCCTTAGAGCACAGCCTTGATATAATTCATTTAATTATTGTATTAATTCATTCATCAACCCCACCTTCCCCTGCTACCCTTTTAAACCCTCCGCGTGCTTTCACTTTATCACTCTTTACAGACCATGCATGTGACCTGAATAGTGCGTTTCTGTTGGCTGTCACCCTTATGAATTATTAATGACGCCCGTTTCTATTCTAAAACGTCGGATAAGCCGTGTTCCTCTGAGCCTCAGGGGGAACACACGTTTCTACAAGATCACTAATTTAGAGTCATTGACTAAACTTAATTGATATGATGGGACGTGACTAATGCTAACACGGAAGCATTGCCGTTACCGTTACTCCATCACCCCTTTGTGCATCAATAAAGTGCGACCAAGCGAGTACGTTTCCTCGTCCAGTCTGACACGTGCTGAACAGATTCAGTATATCATGGTGATGTAGTACGAAGTCCCACAAGTGTACGCCTGTCATTTGACCCCTAAAACTCTGCGAACTATCAAAACCGCTTCCTGGTTCATCTTGCTCTTCACCGAGTACAAGAACACCTCCACCAGGAATGACATAACCTAACGAAAAAAAAAATAAAGCCGTAAATAATCGAAACATCTCACATTTGAAAAAAAGGTTTGAATTTGAATACTGTTTCGATTTCAAGTTGGGCTTAACAGCAGAATACCCTGTTTCTTATTTGCATACTGAAGAATTACATCCATTGTATTCCGACTCGTTCTTCAAAGAACGCCGTCGGATGCAGGGCAGGCCATTCTGGGAGGTTATTTGGAGTAGATCATTATCATAAATGGTTAATGAACAAAGACGGTACTCTGCCAGATGAATTTTTTCACAAGGATCGACCGACACCGATAGAATGTTGTGCTGTTTGTTTAGGAGGTCATCATAAAGATCTCGTTTGCTCGTGAGTGACAGTTGAAATTAAGCTAGCCATTTATACCATTTATATATATAGTAAAATCACCAGCTTGTTTGTGGACACTACAAAAGATAATTTGATTATGTGATATTAAGCAACTGAGTTAGGTATGGGGGAAAACATGATTGAAAAGTTGAATTTGGCCGGTCCAATACGATTTGGAGAACGATAAGGAGCATTCAGAAGAATTGCTCTTGTCATCAGGCATCCAAAGTGGCACAAAGACGAGAAGATTTTTGAAGAGACCGGAACGTTCATACCCGTTTTAAAATTTTGACCATTTTTTTTTAAGACGCCATCTTTAAACAGCTGCCAAGATCCGGCATTATTCTCCCATGTTGCACAAATGTGATGCCATCTGCCATCTGCAGCTGCTACATTCGTGTCCCTGCAAAGAGTCAGAGAAAGGATAACGAATTCATGCTTTCAGATGATTAAAGAAAATTGATGTACATGATAAGTTTGTGGGGTACTATGATAGGAACGTAAAAGCAACTCCAGTTTTGAAATTCTCATTAGCTACTCCGTCAAGCTAAATGTTTCAGTGACAGCTTAGACGTGGATCTGGCATCATCAAAACGAGATTTGCCAGGTTTTGATAAAGAAAATGAGAACGAAATTTTCGGTCATGCAGCCAGGCCACTTAGCCTCACCTTAACCTCGTTTCCAGGGTGTCTCTTCGTCCGTTCCCGTCCAGGGAAAGTAAAGAAGAAAAACCCTGGGAGCGAGTTTGGCTCTTTTCTACAAATTTTGGTTCAGTTAGAAAGGAACTCTCACCTTTTCTCGCCGTTAATATATAAGACAAAATTCTGATAGTTGTATACAAGCAATTCATTGCTAGTGCTTGTTGTGGAATAGCTGAAAGGCGTTCCTTTGTTCGTCTCGTCGTCAGTCTTCATCCAGAAACAAACGGTGAAAGCTGAGAGATTAAATGTTAAATTCTGGATCATGACGTAGGAGAATTCCACGTTATCGTTTGCAAACGTCAGAGAGTACTGGTCTGCAAAAAAAAAAAAAAATTAACGAGCACGACAAATAAAGAAACAAACAGTAAATACATAGCTTTTTTTAACGGGAAATATGAATGCAGCCAATATCAGGTCTACATATGTAAAGGCATTTTCACAGCTAAAGCTATTTTCAGACGAGTTCTTTAAATGAGATTTGGCTTGCACGAGTGACCATTCTGAATCCTATGGGTAATAATTTCGCATGTAAGACATGTGATTAGCTGCAAAAGCCTCGTTTTGCGACAGAAAATCAATCTAAAAATACATCAGTCTGTAAAAACGACGTTCCACAAATACAATGAAGTTATACCCTCCAAGTCATGGGCTCCTCCTGCTAATTCTCTATTTTCGAATGCCCCATAATACCAGGGGCGTAGCGTCCGTATGTGCACGTACCCCCCGTGCGTACAGCTCACATCCTCGAAACCTTATTCCCTGGAAGCATTAATTTTTTAAAGTCGCTATAAAATCGGGCCAAGTTTTTTAAATTCCGTATTATACTGGTGTCCCTCTGCGTGAGCACTTCCAGTATCTTTTCATTAACCCATACAGGCCTGGCCAAAGGATCTAACATTGCTGGAAGCTGTTGAAAAGTGTCGAACACGAGGTGGCCAAACGAATGCAACGTGTTGGATCCAGAATTTTGGACTCAAGGGTCTGGAACCAAAATATACCCAGAATCCTTAGAAAACAAACTCCTGCCATGTTGGCATTTTAAGGTTCCTTTTAAAATTAACAGCAGAGTCACTCTCTCTGAAAGGAACAGAACGGCTGTTCCAGAACATGGGAACTGTAACAACAAATGCCTGGTCTCCAAAGGTGTTGCACCAGGTGCGAGGAACCTTGAGAAGAGCCAGGGGAGTAGCGTCTCAAGGTCTTGACTTGCAAAAGATCCTGCAGATACATTGGCGTCATGCCCCTGAGTGCTTAGAACACAAGAAGGGCTATCTGTTCGAAGACATTGATCAAGCTGTCGTCGCTCAGACATTCAAGACTTTGCTCGTTCACCATTCTGTAGCTTGAACTGACGTGGCAACGAGCGAAACAGATGCAAGGAATAAACCATCACCATGGATACCGATAGTCGCAGCGTCACCTTAGTGGGCACCCCCGCGTGCAACACTGTTGAACGCGATGGCGAAACGAATACAACACTGTTGTCAACATCTTAGAACAAAAAAAAATTTTTAAGATGAAGGCGATGTTTGATGGGAATCAAACTTCGTTCAACAACATCCAACATCATGCAACATGGTGGCCAACCGAGTGTAACATGTTGCATTCAACAATCTTGGATGATGTTGCACCAACATGTTAGACCCGTTTGGCCAGGCCTTAACGGCAAGAAACGTAATAGTGGACGAAAGCAAAAAATATTCTGCCCTCCTAGCCCCCCACACAGTGTCAGTGTTATCACCAGTCCCCCAGTTCCCGGTTAAAAATGTTATGATGATGATGCCTAACAGAGTTTGCGACGTCTTGCCCTTTGCTTGTACTGTAAACCCCTGTTTGTGTTGTAGCTTGCTGAAAACTCTACAGATGGGTAAAATAAACAACTAACTAATGCATTTTTCTTCGCAATTATTTATTAAAATGTCCTTCGGAAATATTTGGAGATGGCATTTCCGAAACCCTAAATTTTAAAATTCTCTGCGGGAGCATGCCCCCAGACCCCCTAGTTTGGAGCGCCTTCGGCGCTCGAAACATTCTTCGTCTGCGTACAACTTCAAAATTTCACGCTACGCCCCTGAATACACTTTGTTTGTCCCCCAAATTTTGCATAAAACATTTTTTTCAAACACTTTTGGGATTCCCAAGAACATTTGAAGACAATCCCGGTTTATACAAATTTGGCGGCAAACAAAGTGTATTACGGGGCATTCGAAAATAGGGAATATATATTTTGTTATGACCTTCGTTGAATGATGACGGTAGTTGTTTTAAATGTCTCAGCGCTTCTGGCCATTTGAGAGAAACCTGGTATTTTATACTGAGGCGTTGAGTATTCTTGTTGTGTAACCCCATTCAAAGTAAAGTAATTCATCTACAATCTCTATTCAAATTACCCCTTGAGTGTCCTTGTAAACCACTTTCGGGCTTGTGAGCAATGTTTTAAGCATTCTATACTCGTAGCAATCCGACAACCCATATATATATATGCTTCAAGCATATTCTTCTCATTTGATATTTCCTCCCCAATCCCATGTTGTGTTAATTCATGTCAGAAATTAATATTTGAAACGACCATGGAGATGCGGAATTACCAAGAACCAGTCAAAGTGGTACTATGATCAAGAAATCAAATATTTTTTCTTTGGACTTTAAAACTATGTTAACTAAACTAAAGGTGACCCAAGTTTTAAGCCTTAATTCCAAAAAGACACCTGTTTATTTTAACTGGAATTTTCCTATTTAATGGTTCGCCATTACTACCGTGAATGGCAAAGACCCTTGAACTGGTCAGGGTCTGCAGTCTGTCCTACCTGGGCCACGTTGTCTTCTATTGAAGGTTCGTGCTTGGCGTCTGGCCCCCTGATGTACAAAAGAAATAGAGATGCATCTCAGGCTTAATGGTTAAGATGAGACAAAAATGAAACTGAAGGTGTAATTGTAGCCAGAAAAATAACGAAAGGCCTCTGCGTCTTCATTTGATGACGTGTGGAAATATAAAAATACAATTAAGTACAGCCATACTCTTTTACTGATTTTAATGCAACACGTACAATTGCGCCCCAATATACAACTTCGTTCGATTCGCCGGTCCTTTTGTGTGTGTGTGCCTATATTTATCCACTAAGATCAGAAAATCGCTATTTACCATTCGCAGATGTCTTAATACAAAAGAAAGAGTACACTTTTCCGAGCTGAGTCATTGTTGCCACTGGGTTTCCTGTGTTGTTCGCGTCATTTTTAGTCACGGGATTCCCTGGCGTTTTGTCGTAAATTTCATTCGGCCTGTTGCCATTGTTATTGCTGGCTGCATTCACTGATTGTTTGTTGGAAGCATTTAACTAAGCGAATGTGGTTCAGGGTTGTCTGTACTCTTATCGACAACGATATTCGTCATTACAGTGGTCAAAATTTGTTGTGGACTGCACCTCGTGGTGATGAAGAATATCGTTGTCGATAAGAGTACAGACAACGCTGAACCACATTCGATTTGTTTTTACCACAACATTCAACGTCAAAGAAAACTTTTACTTCAGAGCGTGATCATTACCCAACGAAACAGCAGGAGCGTTTACCATTTGTCAACAAAAACAGAAAATTCCGGTGGGGAAATCAAATGTTACAACTCATTTCACCGGAAAGTTTCCGAAAAAGATGGAAATCCTCAGACGTATTCGTCTCTTCTCGTTGCAACCGAAGTGACCGGAAATTCCTGAACCATTTGTAAACTCCCACTCAACCCGGTTCACCTCTGTCCTTTTTCCCGCCTTCCGACACTGCAGGCTTTTGAAAATGGTTGCTGCCATTTTGATTTGTTATTGTTTTCTTCAAGCCGCGAGAGACTCGGGCCTGGCAAAAGGCCACACCGGGAAAATCCTGTACCATTACGGGCGTTCCATTCCAACCGAATTTTCCCTGCACTCGTTGTCTATAACTTTCTCGCAATATGATTGGTTTATTTTCCAAAATGAGCGTTTCTGATTGGCTATTACGTTTTATGACACATTACCGCGAGCATGACGCGAGCAACATTGTCTAGACTCTCATCGACAACAGCAAATTAGCCAATCTGGCACGGGATGCTCGAAGAAACGTTAGCGCTATCCAGCGTTAAATACCATGGAAACCTATAGCTTTTGACACCTCTTAAAGTGCCTAGTAAGAAAAAAAAAATTTCTTTTGCTTATTTTAAAGACCTTTAAAAATGCTGAAGAATGGTGTTTTCCATTTTGGAATATCTTCTCTCGTTTTTGTTCAAAAATTGATGATATAAATGAGCATATCTCCGAAAATATTGGGTGGGTGTTGTTCAAACTTGGCACCAGTAATAGACCAATTCGGCTAACTCAATGTTGTACCCAATTCAAATCTTTTGGGAATAAAACGTTTTGTTCCAAGTATTTCCATATCATTTAAATGTGAATGTTTCATTGTCATGCAAATTCAACACACAAAGAATCTAAACCTCGAGAGATTTGAATTGGGTACAACATTGAGCTAGCCGAATAGGACATTTGCATGATGACGCCATTTGACTACAAGTACCAGAATCCTACAGCTTTTGCATGTCTCATGCTAATTAGAGCTATTGTTTTTTTGACCGTGATGGGAATACAAAATTTAAATAAGAAAAGAAAAACAAACTGAATTCTGGTAGTTGTAGTCAAATGACGCTATCGTGAATTGCCTATTGGTCTATGCACATCAGATAAGGCACAACGTGACACTATTAAGATGTTTCCATGACAACACTCTCGTTTCCAGCCCCTCTCTGCCATTAACCAACTATCTGGGATTGTGAACAGACAAGTACAGGCAGATGGTTAGATCTGAAACGCATGAACTGCCCATGTTTTACATCTCTGTACAAACTTACCGAGAGTTAACATGTCTTATTTCGACACTGATAAACGACAATATCAATCCTTCGGGCAACTGGCCCCAGATTTCGAGATTACAAGCAGTTTTGGTAAAAAAAATTATTATTACTATGATGAAAGTATCTGT
>OX421447.1:13411573-13414073 GCA_949126865.1 Montipora capitata
ATGGAGCATAACCTGTTGACTCATGGACAGTGCAATTGTATGCATGAACGAGTTTATTTACATGGTCTTTCCAGCTGGATTTGTGAGTTTCAGGTAGGGTTCGCAACATACTGAGTAACGTACGGTTCATTCTCTCAACCAAACCATTGCCCTGTGGATGGTATGGAGTAGTCCTCGAGTGCATTACTCCAGAGAGTTCCTCAAGCCTCTTGAACAAACGGTTTTCAAACTCGCCTCCCATGTCATGATGGATTTTCTCAGGAAACCCAAAGCGTGGGATGAAATCATTGAAGATCTTGTCTGCAGCAGTAATAGCGGTCTTATTCCTCGTTGGGTACGCTTGCGCATACTTGGTAAAGTGATCTACCGCCACCAGGATATATTCATAGCCTCCGGAGCTCCGCTCTAGGTGCACAAAGTCGATGGAAACCATTTGAAGAGGAGCCGTTGTTGTAATTGGCTGTAATGGTTCTCTTGTTGGTAGATTTGGACGTCTCTGTTTTAGACATCGGCATACGTGATGGATAAAGTTCTCTACATCTCTCCTCATGTGTGGCCAATAAAATCTCTCTCGAGCCAGAGCTAGCACTCTCTCAACACCAAGGTGGCCCATTTCTTCATGGAGTTCACGGTAAACTGTGCGACGAAATTTCAATGGGAGAACAACCTGCTGGTTACGATAAAGTAACCCACTCTTCCTGTGTACATGAAACTTGTGCCACTCGTTCAGGAACTTACGAACCAAAGGTGATTCTTGGTACTTTTCCTTCACTGTCGGTTTGTGGTTTGCTTTGAGTAATTCAAGGACGCGTCCAATGTGAGGGTCTTCTTTCTGTGCTTTCACTAAATCCACCACTCTTACTTGATTGCAAGATGCTAATGACGGGGCGTCGACAAGATGGAGTTCCTCTTCTTCATCAGTCAGAGCTGTCAGCCAAATTGAGTCCCCATTTGACAATGTCTGGACTGCAGAGATTGATGCATGCAAGCTTTCCGGAGTTAACTTCTCAGTACAACTGTCCATGTAGGTGTGGAAGTCACGGGGCAATCGGGAAAGGCTATCAGCATCAGCATTCAACCTGCCTGGTCGATACCGTATTTCAAAGTTAAAGTCTGCAAGCTCTCCCACCCACCGCAATCCTGTAGCATTTAACTTAGCAGATGTCAACACATAAGTCAAGGGATTGTTGTCGGTGTATACTACAAAGTTAGGGGCGTAATAGAGGTAGTCCCTGAACTGTTCTGTCACTGCCCATTTCAATGCTAAGAATTCCAATTTGCCAGAGTGCATGTGGTAGTTGCGTTCAGCCGGGGTCAGAGTCCTAGAGGCATATGCAATTACTCGGGTAGAGCCGTTCTGCTTCTGATACAAGACCGCTCCCAAGCCATCCTGTGATGCATCGGTGTGTACAATGAATGGCGCATTATAATCTGGGTATGCCAGTAGAGGAGGTGAAGTTATTTTACCTATTAGGGTAGCCAACGCAGACTGGTGCCTGGGTTCCCACTTCACTGGTGACGAAGATGGTAACTGTCCACTGCGCAACCCTGGGCTCTGTCTGGTTGAGGTAGCATTCTTTTTCCCCAGCAGGTCATGATTGAGGAGATCGTAAACGGGTTTTGCTATTTGTGCAAAGTTTTTGATATGACGGCGGTACACCCCAAGTAGACCCATGAGTCTTCTTACTTCTCCAACGGTCCGCGGTTTTAAATTCTTCATTGCAATCACTGCATTTGTAGCTTTGGGATCTATCCGGTACCCGTCTTGAGACATAATTCTTCCAAGGAAAGACACTTCCCGTTTGAACAATGCACACTTTCCAGGCTTAAGCTTCACACCATAACTCCTCAACCGACGAAGAACTTTACGCAGATGTTCAATATGTTCCGAAAATGTTTCTGAGAATACAATTACATCATCTAAGTAGGGGATACACATCTCGTCACGCAGCTCGCCAAGACAGTTCTCCATAAATCTTTGAAAGTTTGCGGGCGCATTCATGAGTCCGAATGGTATCCGCACCCATTCGTATAATCCCCAAGGTGTAATAAACGCAGTTAACGGTTGACTTTTCTCGCCGATGAACCCCTGATGATAGGCTTTTCCCTGATCCAAAACACTAAACCATGACTTGCCTCCTAGACTGTCTAACGCTTCCTGGATCCGAGGAATAGGATGCCGGTCTGGCACTGTTTTCTTATTTAATTCTCTGTAGTCTATACATAACCTCATTCCGCCATCTTTCTTGCGAACACAGACAACACTACTTGAGAATGGCGATTTGGACTTCCGGATGAAACCTCGGTTCAGCAAGTCTTCAACATAACCTTTAACTTCTGGGTAGAGTGGACGGGGTATGGAAATGTAATTCTTCTGCACTGGCTGGTCACTAGTCAATCTAATATCCATCTCTAATTCGGGAATGCAGCCGACATCATCATCGTTCGTTGCAAATGCATCCGCTTCCTCAACCAACAACTGTCTTGCCTGCTCCTTTTG
>OX421447.1:13429073-13431573 GCA_949126865.1 Montipora capitata
ATCGTTGCCATGGTAACCTTATTTTGGAGAAAATTGTGATATGACAATTCTATGGTGGGTACTTTATCTTGTATTGAATCCATCGTAATTGGAAGAATATTGTTCGAATTTAATGCTGGATTAGTATTATATTAATAGTGTTATTATTCCTTTTCCCTTAAATGTGTATATTTTTTGCTAATCGGTGGTTTTGTTCATTTAATCGTTATTGATATATCGGCCGCGAATTGGTCATGTCTACTGGTGAAAAACAAAGTTGCACCATGATCATGTGAAGTGACGATGGCAATTTAAGGTGGCTCGAAATAGTCGAACAAATAAACACATTCTGTCCTTAGAAACAGTTAGGGTAATCATATCAAGAAGAAATTTGCCCAGGGTATTGAGACATACCAGACATACTACGGTTAATGGAGGTTTCATAGTCCACGAAACCTGAGGCTAGGCGCATGTGTTCATGTCATGTTCATGTCGAACGGCATGCTACGCATGCCGTTCGACAGAGAATCTTGAAGGAGAAATAGCACTAGCTTGTGTTTTCAGAAAGTTTGTTTAAATCACGTACAGGTAATTTGTTGGAGCGGATCTTGTTTAAAGTTTCATTGTTGGTTGCACTGCCGTATTATACCGATTCTTGTTCCAAGCCAAGCTGGCGTGTTTCAGTGAAATACATCGAACTGTGAATGATCTCTTGAAATAAAGAGTGGAATAAGGTACATCAGTAAAATTCTTTTTTGACCTTGAACTGACAAAGTTTCCCGACGGTTTCTAATTTTAGCGTGATTCCTATTCTCTGGCTGTTAAAAGTTGACTCTGAAATCAGTTTTTTCCTTTTCCATTCGCTCGCTGAGGATGTGCTAGTTTTCTTTTAAAACTCATGCGATTAAAAGAAATTCAACGCCAAACTGGTGAATTCGACACTAAATTTCACTGGAAAAACCGATATCGCACTTATCCCTTCGTGATTCATGCGATATCGGTTTTTCGAGTGAAATTTACCGTGGAATTCACTAGCTAGACAATGAATTTTTTGTAGAAGAAAGCGAAGAAAATGATTTAATTGAGCAGTAACCGGAAACACCAAAACGAGTGGACAGTTCCAAACTTTTTATTTTCTCTAAACCTACAGGCAGTAAGAATAAATAAACAGGGAGCTACGCTTTTAGGCTTGGCTAAATCTATAAAATTAAGTTTAATTAAAGAATTAATCCACACACTATTAGGCTCGATTACCAGCCGCTGTTTCGGCAAATGAGCCAGCGCTCACTCCCGAAATCCCGAACTCGAGTGAGCGGCGGAATCTCCATGCAGTGTTGTAGTTGTCCTGAGTTCTCTCCAGCAGAAGTGGACGGCTTTGCAGTAATGTCTCTAAAAAGGCTTATGGTGTATGACTGTCGATCAAATTGTTGGGCGCGATGATGGCCCGCTTTGACCACAGAGACAGGATAGCCACGTTTTTCGAAGAACTGGCACATCTCCTCTGATTTGCTGGAAAAATCGGAGTCATCACTACATAGACGTCGAAGTCTAAGAAATTGAGAATAAGGAATGGAGTTCTTGACATGTGATGGATGTGACGATGAATACAACAAATAACTGTGTGAATCAGTAGGTTTGTAGTGCACACTAGTGCCTAGCACGTTGCCTCTAATAGAAACTTTGATATCTAGGAAAGCCAATGAAGTTTCCGAAATTTCCCAGGTATATTTAAGAGCCGGATGAAAAGAGTTGACGGAGGTTATAAATTGATCGAGTTCTTCTCTGCTAGATGAAATAGCGCCGATGCAGTCGTCGATGTAGCGGCCGTAGAGTTCAGGTTTGGGGCCGTTGTACTGATTAAAAAATTGGGGTTCAACATATCCTACAAAAAGATTGCCATAGCTAGGTCCCATTCTTGTGCCCATCGCTACACCATTAATTTGTTTGTAATAGTTGCCGGCGAATGAAAAACAGTTAAGCGTTAAAACTAGTTCGGCAAGGCGGAGGAGCGTTTCCGAGCTAGGTTCTTTGACAGTGCCGCGAGTGATCGAAAAAGTGTTTAAGTCCTTGAAGACCTTCGCTATTAGGAATGACTGTGTATAGAGATGTAATGTCCATGGTGAAAATAAGTTTGTCTTGGCCGGAGAAATTGAAATCGCGGAAAATTTGTAGTGCGTGTGTACTGTCTTTAATGTATGATGGCAAAGATTTGACGATAGGCGTCATAATCCTGTCTAAGTAGCTAGAAATGAGTTCGGTGGGGCAACTACAGGCAGAAACGATAGGGCGACCTGGGTTGTTGGGTTTGTGAATTTTAGGCAAGAAGTAAATGCACGAAGTTCTAGGGGTGTTGATGATGAGATTAGTGGCAGTGTCCGGTAATTCTTGATTAACTATAAGATTTTGAATGGTGTCTTTGACAAGTTTTTGATTTTTGGAAGTGAGATCTTTAGGGATTTTGGCATAAAACGAGGTATCCGAAAGTTGCCGCAAAGCTTCTTTTTGGTAAAGGTCGGACCGC
>OX421447.1:13436573-13444073 GCA_949126865.1 Montipora capitata
TTGTACAGGTTTTGCAGCATAAAAAACTTATCGTGACTTGCTCTGGCAAGAAAATCAATATCAATCAATGCACTTAGTTCACTTAAATAAGCACTTAAGTGGGCTCCTTATAAAACGGAACAAACTTTCTTCATCTTATATTTTGATGATAGAGAAAATATGTCATCTGGAAAATAATTTGATAAGTGATTGAATAGATTGAATGCTATGTTTTCCTTCGGAAAGAAAAAACGGCGAAGGTTAACTGGAAGTCGTCAAGCTAATCTGTGTCGCTTCACTGTCGCTTGATGTAGATTCCATTGAGGCTCTTTGTCCGCCGTTTGCAAACAACCAAGCATTGGTAATCCTCTCATTGGACGAAACTTCCGGAAAAAATAATTAATTGATTAGCAAAACATGACGTGGTCTGATTTCCGTGTTTGTAATCCTTTTAAAGTTTGATTAATGTGTTTTGCTTTGATTAAGTTTTTTCGGTAATTAAAGTTTCACCTATTAGACTGGAGATGAAAGCAGTGTTTGAGGTGTTTCAACTACACTCCTGTCTTGCTCGGCTGAAAATTGACTCTCTCGTCGTTTGCGATAACAAACGCCGCCAAATTTGAAGAAAGTGGGGTTGCCATCGGTTGCTTTTATGTTAACAAGATCTCTTAGTCTTTGAGCAAAGCGTAACCAGACCGCTTTGAGTTCCACTCGGAAATCTTTGGCAACTACTGAGTAGATGACAGGGTCCGATGCTGAATTGATTAAAATTCCAATCACGCAAACATGATAGATCACCCCAAAATATTTTTTGGTGACGACGTCTTCCCAAAATGTCCGAAGTACGCGAACAACGTTGAAAGGGAGCATTGAAAGGGCAAAGACGAGAACGATTGGGGTTAGAATTTTCTTCGCCTTAGAGTTCTGACGCATTCGCTTCTTTTCCTCGGAGTAGTGGATTACAGAATCCTCCAACTTCCTCTCTCCCCGCGAGCGTTGGCTAATACTGGATCTGTGGAATTTATTACTTTGCTGAAGCTGACGGGATATTTGAACGTAGGTGAAAATGATTATACCCAGGGGTAAAATGTACCAGAGTATGCTCGAAGAAAGGATGTAGATGCGGAGATGTTTCGCAGACCACGTCACATCGCAATAGACTATCGAGTCTACCTGTACAAGTTCCATGGCAAAAAGCAAAGGAAGCGAGATAATAAGAAACGAAACTACCCAAACGAAAAATAGACCCCATTTGAAAGCCTTGGAGGAGGATGAGGTGCTCGTATGGACTTCTGTATGGGTAGTTATTTTTCTATATCTCTCAATAGCTATTGCAGTGATAGACCAAATTGACACACCATGGAATACTTCAGCTGAAGGGAGGACGTACAAACAAACGATTTTACCAAAAGGCCATTGCAAAGGCATTCTCTCTTCAACCACTGCAATCGGAAAAAGGATTGTCAAAACCCCAATGTCCGCCAGGGCGAGATTTCGAATAAAAAGTTTTAGTCCGGTGCGAGATTTCCTCTGTCGTGATATAACGAAGCACACCAGTAAGTTCCCTAGCAATCCAACAAAGGCTATTGTCACCTCCAAGATCAAACACCCACTTACAATGGCATTGGACTCATCAAAGAGACCTTCACTCATTGCCTCAGAATTATTGACGCTGTCGTGAGGAGTACTGCTAATTTCGATTTCATCCATCGTTAGGGTATCTCACTGACAAGCGTTCTTTAGCCAACAGTGAACGCAAATTAATAGAGGTACCTTTACGCGAGGTGCAACGCATTCAACGGCACGTTTTTCTTATCTGTGCGACCGAACCAACACTCCATCCATGTACCATGCAGTTGTTAATGTTTCGTCTGAGTTATTGACTCCATTCTGTTGAGATTCACGTTAAAGAACTCTCTTTCACTTGCGCAGCGCAGGCTTGAAACAATGCTGTAATATTTCTGATGAGAACACTCGAGTTGTGGAATTTTAAGTGTCGTGGTATACGATATGTTGTTATTGTGTTATTGCAGCTTCAATCATCTTAACTCGTACAATCTGTTACGTAAATACCTGTTGAAATGTTAAGTACTGATTTGAATTACGATGTCATTTCAACCGAATTGGAGATAAGTTGAACCAACACACACCGACTGTAATCACGCTACTTTCTGACGTGTACAGTAAAGACCATGAAAAAGATTCAAGGATCATCAAGGAAGTCGAAAGAATTTTCGAACCAAACAAATCTTCTGTCTTCCCAATGGCCAAGTGAAGATCTTGTGGTAGATTCTAGGAATTAGTGCAGATTAAAGATTTTCGATTTAGTGCAATCCATGGAGATAAAAATCTTGATATGTAGCCAGCAACAACTTCCCCCGAGTTGAAAACAGATACACAACTATTAAAATCCATTTGAAGATATCAATGAGATATTTTTTTGATGTGTTTCAAAGCTTCGTCAAGTCATATAAAAGTACCAAGAGAAGTGTGCAAAACTAGAAAAAAACTCATAAAATAGCAAACTGACAAGTATAGGAATAGTAAGAAAGCCTAGAACGTGAAATGAAATAGGTTGAAGTGATTCCTGTATTTGTTTTCTTACTAGTTAATTTGCATAGCTTCCTTGAGGTTAAGTGCGGATTCAGTCGAGGAGGCAGAATCTAAAAATTTAAAACAATATTCACAGAATGAACAACAGCAAAGTCCCAGTTTTGAAAATTTCTAAAGATGTGAGACCATTCCTGAAACAAGAAGCATCATAATCGTTTTAAAAGTATACTGCTTCCTCAACCAATTAAATCCACTTTTCCAAACCAAAGAAGGTAGTCCAGTTTGTCAAATACGTATACGGTGTGAAAAAGCAGGGGAAAAAGCTGGCGAAAAATGTGATAAACAAACTACCTAACTCTTTTTGCTGCCGTAATCTTTTCCTAAGAACCTTAGAACATGGAAATTCCGCGGCCCACCCATGGATTTAACTGTATACCATAAAACTTTCTTTAATCATCTATCCGGAAATTCCGGCTGCAAAATGATAAAGCTAGGATTGGTCTTAATCGATCTCAGGATTGAAGCCAGAACAGAATTATTGTCAAGGCGATGTCACAGGGACCTCTTTTATTCCAATTCATGTATTCACACACCCTGTATACACATATATCATAGATCCCTTAAAGATAACAATCCTCCTTGGTTTGCCTTATATTGTCCACCTGTGTCCTACTCTTAGATTAATAAATTGCGATGAAATCGGATATAGAAGGTTTTAAGGCATTTTCATGCAACTGGAGGCTTCGGTAGAACTTCACCCGTCCCATAGAGCCTCTTTTTGTTATGCATTGTCTTCCATGCGTTGGATTAATTTTACATTATACCTGTCTCATTGGGGACTAAGCTAACGTGAGTGGCCGGCGGTCATGCCTGAAAGAGTAAAAGTTCTTTTGCGACTGTTTCTGGCAGGAAAATAACGATGGTTCACTGGAGTAAATCACGATTCAAAGTGCTCGTAACATGAGATCTTACTTCGTCAGATCTCGGCTCTTAATTTCGCAGTAGTCGAGGACCTTTTTCAAACAATTTACCGAAAGAGTGGCGAAGAAGATGACTTCATTGAACCAGGTCGAGGCTATCTACATATCACTAAAAAAGCCACAATGCAATGGAAACCAATATGGCAAATGGTCACATGAGCAAACGCTTGGTTAAAGTCAAGATGAGAGAATACGTAACGCAAATTTCGCTAATTTTCTGACAGGAAAACGCTCATAAAACAGAATGGGACGTCGAAATTTGTGTTATTAACTATTGCGTAAAACTCAGGTCCCAGAGCAAGGTTCCCGCGTGCAGGCTAATTATAATTCCACATCATAGTGTGTGCTGTAGGTGAAATGATGAATACGCGATGATCACCTAGGCGGTGTTTTCAAAATGGCCGCAGGTGACAGACGAAGAAATTAAATGTTTTAAAGAAAATACATCTTTTTCAAATAATCACCTATGTAAGTATACTAAAACAATTATTCACCTTAGGCTCGGTGAATCTCGGTGAATAAAAACCTCGACTTCGTCTCGGTTTTATATATCCACCGATGTTCACCTCGCCTTTGGCAAATTAATGATTGTTAAAAATAGCTTAGTTGGTAAAGTTTTTCTTATCTAGGAGCGGCCTCAAAACCTTGACCCACAATCAGTTTGTTAGGAGTTTTTCTTTTAATTATCGTTCTCATAGTTTTCACCCATGAATCCAGTTTTTCAGACGCACACACATTCCATTGCCATTGCCATTGTCATTGTAAGGCCAATTGCTGCACGGTGACTAAATATAAAAATGTTCATAATCGGTGCAAACGATGCAAAGTTTAGTGTCACAAGCATACAAGCCTTCCCACTCAAAGTCTGACAGGTGTATCAATGACTTTCTGTCATTTTAGAAGCTTTATTTTACCTTTCAGTACGTCATACACACATCTATCCTATCAAGTGTTAATGCACTTTAAGATCTAAAGCGTTACGATTTCAGAGACTTAATTGTGTCACAACGCGTGTGCACCAAAAGAAGAATCGTTTTTTTTTTTCGCAACTTGTCTTATAAAGATCATGATTGCAAATTTAAGCAATACAGACAACTGTGTAAGTTAACTTGAAAAAAAGCACTGACCCAAATTTCATCATTATTTGCAGAGAAAGCCAGTTTTATCTTTGACCTTCTTTTGGTCGCTGTTTCTGTTTTGTCACTCATGTTATCATGTACAATTTTGGGAAACGTGGTTATTCCAACTAACAATTTTATTACCTTGTTCTATTTATAGGTGTCTTTCTCAACTCATCAGATATTGGAGTGGTAAAAAAACTTTCCGAGCAACAAATTTGAGATTTGTTGTACTACCTTTAAGTAGTACTTTTAAGTAATTTGACTATAAAAAATTGCGATAAAACATTTCTTAAAATCATTTTAAGATTAAAAAATTGCTAAAAGATTTTAGCAATTTTTTAATCTTAAAATGATTTTAAGAAATGTTTTATCGCAATTTTTTATAGTCAAATGTTTTTCGAAATCACTTCTTGTTTTAAGTAATTATTAAAATAATTAAAAATTTGAAGTCACAAGCACACAAAACTTCACCTTCCAATTCCTAAGTCTGCCAGGTGTTACAACGACTTTTTGTTACCATAGAAACTCTTGTTCACCTCCCAGTAACAACGTGCGCTCGCCTATCTTTTAAAAAAGCAGCCCTTTGCAACTGCCCATCACGAATTTTCCTGTTAAAAAGATATACTTTAAGACCTGCTGGCGCTGATACTTTTTCGACTTCAATGGCAAGGTATCTTTGGAATTTAGAAACTCTTCGTGCAACTTGTCTCGTACTAAAAAAGAGACAGAAATCCAAAGCGGTAACAAAACAGCGAAAAAAAAGTTTAAAACATGTAAAACCAGCCGACGCAAACCTTTCAAACAAACTGCCGTCATATTTCGGGACAGAAATCTGCTTCTTGAAAACTTAGTCATTTAAACTGATAAAAAATTGTCTTATCGTATTTGTGGGAAAAAAAATTGTGAACTCACCAAGATGCTGAAGTGGTGGAAAACTTTGCTGGCAACAAACTGATCGGAGTTGTTGTACTTGTCAGAAGGAAGGTGTTCACACAGCTGTTTATCGTAGTTGTCCTGAAATGCTGCCAGGTTAAATGAAAAGCATGGAAGAGTATCCAAACACGACAACGCGCACTGGATACTTTGTTCAACGAACCTTTTACGTACAGGGGTAATATTTAGGTACATGAATTTGTCCTGAATGAAGTTTGCATAATGGACACCTGGAATCTGTTCTCCGCCACTGACGTCCTTGAGCGCCAAACTCTCTGAAAAACAGATATAAGCTATCAAAAAGGCGGTAAAATAGCAATTTTATACCAAATGAAAATTTAACAGCTGAATTGGTCAAGATTGGATAGAGAGAAAGACGAGTGGAAATTTATCATATAGTACCTTTAGTACCTTTAACAAGAGAAAATGAAAGCAGGATTTCCAGAGCCAGGAGAACGGCTTTCAGAAACATTTTGAGGCCACTGGTATCCATTTTCTTGGCTTTTAACACTTTCTGAAACAGCTTTTCTTGATGAGCATTAGCTCATATCATAGTCATCAGTCTGAACCGATCGAGTAATGAAACCACGATTGGCTTAAAAGACGTGCTCGCGTTATTTGAAGTTGCTGAAAACTGGGTGTCATCCGTCTTCGAAGTAATTACTAGTCACGCGGAGAGACATTAACATTTATTTAACAAGTCAGTTCTAATTCCAACATTATCTCTGATGCTAATCTAGGGCGGTGTAAACACGAGAATTGAGTGTCCAATAAAACATGCCAATAAATGTCAAGGGAAGGCGGCCTAACGATCCCGTTTAATTTGCTCTCCGGAATAGCATATATATATGGTTAAAAGACTCATATATATATGGTTAAAAGACTCATCCTCAAAATAAGAAAGTGAAGTGCTGCGAGTGAGATGTAGGAGTATTGATTAATATTTAAACAACTTTTAAAGCTGGCAGTTGTATTTAATACATTGAAACAATTCAATCCTAAGACAATGATTTTCTTATTAACTCAACTGCAAAAAAGATGTTTTTTTTAAAAACCCTTTTGCGATTTTTTTTTTCAGAGTATTCACTGAAAATATTATTTCCCGCTATGGAGTTGCATCTTTTATGTTGAAATAAATGCTCAAAATAAAGATTTAACGTTCTTTCAGTGGAAATTTTTTTGTAATTAAATCTTCCCTGTAAAAAAATGCATAACAAGGACAACTATAAACATCACATCACTCACGAAACAAAAGACCCATTATTCTCGTGCAAAATACATGGATTTTTATTGATAGCAAAGATCCATTTTCCACTGTTTAGGAATCACCCTTTCAATCTTCAGAGAAATCAACCTTCCGTGAATATTTTATGATTGTTTTTTAGCGACGTGAGGAGAAGAATGCAAGCAAAAGCGATAAGCAACTTACGTGTTGCCAAAAATCAATATGCCTCCCAATCAAAAAGTATCATCCAGAGAGAACATCATTCTAAAGGGTTATTCTTCGCAAAAAGTAGGTATTTTTGATGGTGGAAAACAAGTTTAATAACGGCCGAAGTTATTGACAAGCCACGTGGAATACTAATGATGTCAGAAGCTACCTTTATGATTATTCACGTGAATATCGTTTACGATTGTCCTACCTTGTCCTGTTTTGCCATAAAAACCATCCAGATGCCTTTGCTAGGCTCTAAAGAAGCTCCCAAAGTAATTTTTCCGTGATTTCGAGTAAAGTTGTTTTTCTCAGTCTTCCTCTCCACTGCGGACGCCATTTTTGTCTCGCAGGAGGATAACAGAATGACTTTAAAATCATCGGGACAGACAGACACAAAATCGAAAAATCGAGACTTTTTCGTGGGATATAGCACACAGGGAGACCGTCAAGATTCGTGCTGCTGCTCGCCTGGTGGTTCGCAGCAATTAACGAGGGTGTC
>OX421447.1:13456573-13491573 GCA_949126865.1 Montipora capitata
TTGGAGTTATTTGGTCACATTGTTATCCATTAATTAAAAGTTTAGCTGCATACAGTAAACCAATATTATTCCTTAAAATTACATGTACCTATAATATGACTTGAATGTATATTAATAATCATAGAAACAATAGAGATAAAATATAGATACTCGTACAGTTTTTATCAAGTACTCATTAATATCGAAGATATGGCTGGGAATATTCAAAATATTTTCACAAACAGCCATTTTTATCAAGAAAATGTTTCTTAAAAATAAGACAAAAACCTTAAATTGTAGCCTAGAAAAACAGCGAAAGGGAAACATTACAAGTACAAGTACAATTGTACTACAACAATAACGTTTGATTTTACCCAACACATTTGTATTTATTTCATTTTATCTAACTTTTCATTACTAATTTTTTTCTTCACTCAGTATTTAAATTGGTGCTATTGTTGGTTGAGGCTGCTTTTTTAGAACTTTTTCTGAATATTTTGCAGTTACGCATCCTGAAAGAAAAACAAAACCATAAGGGCAAATTACTCATATTGATTATCATGAATTCCAAATGTACTCGCAAGTCATGCCGTGGAAGTGGAAATAAATGTGCATCACCTAACCTTTGAAAATTGCTATGAACCTCAGACACATGTAGCATTTACAGAGAATCGAAGGGATCCTTTGCCACTCATATAATTAATTTTGCAACAACCACTCTTTTGATGTAAACCGTATAATTTAAGTAATCTCATTAAAGATTCACCTATTTTTTACAGGATTATAGCAAGTAAGCCGAATTATAATCCTTGCCTGTACATGTCAAATTATTTTGGGACTTGAAGTTCGAAAAGTTCGAATTTCGGCTAACTCAATGTTGCACGCAATTTAAATCTTTTCGGAATAAAACGTTTTGTTTCAGTATTTCCACATCATTTTAAATGTGAATGCTTCATTGTCATGCAAATTCAACACACAAAGAATCTTAACCCCGAGAGATTTGAATTGGTTGAGTTAGCCGAATTAGTCTATCGTCATTTTTAAGGACAATAAGTCATCATCAACTCAAATATTATCTGCTTATAGTTAGCGCCTACCTTTGTACTTGGATTGCTGTACGCATTTCCTCGTTTTGAATCAGTATTTAAAGGGTAAAACAATCATGAATCAAGATTTGTGCTTGTTGATTCAAACTTAAATAAAACTGCCAAACTGTAAGAGGAGCCGTCGTTGGTGACTGCTGACCAAAAGGGAAACGGCTCACTAGTTTCCAGTCTTATCTCTCGCGTGTTATCCAAGATGGCCGAGGATTACAACCCTCCGATTCATCTGTACTTTAAAGAATAAGTGAGCAAAAGTCATAGCAGACTTGTCATATTAACCCTTAAAGGAATGTGAAAAGATACTGATCGAGCGGATTCGTCACTAGAGTCTCTAGATGTGGCCCTGAATTTTTTTTAAAAGATTACGTGCTGACACGAATTCTTTGATGTTTCGAGAGTATACTGTTTTATATTGCTTCTGGCCCAGCCTGCAGCTATTACGGGTTCATCATAGGATCTTTCAAGGGGCCTAACAGAGATCCTTTCAAGATCACTTTAAGGTTCCTTTTAAGATCCTTCAAGCATCCTCATAGGATCTTTCAAGGATCGTAACAAAGATCCTTTCAAGATCACTTTAAGGATCCTTTTAAGATCCTTGAAGGATCCTCATCAGATCTTTAAGGATCCCGATAAAGATCTTTTCAAGATACCTCTGAAGATCCTTTTAGGATCCTTAAAGGATCCTCATACAATCCTTGAGGATCTTTCGAGGATCCTTTTAAGGTTTGTTTCAAGATCACTATAAGGATCCTTCAAAGATCCTCAAAAGATCCTAGTATGATCTTTAAGGAGCCTGTCAAAGATTTTATTAAGATCCTTTCAAGGATCCTTTTAAGATTCTTGTAAGATCCTCAGTCACTCTTTGAGGATCTTTAAGGATCCTTTTGAGGATCTTTCCAAGATTTTGTGTATGGATCTTGGTAAGATCTTTGCAAGATCCTGATAATTTCCTCAAGGATCTTGATGAAGTATCCCAAGAGTCCTCAATGTTAGAAAATCTTTGAAGATCCTTTAAAGATCCGTCAAGGATCCTGTGAAGATCTTCATCTTTTAAGATCTTTGTCAGGTCTTTGAAGATCTTCCTAAGCAGTGTTGTGTATCTGCCAAAGCTGGTTGACACTGAGGCTCTCAGGTATAATACCTGAGTGTCATGTAACGTCACCAAATATTGCACATTATTTCATGTACGTTACGAAGTGTCTCACCTTATTTTGGAGTATCCATTTTAGTCACAACGGACTTTTATTCCAGTATTTCAGGCACAGGGAACCCAAATGTCAAGAATAGTAAGCTGCTCACTGTTGTTCACAGCAATTACAGCTGTATTATGGTTCTCACTGTAAGTGTTTCTGCCTCATTTACTATCAGGTCATTTCAAGTTTATTCAAATACAACCCAGAAATACCAAAATTGAAATCTCCTTCAGGGTAAGTGTATCAGATTTTTTTGGGCAATTATTAAATGGTGACAAGTGAAAATAGGGAATAATTTCATGCGCATTTTGTCCAAAAGGCTCGACAATTATTTGATTTTGGGCAAACTGCAAGTGAAATTATTCCCTAATTTCAAAAGTGTATCATTTGATTAACTATTAATATCTTAGGTGACAAATTATGTTCATAACATGCAGGTTTTTTTCAAACCAGGACACCATTTTGCCACTGTAGGAAAAAGTTGCCATGGCAACATTGTAATTTCACATGTGAAATTATAAATTAATGCTGAAATTTTGTGGCAAAATTAAGGAGTAATTTGTCACCCATGTTATTAGTATTGATAATTATTAAAATAGAACAACAATACACAGACGTAATGATTAATATTATTGTCCTGAGGTTGAACCTGATATACTTGACATTAACTATTTATTGTTTTAGTACATGTAATGCACTTTGATGAATGAATGATGGTGGACTTCAACAGTGATTAAATACACTACATGTATACTGTAGGTCCTTGTCACAAAATGATGTCAAGATACATGTATACATCTGTGTCATTGAGACTAGGTTTCAGAAGCACACAATCTTGACCTAGTTCTGTGTGTCAGGTGGGCCAATACATGTACATGTATGCCTTCATTGAGGCTGCAGGCCATTCTGACGTAGGTAACCGTGTACGTGTCACTTTGAATAACACCTGAAGGAGGCTATTAATTTTACGTCTATGTTGTTGCAAGTCTGCCGGTTCCATCATTTGTCCACACCTACATGTACGTTAATAATACAAAGGAAATCAATCAATGTTAATTACCTGCTTATAGTTAGTTTTGCCCTTGCAGCGATAAATCACCCACAAAAAACAAAGATCAAGAAGAGGAGGTGTTTTCTGCTGACAAGTTTAGTGAGCTAAAGTTGTCAACATTCATGGTGAGTTGTACACAGGTTTTAGGCTGCTGCTTCATTGACTTGCTAAACAATGTTTGAAACAATCAGTTTTATTTTGTCTGACAGCAACAAAAATTAATTTTGTACTGTACATTGATTTAATGTGCAAAAAACGTTGGTGTAAACGCAGGATCCAATTAATGTACGAAAGTTGTTTTAATGACATTATTGTACAATTTATGTATATTATGTATAGTGCATGTTAATTTGAAGTCTAGTAGTTAATAAATGAATAAATAAATGAATAAATAAGTAATTAAAAAAGCAGAAATTTATTATGTACATTGATTCCACAATTGCACTTTTCTGACGATTACCGGGTATATCATTGCCCTTGGAATACTACAATGTACAACAAACAGGGTTCAGATTGTTTCCGGACTCTGATATCTTTGTTTATTACACAAATTTCCCGTTTTTTCTGTCTAGTAAACAAGCTTGACAGTTAAATTTGTTTATTACACCAAAAAGTATGGTCTTTTCTTTCTATTAAACAAAAAATGTGTCAAAGTTTTTACTGGGTTGCCTATGGGCAAACCCAGTCAAGGTCTTCGTTTAGTTTGTTTGTTTTATTTTTTTTAGTTTTTTTTTTTTTTCCGTGTCGGTAAAAGTCTTGCCTGTCACTCCCCTGGTAAGTGGTGTCTTTGTGTATAGAGCCTTCTGCGCGTATTTTCTTAGGATCGAGAGGGTAGTGGAACTGCGTAGATTTCTCTGGTGGACACAGTAGAATCATTAACTTAGCCTGCAATGGCGTCGAAAGTCATGCAACGCGAATGGCGTTTTAGTGGATCCTTAAACAAAATATACCCTTATGGAGCTCAATAATGGAAAGTCAGTTGGATAAACTAGGCATGAATCTCAAAAGCGACGAGTACTGGACTTCGACAACAATCTATCGCCCGTCGAGACGAAATCAAAGTGAGCAGTATTTACCTGAGGTACAAGGTAATTTGACACAATTGAGTTTCTTGTCTTCACGCACGCAATGAAATAGGAAGAGGTTTTCGCCTCGAAGAGCAAATATGTTGTTTGTTTCAATAAAATTTTCGCTGGAAAAGGATTCTGTGGTATTTTCTGCCCTTGTGAATTATAATATCATGTTGTGTATTGAATGTGATATGTGATATCGGAGAAGTTTTTTAGTATTGCTCTGTAAGCAGGAAGGGTTCACAGGCCTGTTGGAAACGTGCTTGAGTTTCAACAAAATGAGCCCCAAAATCAGTGAAAACTTGTGACGCAGATGAATAATAAAGTAGCTGCTATTTCCAAAATGATGGAATTACCTGGTGATAAATAACGTCGTACGCGTCCTGGAGAGTAAATTTTGACTTTGCATAAATAAGAGTTGGGCGATTGTGATCTTTGTTTTGACTTCGCTCATTTCATTATCAAACTTTATAACACTTGACAGAAAAAGAAACTTACAAAAACCCGGTATCTTGCCATCATTTGAGACAGATGCTTCACTGTTTGGCGAGTAAACATGCCTCGGTAACTTAATCACGGCGCCCGCTGAATTCCGGCCATGTCACTTTCGATTTTGCAATTTACTTGAACGTAGCAAAAATCTCCGAAAATGTTTGTCGCTGATCGTAACTTTTTATATTCTATATTCACGGTTCAAAATTAATGTTGTTTTGATGTCGTAAATATTTTATTCTCGATCGACCGTTCGGGAAACTTCCTTCTGCTCTTTCTGAAAACTGTGTATCAATAGTTATTTGCTTTTTCATCAATATTTGTTTTGCATAAAGCAAGCTAACAAGATCTGTACCTTGCTGAGTTCGCATTTGTTAGAGTTAATAGTATTTTCGGTCCGATGCTTCTGTTTTACGAGGGCTACATTGTTTTGGTCTCCCATCCAAACACTAACCCCGCCCGGCAGGGCTTAACTTCAGTGAACTTTAGTATTAGAAAGCTGTCAGATGCTCAGAGGGCACACTTGTGGTAAAAAGAAGTTGTGAGGGAACTTGAAAATTATCAACTTGTGAGCCCAGGAGCCAATGTTTCTCGCTTCTCCTTTATTTGTTGTTCTTCAGAGACTGGAATGCTGTATTTCAATACCACACAATTCAGTGCCTTCTGATTTTCTGTAGCACGTACCACAGGCAACCCAGTGTATGCTTCACAGAAGCATCTCGTTGTGTAATAGACAGGTCTTTACTTAATTTTTCGTTTATTAAACGAAAGTGACGCGCTTGTTGTTTAATAAACGAAAGTTACTCAAAACTTCACGGCGACTAATTTTTTTTTGGGCGAGCCGCCATTACGGGAAAAAATATTGTGATGGAAAAGAAAGTGACTAATGCATGATTCTACATTTTTTTTTGTGGAACTTGCGTCTGCTTGGTCCTTTTACCGGGCAAGTTTTAGTCATGGCTTTCCATTGTAATTTTCAAGGGTCGCTCAACGGTTGCGATCAGAGTGTGCAGTAAACTTCGTTTGACGTTGCATCAAATTTTGCAATACTGCATTTAATTTTGACATCAGAATATTTAAATTCTTACAGTCAACTGCTTGTTCCCCGTCACATATTGTGTTTAAGTATGTAATTTGGAATTTCCTACAGTGGTGAACATTCCATCAAAACTGCGTGAAAACTGAGCTGTTAATGATGAATTTCGGCAACAGCCACAGCTCCCTCCCTTGAATCCTTTTACTTTCAGTGCTAATGTTGATTTCCCCTTTGAGGCTCCTTTTTTTTGTCCCGATATACATGTTCCTGTGGCTGAATGCTACAACCTACAATAGCTGAACAGCAATCCACACTGTCTAATAGACCATATTTGTTTTCTCAGTATTGGACTGGAACTAGCTTGCAATTGAGTCTAATGCGGGGAATTCTTTTCAAATGCAAATTCTTTTTACTAATGTACCCCCGCATTAGCCCCCATTTCAAACTAGTTCCAGTAAAACTAGTTCTAATTCCAGTCCAATACTGAGAATACGAATATGGTCTGTTACACAACGTGTAATGGTGGTGATGATGATAATAATAACCCCGTGGTCTGGAAATACTGGGTTGCTGGCGTCCGGTGGGGGATAACTAATCGCTTTTGGCCGGGAAGGGGTCTTTAGCCTTGGTCGGCAACTTTCCTGGTGATGGTATCACGATAAAAGCACTGGGGAAGGCCACCCTTCAAACCAAACCTCAATATGAGTGATAATGTCGATTAATAATATTTCAAATAACGGCGTAAACGGGACTGGAAGCAATAGTGAAGGTGCCGCGCCTTGCAGATGTCCTGTTGAACAGCAGCGCAGGCCCGGTCGTCATCCAGTGACTGCTGAGCAAAGACAAAGGAGACTAGAATGGTCGAAAGAAGATAACAAGCTCGAGTGTTAAATCAGGAGCGAACCTGAGAGGCGAGGGTACCGGAAAAGACTTATGCATATGGAAGAAATATTACAAACAGAAATGCTAAGAAACGTGAGTGAACAGAGACTGTGTGATCAAGTGAGACAAATTAAGTTAAAAAAAAAGGCTTGAACAAAGGCTAGATGAAATCACCCAAGCAGTGCAAAATGAACAGCAAGGAATTGCATTGCCAGAATCATCTCCATTTACAGGACAAGAAATTCAGGAAGATATGTGAGTATGGAAGAGGTAAACAACAGAGATGAGATGACCCAATTGAGATGGAGTAGAACAACCTTGATCGAGTACATGCACCTCAACACAGAAGAATTACTGAAGTAATGCACCAAGAACGGATCTGAAATCATGTGACAGAGCAAAACGGAGATCAGAAGTTGCTAAGCTAGGTGAATGAAGCAGTTAAGGACATCCATAGTTGAGACATAACAGAGCTGAACTCTTTGCTATATGCAGCTGCAGAAAGAATGAGAATGTTGAAAGAAAAGCGAGAGAACAAGAATGGGGAACCATTCCGGAAAAAAAGAATCAAGACAAACATCGAAACATAGCGGAAGGATTAAGTAAGATCGAGGAAGTAAGGAAAGGGAATACAAGACTACAGCAAAGAGAACGGGACTACATGAATAGGAAATTTCAGCTAGAAGGGAAGGGAACTTGGTAGAGTAGTGCACGTGAAATCCAGATTCAGTAATCAAAACGAGCTGAACATGTTCGGTCTAGCTTATTTTATTCGAAGTCAGTGGGCAAAATGGAAGCATTCATTGCGTTTGACTTTTCTGTTGGATGGATTGACAAATTCGTTATGCATACAAACGCTATGCCGACAAACGGAGTACGCAACCTTCCTTACAAAATCAGCAGTGTACCAGATCTATGCAGAAGAAATGACCAAAGCAAGCCACCCGTTCCTTGCAAAAATCACTTTCCTCTACAGCATGTGGAAAACGCAATTTACAGACGTAATATTAAAGGGGTAAAAAAAAGTTGATAGCCGAACGGCTTCAGACTTGAGAAAATGTTTCTCGCTTGTTTTTTTTTTTTTTTTCAATTAATTCAGAATTTCCATCATTGCATGTTGAGCACATGGCTAAACGTACCAAAACGGATTGTGTGCTCCGTAAATTGGTGAAGCAAATTACTAATTAGTACATCGGTCTATATTGAGCTCGGCAGAACCTCGAGAAGCTCCAGCTTTGGGATCGTTCTCCGTACCTCACAACTGCTTCAAACTTTAACATAAGCACGGCTTGCAAAGAGAGAAAAACGTAAAGTTCGCAAAAACTACCATCCTCAACTACCCCTAGCATTAACCACGTCCGCAAAAAGATTATAGAGCACGCGTTCATCAGAATGTCGAGGGAATGAATGTTTGATCGAAAATAAGACTTTGCCTTAGGCATTCGTCGAATGAAATAATTTTGAGTCGACGTGTTGCCTTAAGCTAATGTTTGAACGTTTAGCCAGGGCAAAAGTAGCGCATCTGAAAACCTGTGGCATAAGCGACATAAATAGAATATTCGAATTAACAAATAATAATAAAAGAAAGGGTTACGTTTTTACAAACGTTGGCCGTGTAGCACTTATATTTGAACAGACTTAACTGATTAGAGTGTAACGTGAAGTGCTAAGTTTCTACCCCATATGAACCATGTGAGCGTTAGCCCTACTAATGGAAATGGGCCTACACAAGGACATAGAAAAACTCTGACCAGGTGGAAGCCTCGCCTGTGATCTGTTCTGTTGTAAAGCACTTTGGAAGCGGATAGAGCACGAAAGTAGTGTAGGGGAAACATGAGACGTAATTTGTTTTGTAATAAAGGATTTCTTACTTTCCTCACACAGTAGCGAAATGGCAAAATGACTTTCTGGACAGTAAAAAAGTATGCTTTCCAAGTTGTGGGTATCGAAGGGTCATAGTTCTCCAAGGGTGACATACCAACTGTTGCTCTCTTGAAAACAGCAAGATTTTTTTACTTGTCATAATTATCTCGTCACTTGAGCTTATATACACTACAGACTTGAAGATTCGAGGACGCCCTTGTCTAGGACGGCACCGGAAGTGATTTCTCCTAGACTGACGTCTCGCCTTTAACTGCGTCTAGTCCCGCCAGAGCACATGTTTTGACGTCGTATGCAGAAGGTGAGTATTTCGGTGGAATTTTGTTCAAGATTTGGCATACTTTGGAGTCTCAAATATATTATTTTTGTCTTATGTGTTTATTGAAGTCTTTTGCTGATTTATTGACGAATTTCAGTTTCTTTTTCATTCACTTTTAGCCAAAACCTGCCCAAATCCGAGTGTCTGTCTACCCCCTGATTAAACTTTCATTTCTTCGCTTTTGCTATATCTGCAAATTGTGGAAATGAAAATTGCAGCCTACTTTTGTCTTTTTGTTAGTAGTAATTTTTTTTATCTAACAGTGGTAACGATATATATATATATATATATATATATATATATATATATATATATATATATATATATGCACTGCTGCACTGATGAGGCCCAGAAGGCCGAAACAGTACTGTCTGCAGTTATATATATATATATATATATATATATATATATATATTTTTAAATTCGAGAATTTTGTCGATGGATGCAAAATAAAGCGCCATGTCGATAAAAGTTTTATGATAAAGTGCCGTATCGCCTCGTCGAGGAACGTTTCATGAAAATCCTGAATTCTATCTTTTCTTTGTTGCTGGCATTCTCAAAAATTGAACTAAAGATGGAATATCGTGCTTTTCAAAACGAATGTGTGCTTTACATTCATCACGGTTTTTGTTTACGACGAAAAATCAGTTGTATTCATCATGAGGAATAGTCAAATTTGCAGGACTGAATTCTTCGCAAAGCAAAAGAAGTTCTTCGCCATCAACCTAACCATAACCCTGAACAAAAGAACGGCTAAAAACGGGATCGAAAGGCAAATTGTTGTTCACAGCGCGCCTTATGTCGAAACTTTATCAGAAAGTAAAATAAAATGAAATAAATTGACCAAATGTGAATAAGGAACCGTGAGTTGTAAGAAGACAGTATAGCAGTATTTTGGTTAACACTGCTTTCTTGAATCTAATTTTACATTGACAGCGAAGGCGGTGTACAAAATGTGCGATATGAAGGACGGTGCACATTGAAGATGAATTGCGCAAAGGGAAAATAAGCGGGGAAACCAGACGAAGGCTCAGAAACGGCTCTGGCTTATCTAGGATTATCTGGTATGTTTTGTTGAGTTCTACTTACTTTGTCCGAGTATCGGTTTGCAAAATAATTGATTTTGAAGGTAAAGTAAAGTAAAGTACACGTTATTTAACGTCGGAAGTTCCTTTACTCTGTAGAGAGTACTCTCCCAGGAAGCCTACGGTGCGCTCATTTTACCCCCCTCTGTCCATCAGTGCTCCGTTTTAAGGGTATTTAAAGCTACTTAGGCTACACTGAAAGAAAAGAAGTCGAAACAAGGATGTGAGATCCGGGGATCGAACTCAGGACCTTATGCACCAAGGCCGCGCACTAACCGACTGTGCCACCCTTATACTGCTATAAAACGCGAACAAAAGAAAAATAGCGACTGATTAGTAGCTACAGTTACCGGCTAAAGGTCGCTATACAAAGTACATTCAATCTCCAGTTAATAAAAGCGTATTCTCATTGGTCATTTCAAGATGTACATGTAAACATTCATAAACAGCACGGCAGAGCAATTTTGAAACAGAAATAACTTACCTTGAACAATTACAACTATTTTGCGACGGAAAGCTCTTCGACATTTTCCCAAAACAGGGAAAACGACTGTAGATTTAATACACAACGACGACAACATGCTAGAAGCAATGGCCCACACTTGAAAACAATGACTATTTATGCTCTCGGAGATCTGTCACGTGTGATCTCGTCCTCAATGTGACAAACTGACTGACTGACAATCAAGATCTGCCTCTGACTTAGGGGTCTGTATGCATACAATGCATAAGACCCCAAAAACGATTAAACCACTTTTTATCCACTTGAAATCCTGCATCCGCAAAAATAACAAACGGTTTGATGCCCAAGAAAAGAATTTGTTCGTCGTCCAGGCATCATGCAACCTTATCAGATTCAAAATTAAAAATATTCTAAAGACATGCCAAAAATTTGCGGACTATTTGCGTTTATAGAGTTTTGCAAGGAGCCGCCATGTTGGTGCACCGCCGTTGTGCACCAATATGGCGGCCAGAAGTCAACACGAACATCTGGAATTCACTTAACAATGAAAGCGCTTACTTTTCGCACATGACATAAAGTACATGTGTAAGAACACATCTCCTAATTTACTTGAAAAGCTCGGACTACTGAGATTCATATGCATATACATACATTTAATACAACCAAATAACTGTATTTTCGAAACGAAAAACGTCATGGAACTGGAAACTTGAAAAAAAGATTTGTTTCTAGGTCATCTTCAACCACCTTTAGATAAAAATTCAAAACATCTTGCGATTTTGATTTTAGAATTTGATGATGTCACTGTAAAAACCATCTATAGTACGAATCAGAGTCAAGTATTAGGCTCTGGCTCGGAGCCGAACTCTGGCTACCTCGTATAACTTAGGGAAACTCTCGGGGTGTCTAGTATTTGTTGCGGGGGAATTCCGATTGGGGTGTCCGTTACATAATGGTAAGCGATTTTCCAACTTCACCAACCGGACGATCCAAATCATGAAGTTTGTGTTCCTGACCGGAAACTATAACATTCGTTTGTGTTTTGATGTTATATCTAGGTGTCAGTATTAAGTGATTCGCAAACGGGTAGCCGAAGGAATCACCAAAATAAAGGCCGAAGTATTTATAGGCAACCTGCATCCTCCTTTTTTAAGTATTGACATTGTGCTCTTGTCCTTTCCAAGATCGGCGACCATGGGTGAAAGTTGAAACTAGAGACCCACGTAACTGGTGTTTTGGTGAATTACAACCCCCAGCGCATCAGTGGCCCACACGACAGCGATACGTATTACTCCACAGTTTTCTGTTAATTTTTTAGTCAAGGGTACGATCGTACTTATTTATTGATTTCACGTACAGTGTGCAGTTGCAAATTCATAACCATTTTCCGTCAGTGACCAGAACTGTCGGAAAAAAAAAAGAATTTTAAAAGAACCTGTGGGTCATTGAGAAAAAAATTCAGCAGAGTTGAATAAACGTCTCCAGCTGGCATTGAGGCTGAACGAAGCCGGAATTTGTATGCTGTCACTACTTATGCAAGCTATAGTTTAGTGACTCTTTATCCTGTTTCCATTTTTCGTTTAGAGTATGCTCGTCTGCCTCCATCGTTTTACCGACAAATGGATAAGTGCTGATTTGTTGTGTTTTCTGGAAGTGCTGATTGGAATGGACATTTTTACGAAGGTAAGAACGTCTGCTTTGATTGGTTGTCGCTTCTGATCTAACAGGTAAAAGACGCACAAGTGACGTCATAATTTAAAACTCTTTTTTTACTTATATAAAACTAAGAGATTCAATGTTGCCGTGCCTCTGTTCAGTAAGGCCTGGTCTTCACTAGCGACGCAAGCATAAGCACAAGCAACACACGCAGGCGCATTTACTTGTTGTTAATTAGTGTCTATTGTTCTAACAAAAGGCTCTAATAAACTACAAGCTACTGAGTTTGCGTATGCTTCTTTTGCTTGCGTCAGAGATGACGTCAAAATGTGGTAAGCACATCAGTGACACACTCGGCTATCGCCTCGTGTACCGCTTTTTTGTTCTTACTGGCGACATTTTGACGTCATCTGTGATCCATTACTGAACAGACGAACGGCAGCATGGAATCTGTTTGTTGAATTGAACACATCCCCGACGGAGTTTTTCATTGAACAATGAATAAAAGAATAATTACAGGTACATATACGTAAATAGAAATTCATGGACAAATATTACAGTTTCAACTTAACCCAACATCAATTATCTTTACAGTAAGGGGCAACACGTTTGATTTTGAATTTTTCTTTTTGTGTGGCAGATAAAGATAAAGATAAATTCCTGCTGGTTGTGGACACGCACGAGCTAGGGTATCGATCATATGTTCACCTGCGTTTCCAGACGCCTCAGCAAGAACAACGACCGGAACCTTGTCGAGCTTATCAGAGAGATAATCTTGAGCTAAACCCCAGTCACTGAAGCTGACACATTAACGTTCGTGGATGACGTGAAAATGGCTGGAGGAGTGTACCGAGCCCAATCTCTCTGGGTACGTTCATCAAAATCAATTTAAGCTCGTCAAGATACCGGATGGGAAGGCACTCTTTCTTTTTTATAAGAAATGGTCTACCAGCGAGGTGTGGGAACCTCCTGCAGGCCTCCAGATTATCAAAGGAATACCTAAAGGGGGCACCTAAGCTAACTGGACAAGACCACCATTAACCACACAAAGATACCACCACCACCCGAAGCTGCGGTCCGCGCTGCTGACATCAACGAGGAATTATTAAGCCTGGTTGAAAATGGGGAAGTCGGCAGGTCGAAGTATTAGCCAATACGTGTTGGGTACCATATGCCTCGATATTTTTTACTCCAAGCAAAATATCTTACACCATACTGAATACATGTAGTATTTACAATCTCATAATTCAAAACTCTTAGTATTCAGGCATGGTCTGGGATTAATGACACTAATTTCCAAAACAATGAACGCTGAAGGCGATACTTTAAAAAGAGAGTTCTATGAGCAAGCTTCCCTGGGAAATCTTTTGTTCCATTCTCGTCGCATAAAGTTTTGCGAAGCGGCTATTCATTTCACCCAATTCAATTTCCACGAAGGGAATCTGTGAGGATACTTCCCCGAAAATTTATTTTATCTCAGTGCCCATCAAAAATTCCATTCTCGCGATTTTTTCGTAACATCCACAGATTTGACCGATTTCCGTATAACGGGAAGACCGGTGTGGTTTATACTCAACAGGCACGACAAATAGTTTATTTACTTTTTTAGTTAATTAGCCATTATGCGTGATGACGTCTGATTAGCAGATTTCGCCACCAAGCCTCGAATTCGAAAGTCAAACTTGTGAACTTTAGCTTGAGCTGAAGAAACAAAGTTGTAAAGAAAACCAACGTGCGGACAGTGTTGCATGTTCAGATGATATGAATAATTTTGTGCAAACGAGGCTTGGTGGTGAATTTTTGAGCATATGACGTCATCATGCATAAAGCCTATTTATCTTGTTTCAACAAGGTGTTTGGGGGAACGGGAGGGTTCGCTAATACTGGTTTATTTCAGACTGCGTCTTGTCTTTCCATCTAGGTGAGGTGACCGTTGGACGTAAAAGAAAAGCCAACGGGAAACAGGGGCAGCGGGAAAAACTAAACCCTGGTAAAATCTGAAGTAGATGAATATTGTTGGGATGATGGAATGACTTGCACACTTGATGCATTTCATTCGGATCTGGGAAGTGGTCCATTGTCCCTGATTTACATTGGCTAGAAAACATCCCATTTTAAATATTGTCAGTTTTTATTATGTAGACAGGAGTGTTTTACTGGAGAATAAAATTCATACGAAACTAGGATATCGATGACGTCATTTCCCGCCTTTGCATGGTTGTTTGTATAACAGTCAGTGAAAGATGGCAAGTGATAGATTCGTGAAGTTCTCTGAAGCTGACGTAAAAGCTTTCTCTGAGAAACAAGAAAATGCTAATACAAAGAATAAAACTTCATACAACTTAAATTATTCAAGGTTCCTTGCAACTTTCAAGTGAAGAGGAAATGCCAAAATTAAAGACATTCCTGTAGCCAAGCTGCAAGAATTTGCGCTAAAGTTTGTGCTCGGTGTTAGGAGGAAAAGTGGTGAGTAAAACACTGCTGTCTATATAATCAAAAGAAAATTACACAGTGGCTTGAAGACATGAATTTTATTTTCTCGTGTTCAAAACAATATTTTACTCTCTCGCTGCGCGCGCTGCGTTCGTAAAATATTGTTTTTATCACGCGAAATGAAATTTATATCTTCGCGCCGCCGTGTAATATCCTCTATTTATTCTAAAACCTTGTTTTTTCAAAGCTAATTAATCAATAACCAATTGGTTTTTACCCCTCGTCTGTTTCCTGATAGTGATTACATGTACCAAAGAACAGTGACAAGAACAATAACAACAACAACAACAACAACAACAAAACAACATTTTCAAAGCCAACAACACTCAATTCCTGACAATTAACAAATGGGAAACGGTTCGGCGCGTACAATCGAGCTAGAATTTGCACGCGGGAGGTTGATCAGCACGAAAGAAGCTGGCTAACTCAATTGCACATGCGGAATTGTTTGGCATTTGTTTTAAAGCAGAACCAAAACATTTTTATGGCATAATTTTAACCTCAAGAAATCCCCGGTCAATTTTTTCAAAAGCGCGCGCATTTTGTAAACATTGGAGTACACGTCAATTGTCGCCAGCTCTCGTCGGCAACGTGCACCAATGGACAAATAGTAAATGCAGAATTAACCAATTAGGGGCCGGTTGCTCCAAACCTGGTTTAGCACTAACCGTTGGTTAAGAGGTATCAAAATCTATAGGTTTCCATGGTATTTAACGCTGGTTAGCGCCAACCATGCGTCGAACAACTCGCGCGTTTTACTGAGTTATGTTATAATTAAAGATGCAAACATATGCTTAGTAGACAGACATGCTTGCCCAATGCTAATAGCATAACGGCTAATAACCCAGTTTTAAAGTAATTGGTTTCGTCATTGCCCACCTTTTTAACGAGAGAGACCTTTTCATTCAAAAGGTCAAGTTTCATCTGGAAAAAAAAGAACAGCTAAAAAGAAAAAAAAAACCCGGCTCTTTGAGAAGCCACCACGTGGCTAACAGCCGAGACCAACAATTTTTTTCCTTTATAAAAGAGTCTGTCGACTGGGCGCTATAAGTTGTTTCACATTGTTTTTTTTGTTTTAAATTTTATTGAAATTGTAGGCCTGTGGTGGATCAGTTTCCGTTCCAGTTCTGATGAAGAGAGAAAGGAGGACAAACAGACAGAGAGACCCAATACAGATGTTCAGCGCTCAAAAACGGCTCTTTAGGAGCCGCCAAATAAAACGAAAAAACCTGTAACCGAAATAATTATTTTTACCCATTTCCTTTCAATGCATTGAACAAAAATCCTTCGGGTTATAAAGTCATAATCTCAGGACCCCGCGTTATTATGTCAACGTGTCCATGACGTTAATTCAAGAAAGTAAGGAAAAACGCGCGTAAAAAAGCCAAGTTCATTTTACCAAAACTTAAGTATTTTTAAATCAGTTTTTGAGAAAATTTTCGTTACGATAACACCCCTTCTGCTGATTAAGGATGCTTGACTCAGTGGACGGGGGTGTTGCCGGGATAAATGGCAAGTGATAAAGGTACCTGGAAATAAGTTTTAATGTTGACTATTAATTTTGCTTTACTCCGAGTCCATATTCATTCTGAACAAATGCAACAGTGGAAATTTCAGTATATATGAACGTTTGTTCGCGCTTGCTATCGAAGACATTCTGGCTGCCTGACTGTCGGCCTCAGCCTAAATATGCGCAACTGCCACCGAAACAACTGATATTGGTGGTTTGCCTGCAGATCTAGCTGCAAGACTCGTTTACCATCAATCTCTTCTGACTTTGCACATTTAAGGACCTGATGACCTAATAACAGAAACAGGGTAATTTATGTGATAATCAAATGGTGTTGCGCCAACATTTTTATTAACAATCTTCTCACAAAATACTGATAAACGTATTAACGTGATTTCACCCCAATTTACAAACTAGCGTCAGTTTGTTCCTTCCCCTCGATCAGCGTTCGTCGTTTTTTTCGGGGCGTCTGATCGCAGTTGATTTCAATGCCGTTCCATTTGTGATTGGGCCATGCATTGGCAACAAAATGTTCAACCTGATGAAAAAAATTGTCAATCAAGTTAACAGACTGTTCGACATAATTTGCTGAGGCTCGCAAAAAAACAAATTAAGAAAACAATACTGATCAGCAAGTTGTGATGGCAGGTATTTGTTGGAATTGTCAGGAACTTCTAATGCGCGCACAATCTTGACTCGACGGGAAGAAGATCTGAGGTCGTCGAAGAGGTGACCTTTCTGAGTTTCACGTGTTTCGTACAGTATGTTTGTAATTTGTTGCGCGAAAACGAATGAGGCTTCTAAGCTTACCACTGGCGTATTTTTACAGCCAAGAAAACAAGTAGTTTGTGCTATTAGACGATGTCATCGATCCTCGTAATGGCAAACAAACGAAGCTTACTGCACACGTCGAGCAAACTCTTGAAAAGTTTCTCTTCTAACAATAGCAAGCCATGGTTAAAACTTGCCCAGTAGAAGGACGAAGCAGACGGAAGTTCCAAAGAATCGTGCATTAGTGGCTTTGTTTTCCATCGCAAAATTTTTTTTTTCTGTTATGGCGGCCCGTAAAAAAATCGTCCAAGTGACGTTTTGAGTCCTATTTTCGTCTATAAAAAAAAGCGTGTCACATTCGTTTAATAAACAAAAAAACCTGTTTATTACACAAAAAAGTGACACTTCCTTGTTTAATAGACAGGAAAGACCGTCCTTTTTGTGTAGTAAACAAATTTAACTGTCAAGCTTGTTTATTAAACAGAAAAAAACGGGTAATTTGTGCAATAAACAAAAAAATCAGAATCCGGAAACAATCGGAACCCTTAACAGGGTTCAAAGTAGTAATTCGAAGTCTTTAAGTTACTAATAATAACTTAAGACTTTGAGGTTCTCGTCTTGAACTAGCCATGAAACGCACTAATGACGATAATATGACGATAAAATAATGACGGTAAAACAATTCACAAATAATTTCTTAAAATATTTTGCCGTTTTTCAGGTATCCAATCTTGAAAACGATTTGAATTTGATCACCATGACGAGGTAATAAGGATTTTTTCATTGGGTTTTTGTGTTGATGATTCTGATGGCACTGGCAATAGCGCTCCTAGTATTACATGTATGAGTAATGAAATTAAGGGGTCTATAAGTGGGTTGATTTCATTCATCGGTAGTAAAAGTTGTTTCCTTAAGAGTTGAGTTCATTTATCTTACCAATAAATTATGTGTTGATGCCAAGGAAGAGTTATTTAATATAATCTCACTGCAGATTGTTCTCCATGGCTTGAAAGCTCGTGTGTTTAAAGAGTACATGCATAATTTAACATACTGTATTTTTGAAATCCAAAGGGAAAAAAGAATTGATTTTTTGGTCATAGTAGCACTTTACAAATGTCCAATAAAGATTACATACACCAAGTGATGGTGATGACAATAATAATTGAGCTACAGTAGATGATTAGAGCGAGTTTCAAACGAGTGTTCCGAAACCAAAACCAAAGTAATTACTTTGGCCAATCAAAAAGGAGGGAGACAATCCAGTAAACCAATCAAAATTCGAAGTAATTACACGTAGCCAACACAAAGCGCGGGAAAATGTTCATTCGCAAGCCACGATTGGTTTTGGTTTCACTTCTGATTGGTTGAAAAAGTGGCGCGACAACTTTGAACCAATCACTTAGTGAAGTAATGCAAAACTAAAGCAATTCGCTAATTACTTTCGACACTCAATTTGAAAACCGCTCTATTGATAGTAAAAATTAATCGCAACAAGGCTGCTGCGTAAGAAATTTTCCGGGAGCCCTTCGGGCTTCCAACATTAAAAGTTAGTAGCCCGAGTCATTTTTTCAAGAACGTAGAATTAATGAATTCCAGCTGGGATGATATTTACAATCAATTAAGGCGTCAGAAATTTGGTCGCCCACTCTCGCAAATAAGGCCTGTTCCAAACGTCGTGCTACTGCCGTGCCGAATTCAAATGAATTTGTATACAAAAATTTCGTTTTATCAACGGAGTTGATAATGTAAATTGATAATGTAAATTGATAATGTAAATTAGTATACAAATTTTTGTATACTACTTCCCCACCGACGCAGCACCACAGTTTCTTTAGAAACTACCCCTTCATTCAAATGAATTTGGCTTGGCAGTGGCACGACGATGGCACGACGATGGCACGGCAGCGGTTTCAAACGTAGAACCTAATACAGTCGCGCCAAATTTAAAAGACAAAAGAAACCATCCATCCAGCGTAATAGTATGCAAATAATGCAAAATACATTAAATTAATTTATGAATTGAGTTCGGCGCAACAATAGCACGCCGTTTGAAACCAAGTCGTGCTACTGCCGTGCGGCACGACAAAGACTCGGCAAGTCCTGCCGTGCTAAGTAGTCGCGCCGAACCTAAGTCAGCCGTGCCGCGCGTAATGGTTTCAAACGGCGTGCTACTGCCGTGCTTAAATCGAAATGACAATTTCATTTGAGTTCGGCACGGCAGTAGCACGACGTTTGGAACAGGCCTAAGGCGCCCCGGGCGACCGTTAGGCAGCAACCTTGAGCAATTTTGTAGAAAGGAAGCATTCAAGGCTTAATCCTGTTTTTTTTTGTTTTAAGCATACAGAAGGCTGCCATTCCGTCTCTTCTGGAAGGCAAAGATGTGTTTGTCAAATCCAAAACTGGAACAGGTACATGTACATGTGCATTCTAGTGTCGTCATTATTATTGTTTTCCAATTTGATATATCTGAATGGGGGCGCATCCTTACCGGTTTACCCTATTTTACGCAAATCGGTCAGAAACACGGGAAAGGGGAATTTATGGAGTTAAAATCCCAAACTTCCCGGGGAGTGTGCCCCCTTTCCTCCCCCCTAGAAACTTTTTCGTCGTTTTGGAAACCGGTCATCATTTATCTTATGTCCGCCCCTGCTTATAGCATTCCCTGGTCAGTCACTTGAAACGCGTTAACACGGAAAGTCAACGGTCAATACTCCGATTCCAGAAAAAACCGGAAGTTGCATGCAAGTGAGGCTTAATAGCCCTCGCTGCAGGAAAAATGTCGGACAAAGCAAACAAGAACGGGGTTGTGGACAAATTTAAAGCTGCTTCAGCCGTGCAAATTGTTAGCAAGGATAAAAAAATTGATCACAACTGTTACGCAGCTGTAAACTGTAATACCCGAAGTGAAAATCGACCCGATTTATTGTTTCGTGCGTTTCCATCGGACACACAACAACTGAAGAAGTGGGAAATTCGTATGAAAAGAGGAGATGGCTTCTTTGCCACGGTAGGAAACAGCTTCTGTTTTTCTGAACACTTCTTGCCGACGGATTTTAAACGGACTCTGACTGGTCATAGACGAGACTTAAAGCGTACTATCGTTCTTTCCTTGGACAAAAGTGGATGAAGGATCGCTTTGTAGAGTGAAAAGGCTGAAGTTGAGATGTGAGAAATCTGAAGGGATAACAAAAGCCGTGCTCATGAATATAAAGACCAGGAAGAAATTGCAGAAGATTTCCAAAAAGATTCTGTTGTATTCGGTCCACCAACAGTGTGATTTTTTATGGAAATGTGTTATCAAAGATGTGCCAACCTTTGATTCTCCTAAGGGCCCTTTTGACGTGAATTCTTAAATTGGCAATCCTCATAGTCTTACAACAGTCTTTCTTGGAGACCTGTTCAGATTTACTTCGTCATTTTGGAGGAATGAAAAGTGTTACCACGATCAGCCATAATCAGGTCATGCTGATCCACCAAAGCAAGAAAAAAAACTGCTTTTAAAATCTACTTGTCAGAAATACTTCCTCCATACAAACTACTCACAAATGTAATCCAAACATTTGGGGAAATTCCTACAAGACCTTTGAAGGTGTTGTGGGACTTGTGTTCAGAATTAAGTTCACTCTAGGTCTTGAGGAGTCTGGCATTTTATTTCTGTGCAGTCTATTTTGCATCTTATGTTTTCAAACTCGCCCTTAAAAACTTTAGGTAGATGTTGTTTAATCTGCTCTTTAGAACACCATATAAGTAAGCTTCCTAGCATGAAATATAGGTAATTAGCCCATGTTATAGTTATATCTGAAACAACTTGCTCTGAAATACTGAACCTAAACGCGAGATCACGCTCAAATAATCCACGTCTTGAACGGGTTAAAAAAAGCCAAAACTCGTCAATCGGTTGCAAACTTCTGGCGCAACCAACATTGCGTCCAGGAAACCTCTTTTCTTTCCTTGTCATGAAAGGAAATTTATCTTCAAAATTAATAGAATCAGAATTATCGCGTACAAAACTGGAATAAGTTAATTTAGGGGCATTAGGCTCTACATATTTCCAAAACTCTGATAAAGTTACATAGTCTGGAAATCCAGTATAAAATTTTATATCTTCATTACTACTTGAAAATCTTTCCAGACCAAACTTGGAAATCCTCTCCTTTGCGTTAAATTCTTGTAATTCTTGAAGCAGCCTTCCATTTTCCATCTTTATTTCTTCCATCCACGTGTCGAGTGTTGGTGGACCGAATACAACAGAATCTTTTTGGAAATCTTCTGCAATTTCTTCCTGGTCTTTTATATTCATGAGCACTCTCGGCTTTTGTTATCCCTTCAGTTTTTTCACATCTCAACTTCAGCCTTTTCGCTCTACAAAGCGATCCTTCATCCACTTTTGTCCAAGGAAAGAACGATAGTACGCTTTAAGTCTCGTCTATGACCAGTCAGAGTCCGTTTAAAATCCGTCGGCAAGAAGTTCCCAGAAAAACAGAAGCTGTTTCCTACCGTGGCAAAGAAGCCATCTCCTCTTTTTCTGTAATCTAACGTGGATGCGAGGCAATTTCGGGTTAAAACTACAAAATAGCCCGAAGTTGCCTCACATACATGCTAGATTACATTGTAATGCAAATGAGAAAAACTAACCGTAAAAGAGCTATTTAAGACATTTTTTGCTCAAATATGAATGATTTGATGAATTTTAAAGCACAGGGAAAGATCTGGAGACCATGAAGGGATCATAAGCACATTAGCGAGGCTCTTTATTGTTATGAGACTGACATGGTTGTAGGGTTTTAGGGTCGGTTTTTTAACTCCAAACACAATTAATTTTATTATCAGGAACAAGACTATTGTTGTGGGACTACTTCTAGAGTTTTATAGTATCTGAGACTAGAAAATGCAGTTGCACGGTATACGCAAGCTACGTATGACCTCCAGGAGAGAAGTCTAATGCTCGAGCAACAGATCCATCCAGTTGGTAGAAAAAGCAGCCCATTGGAGGATAATAAACACTTAATGACTGGTCCCGAGGGAAACAGTTCATTTTGTTTCCCGAGAATCTCAATGTTGCCCCGAGGCGCAGCCTGGGGAAACATTGAGATTCGAGGGAAACAAAATGAACTGTTTCCCGAGAGACCAGTCATTAAGTGATTTGTTATATAGCACAAGAAGAAAAACGTGCAACGGCAACAGCAACGGCGGTCGTCGGCCAACATTCGCGGGTAACAGTGCACTGTTACCCTCAGACGTCATGGATTTTGCACTGTTGCCCGCTAAGAGACTTTTGGTGGGAAACAGTTTTATTGTTAGTTGTCATGTGACCTCGAAGTAACCAATGAGAGCGGGCGCTGCTGGGGGAAAAAAACTCAGCTATATAACAAAAGACCTTACTGCCTACTGAAAGACAAACAGAAATAAAAGTAGTAATGGCTGTTTTACAATAGCATTGGAAGCACATTTTCTGACAGTTTACTTCAACTTACTTTCTGACAGGAAAAACTCTCACCTATGCAGTGCCTGTGATAAACTCCATTCAAAATATCAAACCAAAAATTAACGTAAGTAAATTTACATGTGTTTTCTTCATTTTTTGCTAAGATTACAAGGCTATAATGTATAGATTTAGCCCAGCCTAAAAGCGGAGCCCCCGTTGCTAACCACAGAAAGCAATATAGTGTTTATGGAAATAATTATGCGTCTGCATAAAATATAATTTCTGACGGTTGAGCGTGCGAATAAGACAGAAATTGATATTTCTACGGCACGAGAACAGAAGGGTCTGGGTACGATTGGTGTAAGGCATGATGGGTAGCAGGTTGTCTATAAAGTGTCAGTTCATCACGTGGTGAGGCATTCTAGGCCTGCATCAGTCCGATTAGCTTTTGTTTCTTTTATAAATCATTATTATTTTGTAACTAGAGGTCCTCTAAACCCCGGAGGGATCGTGGCATTGCATTGGTTCGGGGAATACGTTTCCAGTTTTTTCCCCCACGGGGGTTTTTTGCTTTTTCGTATCCGGCTGTGTCACAGGGAATCGTTTCCCCGTATTCAATTAGTTGTTGTTACTGTTCCACATGTAGGTGGTTCATGCTTGCTGCTGGTGCGAGGCCGAAAGATACCAAAATAAACCTAATGGATTGCATTTGTCTGTGTAGTGAAGTTGAAATGTAAAAAGTTAATCGTCGTTTATAGTGTGTACTGCAGTTTACAGTGATAAAACACATCAAACACCTCTGAACTAACAGCAGTAAACAAACGAGCCTTGTAAACAACAACCAACAATTTTAATCAACAACAAAAACTGAAATTAAATGCACGGTAATCTCTTTCACAACATTTTCCGTTTGACTGACAATCTTTATGTCTCTCTCTTCAGTTCAGAACAACAGCAAACATTTTACTAATTAAAAGTCAACCTAAAGCGTAATAATTTCGCTTACTCGACTGAAATTTCACAGTCAAACAAAGCAGCTCACAACTGGGCATCCATTTCACGCAAAAAGCAAATATAATAAATGTGATTCTTGAAATTTGTCAGAATGTCTGTCACGAAGGAATTGCAAACGTTTTCAGGCCTTCTCCGTTTTTTTTTTTTTAGCTAGCTTTACAAAATATGCGAGGAAGCGAGGCATAGATTAAGAAGGAAAACCGTTTTAAATAAGTCTTTTGTCTATTGCTCTATTTCTCTCAGCTTTACGCTCATTTTCATTGAAGTTTCTCTTCTTCTCCTTCCTCGGCTTCTCTCGAGGATTTCTTTGCTTAAATTTCTCAAATTCCGTCGCCTCTTCTCTCTTGCTCTTTCCTGCTCTTTATCCCGTTGCACGTCACTAATAGAATTTCCCGCCAGAAAAACGCGGGTTCCCAAATGCAACGCTAACACGCGATTTTCTGCCAAGGAAAACTGCCCGAACACTCCCATCCCTAATGGCTATCCTGCCTCCCCACCTCCACCCGGACAGTCTGTACAGGCGGACGTACGTGACGTCATATCGAAAATTTCCATAAAACCTGCCTATCGGTAACTTCCACGTATTTTCTCAATATTTGTGGATAGTAAAAAGCGATCAGTTCTTTGTAATAATCATATTTCAGGAGGGAGTTGTTAAATTTCCATAGACCTGTACGCCAATGTACAACACTCTTTGATTCGCCAAATAAACTTCCTGACTGTCGTCTGTATCTCGATCGTAGTGATAATGATATCACAAAGTATTTTAGCTGGACGAGATTTTATCAGCACGTACCGCCAAAGTTTGCTTGTAGTTTATGCAAACAGCTGCAGAACGATAGCCTCCTGAATTCTCTCAGGGTGTATCAAAACATGGCAATGTTTTGGGATACAGATAAGGGCAAAAAATTGAATCTTTTAGAGTAGTTGATATTTGTAAATTTTTCAACAAATTAACGTCACTATTCATTGATCTGCATCATTTTTTAAAAGGAAAAATTTAGACGCATCTGGATTTGTTCACCGAACAGTTCTCGATTTACTGCTTGTCCATCGAGTATATTTGATTTGTTTTAATGTATTTTGTACAAAGTTGGTGTGTTGTTCGAGCTCCATACATCAAGAAGCAACGCACCGTTGAATTTTGTTAATCAGGCTGTTTTCATGTAGAATTGTCCTTAATTTATACAAGGAACCTTTACTAAACGGGAAACTTACTTTCCTTTGCGTTGCCTAAGAAATTGAGTTCTAGACTCGTCTAGTTCGAATTTAAGAAGCACCTTAATCATGAAGGTAAACTTTTTGAGGATATGGTGAGAAGTCGAAAAAGATTTGATAGAATAACAGAAATAAACAAGTGTTTTCAGGGAAACATCAACATTCCAAAGAGGAAAAAATTGCTTTAAGGAGTTGGTCTAGCTCTTCATTGCAATCTTATTGTCACATCATACTTATTGATTATATTGACAAGACTTAAAAATCATTTTCATTCACTCTTCTTTGTTAGAACTAGGATGAACAAAGGTTTGTAACATATATAGTAAATCAGTAAAGAATCTGCAAGAAAACGTTCTCAAAGTGAACGATTAACCTTGACTTAAATTACTTTGTCTGTTCCATTCCTTTAAGTTATTCATTTGAAATACAAGTCTCAAATTAAATTGAATCCTCAATTGATACTAATCACCTGTTTCTGCCTGGCGACAACAACTTTGTATTATCCTCAGTCAGGCTGGAGAAGAAACGACAGGAAATCTTCAAATAAGAGGATCACTTTTATTTTTGCCCACCCAAAATAATGTGTGTTAATAATAAAAGCTTTTCATCTCATCCGGGATGAAAACCGGTAAATAAAAACCTTCCGTAAAATGTAATATAATATTGCACTTGACTCTAACCTAGTAACACATGAGTTATTTTTTGTTTAATTCTCACCTTTGAACAGGGTATACTGTAACTGAGATTTTATATAAATATCAACTGTCTAGTGGCCATTTTTTCCTACAATCGGAATAAATGTGACAAATTTAAATGGAGCCTTGAAACAAAATCCATTACCTGCTGATAGCTTTAGTAAATAAAGAATAAATGCGATACCGAGTAATTGCATTGTGACTAAACTTGATAGACAACAAATGCAAGGAAACTATGTTATGTGCTTGTAATATTTCGATATAAATCTAAATCATCTTCGGACTAAGGCGGGATACAAGTAGCAGAATTTAAATACTGCGAGATTGTGCAACAGTATAATCACGTGAAAGTGAAAAACAAAGAAACGAAACTGTCAGGAGAATAGGCGGAGTTCTCTACTGGCTTTTAAGCCATTGTTCAGCGTCTAACACCATTTCTGAACAATGGCTTAAAAGCCAGTAGAGAACTCCGCCTATTCTCCGGACAGTTTCGTTTCTTTGTTTTTCACTTTCACGTGATTATACTGTTGCACAATCTCGCAGTATTTAAATTCTGCTACTTGTATCGCGCCTTAGTCCGAAGATGATATAGATTTATATCGAAATATTACAAGCACATAACATAGTTTCCTTGCATTTGTTGTCTATCAAGTTTAGTCACAATGCAATTACTCGGTATCGCATTTATTCTTTATTGAAACAAAATAAAAACAGATCATTTGCTTATTGAAATGAGGAATAAGCCTGTTTTACGATTTTCAGCAGGGAACGTATTTCTCTAGTATAGCGGAAGAGCTACACTAATGGAAAAGGGACGTAATCCATTTGGAAAATCGTGGCGTCAGAAGGAACACGTTCGGCTCGCGACGAGAATGACGGAATATTTTCCCAATTTTAGCACGGTGTTATCAAAACACCAAACGAAGCATTTGAAAATGTCCGTTAATTCTGATCAGTAAAAGGGAAAAAAATCATGTTCCATTTGATTCTGTGTATCTCAAAATAAAAGAAGTGAAACTAATTTAAAATGTACGCGAGGAATAGACCTTTTTGCAGATACGGCGGCCATTTTGATTTCTATTGTTTCAAATAGCTATTATGGGATGCCCAGGGGGCAAATACATTTTAATTTGCCCCCTGGGCATCCCATAATGTCTTTCGAAACAATAGAAATCAAAATGGCCGCCGTATCTGCAAAAAGGTCTATTAGTATTGCTGATAAACCCAGCAAGACTCCGTTCAAAGACTGTTTTCCTGCTACTTTGTCTCTCCAATTTCGTAGATGAAATTTATTGATTTACATCGCATTCGACTACTTCCTTGCGCTAGTTATTGTGAACCCTTTTTATTGTTTTTAAGTGAGTCCATAAAGGGCGGTCTTTTTCAAATTCCCAAATATAAATTTCTCAGTTAGAATGACCAGCCACATTCGAGAGCAAAGATTATTATCAATATACGCGGCCAAATAGAAAATCGGCCTCTTCAAAACACACGCTCAGCGAGCCGCAAAAGACCGAGGCTGCTAATGCATTATAAGCCCTACAGCTGATTGGTTTTTGTTTCAACTTTGTGGTATGCCTATTATTTATAGACAATTTTACGCATTGTTCTACGCGGGCGCAAATAAACAATATTCCCTCAAAAAGTCATGTTATTCCCTTATTATCACCGACTTTGTTAAATTGATTCAGGTCTCCTATGGAATACATATAATTAAGTTCGAGCTAATAATAGTGGAGTTGCAGAGAACAAGCCCTGGCGCTTTGGCTTTCTAAGTATTGAGAAACAATCCAGCAGTAGTTGCTCTATTCCGTCGAGGTGCAAGAGCTTGACCTTGTCGTCACAATGAACGAAGCAAACGATATGTCTCACGACCATGATCATGAACATGGGGCGGGGATAATTTCAACAGCAACAGTCGCCATTGTGGCAGGAATTTTCAGCTTGACAATTTCTTCAGCTACAATTTTAACGAACATTGTTCTTTTAGTCACACTCTTTAGCGATCCCTACAATTATTTTCGATCTCGCGGTACCACATATTTCGTGGCAAGTCTGTCTTTGAGCGATTTTCTTTCAGGCTTGTTTGTACAGCCTTTGTATTCGGCTTGTATGCTTTGCACTGGATCTGGACATGAGCAGCCCAAACTTTGCGATATTTCGCTTATTTTCTCACATGTGACTACTAAGATTTCAATTTTTACAGTGGTTGCTTTAGCATTGGATAGGTATCTAGCTGTGAAGCTTTCGTGGCGATACAAAAACCTTGTAACAATCCGAAAGGTCATTGTTTGTAATATTTTCATCTGGCTGTTCCCTGTGATATTTGAAGTATCACATTCTGTTGTTGAATCCATTTGGTTGATCTTCACCTTCAAACCACGGTCCCATTAGTTCTTATGAGTTGCGTTTATGCTGCCGCTTACATAGAATTTCGTCGCTACTCAAGAAACGTCGTTTTTGGAGAAGCCCTTCCAGGTGGAAGTTCTCGTACATTTGTTCAAAACATTCGACTCGAAAAGAAGATAGTTTGGACAGTCGTAATAATCAATGTTGTGATATTTAATCGCAAAGAAATTAGAAAATGGCTGTTTAAAAGAGAAAAGCAGTGAATGTTGTGGGGTGGGTTTTGAATTCTTGAAAGCTCTTTCAGTACCAATGTTGTGTATAAGCTCTACGCTAAACCCATTCCTTTAAGCTTGGAGAATACCACAATACAGGCAAGCCCTAATTGCGGTTAAATACAGGACATGCCTTTCGTGTCAAAGATAAAGTTGCTTCACAAGTACTCAGGCAGTAAACAAGCCTACGGTTCTCGCAACTGATAGTTTATTTGAGCGAAAATTTTCGTAGTTGTCAACTCTCTTTGTAACTCTGCAAAAGAGCTAGACCAATGGTAAACTACAATAAAATTGACTATGATATATGTGCGAGGTTATAATGATAATAGGGTTCTTTTGCAATCCTCGATTCTGCTTCCATGAAATGGCGACTTAAATCAAGATTGGATCCTCTCTTGCTTAACAAATTAAAATGCAAACGGGGCTGTGCACATGCATTAATTGGCAAAAAAAACTCTTCATCAAAAAGGTAATCTCTTCGATTTAACGCTTCATTCGCTTTAACACCGCTATTACTTACGATTTTTAAGCAGTCCTATTCGTGTCTATTGCTATATTTTTCTCAGCTTTACATTCGTTTTCATTGAAATTTTCTCTTCTCCTTCCTCGGCTCCTCTCGAGGATTTCTTTGCTTAAATTTCTCAAATTTCGTCGCCTCTTCTCTCCTGCTCTTTCCTGCTCTTTATCCCGTTGCTCGTCACTAATAAAATTTCTCTCCAGAAAAACGCGGGTTGCCAAATGCAACGCTGCTACGCGATTTCATGCCAAGGAAAACTGGCCAAACACTCCCGTCCCTAGTGGCTGTCCTGCCTCCCCACCTCCACCCCGACAGTCTGTACGGGCGGACGTACGTGACGTCATAGCCAAAATTTCCATAAAATCTGCCTATCGGTGACTTCTACGTATTTTCTCAATATTTGTGGATAGTAAAAAGCGATCAGTTCTTTGTAATTATCATCTTCCAGGAGGGAGTTGTTAAATTTTCATAGACCTGTACATCAATGTACAAGACTTTGATTCGCCAAATAAACTTCCTTACTGTCTTCTGTATCTCCATCGTGGTGATAATGATATCAAAAAGTATTTTAGCTGGACGATATTTTATCAGCACGTACCGCCAAAGTTTGCTTTTAGTTTATGCAAACAGCTGCAGAACGGTAGCCTCCTCAATTCTCTCAGGGTGTATCAAAACATGGCAATGTTTTGGGATACAGATAAGGACAAAAAATTGAATTTTTTAGAGTAGTTGATATTTGTAAATTTTTCAACAAATTAACGTCACTATTCATTGATCTGTATCGTTTTTTAAAAGGAAAAATTTAGACGCATATGGATTTGTTCACCGAACAGTTCTCGATTTACTGCTTGTCCATCGAGTATGTTTGATTTGTTTTAATGTATTTTGTACAAAGTTGGTGTGTTGTTCGAGCTCCATACATCAAGAAGCAACGCACCGTTGAATTTTGTTAATCAGGCTGTTTTCATGTAGAATTGTCCTTAATTTATACAAGGAACCTTTACTAAACGGGAAACTCACTTTTCTTTGCGTTGCCTGAGAAATTGAGTTCTAGACTCGTCTAGTTCGAATTTAAGAAGCAACGTAATCATAAAGATAAACTTTTTGAGGAGGTGGTGAGAAGTCGAAAAAGATTTGATGGAATAACAGAAATAAACAAGTGTTTTTAGTAGAACATTAAAATTCCAAAGAGGGGAAAATTGCTTTAAGGAGTTGGTACAGCTCTTCATTGCAATCTCATTGTCAGACCATATTTATTGATCATATTGACAAGACTTGAAAATCATTTTTCATTCACTCTTTTTTGTTAGAACTAGGATGAACAAAGGTTTGTAGCATATATAGTAAATCAGTAAAGAATCTGTAAGAAAACGTTCTCAAACTGAACGATTAACCTTGACTTAAATTACTTTGTCTGTTTCGATCCTTTCAGTTTTTTATTTGAAATACAAATCTGAAATTAAATTAAATCCTGAATTGATACGAATCACCTGTTTCTGCCTGACGACAACAACTTTGTATTATCCTCAGTCAGGCTGGAGAAGAAACGACAGGAAATCGTCAAACAAGAGAATCAGTTTTTTATTTGCCCACCTAAAATAATGTGTATTAATAATAAAATCTTTTCATCTCATCCAGGATGAAAACCGGTAAATAAAAACCTTCCGTAAAATGTAATATAATATTACACTTGACTCTAACCCTGTAACGCATAAGAGCTGTTTTTTGTTTAATTGTCACCTTTGAACAGCGTATACTGTAACTGAGATTTTACATAAATATCAACTGTCTAGTGACTATGTTTTCCTACAATCGACGTAAATGTGAGAAATTTAAATGGAACCTTAAAAGAAACTGAAAACAAATCATTTGCTTATTGAAATGAGGAAAATTGCATGTTTTACGATTTTCAGCAGGGAACGTATTTCTTTACTATAGCAGGACAGCTAGACTGTTGAGAAAAGGGACGTGATCCATTTGGAAAATCGTGGTGTTAGATGGAAAAGGTTCTGTTCGCGACGAGAATGAGGAACTATTAGCCCAATTTTAGCACTGTGTTAACAAAACGCCTAAGGAAACATTTGAAAATGTTCGTTAATTCCGATCAGTGAAAGGGGAAAAATCATGTTCCATTTTATTGTCTATCTCAAAATAAAAGAAATGAAACTAATTTCAAATTTACACTAGGAATTAGTAAAAACCCAGCAAGACTCCGTTCAAAGACTGTTTTCTTGCTACTTTGTCGTCTCCAATTTCGTAGATGAAATTTATGAATTTACATAGCATTCGACTACTTCCTTGCGCTAGTTATTGTGAAGCCTTTTTATGGTTCTTAAGTGAGTCCATAAAGGGCGGTCTTTTTCAAATTCCCAAATATAAATTTCTCAATTAGAATGACTAGCCACATTCGAGAACAAAGAGTCTTTTTAATTTGGCACATGTAAAAGAGCTGCAGTTGACAGCACAGACAAACTATTGGCTGTTAATACATGCATGAGGCTATTATCTGCGATTATCACCGACTTTGTTAAATTGATTCAGGTCTCCTATGGAATACATATAATCAAGTTCGAGCTAATAATTGTCGAGTTGCAGAAAACAAGCCTTGGCGCTTTGGCTTTCTAAGTATTGAGAAACAATCCACCACTAGCTGCTCTATTCCATCGAGGTGTAAGAGCTTCAACTCGTCGTCACAATGAACGAAGCAAATGAAATGTCTAACGACCATGATCATGAACATGGAGCGGGAATAATTTCATCAGCAACAGTCGCCATTGTGGGAGGAATTTTCAGCTTGACATTTTCTTCAGCTACAATTTTAACGAACATCGTTCTTTTAGTGACACTCTTCAGTGATCCCTACAATTATTTTCGATCTCGCAGTACCACATATTTCGTGGCAAGTCTGTCTTTGAGCGATTTTCTTTCAGGCTTGTTTGTACAGCCTTTGTATTCGGCTTGTATGCTTTGCATTGGATCTGGACATGAGCAGCCCAAACTTTGCGATATTTCAGTTATTTTCTCACATGTGACTACTAAGATCTCAATCTTTACAGCTGTTGCTTTATCATTGGATAGGTATCTAGCTGTGAAGCTTTCGTTGCGATACAAAAACCTTGTAACAATCCGAAAGGTCATTGTTTGTAACATTTTCGTTTGGCTGTTCTCTGTGATTTTTGAAGTATCACATTCTGTTGCTGAATCCGAAAACATTTTCGATTTGGTTGATCTTCACCTTCAAACCACGGTCCCATTAGTTCTTTTGAGTTGCGTTTATGCTGCCGCTTACATTGAATTTCGTCGCTACTCAAGAAACGTCGTTTTTGGAGAAGCCCTTCCAGCTGGAAGATCTCGTACGTTTGTTCAGAACATTCGACTCGAAAAGAAGATAGTTTGGACAGTGGTAATAATCAATGTTGTGATATTTATATCTTTTTCGCCGTATTTAATCGCAAAAAATTTAGAAAATGGCTGTTTAAAAGAGAAAAGCAGTGAATGTAGCGGGATGGGTTTTAAAACCTTGAAAGCTCTTTCAGTACCAATGTTGTGTATAAGCTCTGCGCTGAACCCTTTCCTTTACGCTTGGAGAATACCACAATACAGGCAAGCCCTAATTGCAGTTAAAAACAGGGCATGCTTTTCGTGTCAAAGATAAAGTTGCATCAGAAGTACTCACACAGTAAACGATGCTACGGTTCTCGCAACCGATAGTTTATTTGAACGAAAAAGTCTCGTAGTTGTCAACTCTCTTTGTAACTCTCCAAAAGAGCTAGACCAATAGTAAACTACAATAAAATTGACTATGATATATGTGCGAGGTCATAATGATAAAAGGGTTCTTTTGCAATCCTCAGTCCATTCTGCGCGCTTCCATGAAATGGTGACTTAAATCAGGATTGGATCCTTTCTTGCTTAAAAATTTATTATGAAAACGGGGCTGTGCACATGCATTGATTGGGGAAAACACTCTTCATGAAAAAGGTAATCACTTCAATTTAACACTTCATTCGCTTTAACACCGCTATTACTTACGGTTTTTAAGCAGTCCTATTCGTGTCTATTGCTCTATTTCTCTCAGCTTTACATTCATTTTCATTGAAATTTTGTCTTGTTCTCTTTCCTCGGCTTCTCTCGAAGGTGTCTTGGCTTAAATTTCTCAAATTTCATCGCCTCTTCTCTCGTGCTCTTTCCTGCTCTTTATCCCGTTGCTCGTCACTAATATAATTTCCCCCCAGAAAAACGCGGGTTGCCAAATGCAACGCTGCCACGCGATTTCCTGGCAAGGAAAACTGGCCGGACACTCCCCTCCCTAGTGGCTTTCCTGCCTCCCCATCTTCACCCCGACAGTCTGTACGGGCGGACGTACGTGACGTCATAACCAAAGTTTCCATTAAAGGTGCCTATCGGTGACTTCTACGTATTTTCTCAATATTTGTGGATAGTAAAAAGCGATCAGTTCTTTGTAATCATCATCTTCCAGGAGGGAGTTGTTAAATTTCCAAGACCTGTTCATCAATGTACAAGACTTTGATTCGCCAAATAAACTTCCTGACTGTCTTCTGAATCTCGATCGTAGTGATAATGATACCAAAAAGTAATTTGGCTCGACGAAATTTTATCAGCACGTACCGCCAAAATTTGCTTGTAGTTTATGCAAACAGCTGCAGAACGGTAGCCTCCTCAATTCTCTCAGGGTGTATCAAAACATGGCATTGTTTTGGAATACAGATAAGGACAGGAAATTGAATCTTTTAGAGTAGTTGATATTTGTAAAATTTTCAACAAGTTAACGTCACTATTCATTGATCTGTATCATTTTTAAAAAGGAAAAATTTAGACCCGTCTGGATTTGTTCACCGAAGAGTCCTCAATTTAGTGCTTGTCCATCGAGTATATTTGATTTGTTTTAATGTATTTTGTACAAAGTTGGTGTGTTGTTCGAGCTCCCGCATACATCAGGAAGCAACGCACCGTTGAATTTTGTTAATCAGGCTGTTTTCATGTAGAATTGTCCTTAATTTATACAAGGAACCTGTATTAAACGGGAAACTTACTTTCCTTTGCGTTGCCTGAGAAATTGAATTATAGACTCCCCTACTTCGAATTTAAGAAGGAACGGTAATCATAAAGATAAATTTTTTGAGGATATGGTGAGAAGTCGAAAAAGATTTGATGGAATAACAGAAATAAACAAGTGTTTTTAGCGAAACATTGAAATTCCAAAGAGGGAAAAATTGCTTTAAGGAGTTGGTCTAGCTCTTCATTGCAATCTCATTGTGAGACCATATTTATTGATCATATTGACAAGACTTGAAAATCATTTTTCATTCACTCTTTTTTGTTAGAACTAGGATGAACAAAGGTTTGTAGCATATATAGTAAATCAGTAAAGAATCTGCAAGAAAACGTTCTCAAACTGAACGATTAACCTTGACTTAAATTACTTTGTCTGTTTCGATCCTTTCAGTTTTTTATTTGAAATACAAGTCTCAAATTAAATTGAATCCTCAATCGATACTAATCACCTGTTTCTGCCTGGCGACAACAACTTTGTATTATCCTCAGTGACGCTGGAGAAGAAACGACAGGAAATCTTCAAATAAGAGGATCAGTTTTTTATTTGCGCACCCCAAATAATGTGTGTTAATATAATAAAATCTTTTCATCTCATCCGGGATGAAGACCGGTAAATAAAAACCTTGCGTAAAATTTTATATAATATTACACTTGACTCCCACCTAGTAACGCATAAGAGCTATTTTTTGTTTAATTCTCACCTTTGAACAGCGTATGCTGTAACTGAGATTTTATATAAATATCAATTGTCTAGTTGGTATGTTTTCCTACAGTCGAAATAAATGTGGCAAATTTAAATGGAGCCTTCAAAGAAAAGAAAAACAAATCATTTGCTTATTGAAATGAGTAATAAGCATGTTTTACGATTTTCAGCAGGGAACGTATTTCTGTACTATAGCAGAACAGCTAGACTGTTGAGAACAGGGACGTGATCCATTAGGAAAATCGTTGTAATAGATGGAAAAGGTTCTGTTCGCGAGGAGAATGACGGACTATTAGCCCAATTTTAGCACTGTGTTATCAAAATGCCTACAGAAACATTTGAAAATGTCCGTTAATTCCGATCAATAAAAGGGAAAAAATCATGTTCCATTTCTTTCTGTCTATCTCAAAATAAAAGAAATGAAACTAATTTAAAATTTACGTTAGGATTTAGAAAAAGCCCAGCAAGACTCCGTTCAAAGACTGTTTTCCTGCTACTTTGTCGTCTCCAATTTCGTAGATGAAATTTATGAATTTACATAGCATTCGACTACTTCCTTGCGCTAGTTATTGTGAAGCCTTTTTATGGTTCTTAAGTGAGTCCATAAAGGGCGGTCTTTTTCAAATTCCCAAATATAAATTTCTCAATTAGAATGACTAGCCACATTCGAGAACAAAGAGTCTTTTTAATTTGGCACATGTAAAAAAGCTGCAGTTGACAGCACAGACAAACTATTGGCTGTTAATA
>OX421447.1:13496573-13499073 GCA_949126865.1 Montipora capitata
GAGCTAGACCAATGGTAAACTACAATAAAATTGACTGTGATATATGTGCGAGGTTATAATGATGAAAGGGTTCTTTTGCAATCCTCGAATCTGCTTCCACGAAATGGCGACTTAAATCAAGAGTGGATCCTCTCTTGCTGAGCAAATTAAATTGAAAATGGTCTTGAAATCTGATTGGTTGTTTAGCTTTTGTGTTTCTTTCTCATTGGCTGGGGAAATGGTGCGATTTAGAGCAAAAAATAGTGGGATTTGGGAATAAATCGCACTCTGCTTAGAGCCAATCAGATTGCAAGGATCACCAGTGATTTCTAAATGGATGTAATAAAATTGAAAACGGGGCTGTGCACACGCATTAATTGTCGAAAAACACTCTTCATCCAAAAGGTAATCACTTCAATTTAACAGTTTATTCGCTTTAACACCGCTTTTTCCTGCGATTTTTAAGCAGCTCTCTTTTTAATAATAAGTTATTTTCGTTGGCCGTATGGATGAGTTGAGCGAAATATGTGAATAATAAACGAAGGAGCGAAAACAGATTGTTATCAAGCTCGAAATGCAACTTAAAGTTTATTTTCTTTTTTTTTTACTTATCATTTACGTCAGGAAAAGTTGGTTTTATCAAATTAGCTCAGTGAAAAATGTCGATGTGCCAACGTGAAAAGAGAAAATGGCTAATGCCTCGAGTTTTACAGTAAAAAACCGCGTATAAGAACCTATAATTTAAGAACCTGTTAGGCAAAAATTTTCATTTTCAACCCCCTTTTAACAAGAACCTATTTAGTCTAAAATTTTCATTAGGTTTTTGGAGGCACAGATGAAAATACAGAAAAACAATTAGTCTAGGTTTCAGTCAGTAAGATTCAAAGAATGAACTAAAATGCTTGCTAGTACTTTGGAAAGATAAATTTACTGTATGGTTATCATCTAAACTGTATTCTAGATAATTATTTAATACAGCATTATGTTATCTGTGCTGATCGCCAGTGCCCCTATCAAATTAAGAACCTATTTGTGACCCTATTTGGGAAAACCGGGCTTAACGAAAATAGCGTTGTAATGCATTTTCAATGCATTTTAAATGCGTTGATAATGCATTACAACGCATTGATAATGGTTCTCAACGCATTTGTAATGTTGTTCAGTCCATTGTAAAAACGTTGACAATGTTCAACAAATGTTTAAGAATGGTTGAAAAACGCGTTGCCAACGCGTTGGCAACTTTTTCCAACGTTTGATACAAATTCTGCACAAAACGTTGAAAACAAAGGACAACGTTTCGCCTCGTTGTAATAAGCTAAACACATAGTCAACACAACCAATAGCGGTTTGTTTACCACGGACAAATTCAATTGAACATCAAAATTCTGCATCTGAGAGAATTTGATTTTGTGTGATTAATAAAGAGCAATTTGTCGCAACTTACATTAAAAATTTTGCGAAGCAAAAGCCAATATACCCACCAGAAATATAAACGTTGAAAAAGAAAATGTTCGCGTGATTTGTTTGGCGCTTCGCCCCCGAGCTTGCCACTAATTAGTTCAATATTTTTTCTGTCATAAATTTTAAGTAAACTTTTCGATTTCATTGGCTTCGAAAGCAAAGAGTAAGCTTCAAAAAGTCTTTGAAATGCATCAAGCTGTTCACGATTAAATGCAACCGACGGTATAGCAATTTTCATCGTTCTTAACTCATCATCCCAAGTCACGCACACCACGCATTTGACAAAGATATTTTTTTATCAATATAGCCTTTCCTCGCTCTTGGCAAACGATTGCGTTTCAGGAAATTTCACTCCTATTTAGTATTTTAAGTATTTCTGATGACGCCTTCACTTGCTACTCAAGGGAATGGTTATTAATGGTTATTTATTTTCCCTGGCGATTTTATACAAACATTACGAAGGAAACACTGAGGCAGACAAAGGCGCGCCACATGTTAGCTCATGTTATGGATCGTTTTGAGCCTTTTATCTTTATGGTGTTTTATTGCAATGGTTGGCGAACTGACCGTTTTGATAAATTAACCGCAAAAGGGTTTAATCTGCACTGGGGTAAAAGCAATTTTAGGAGGCCCGCAGAACAAAATCTATTCTGTATCAGCAGTTCAAATTCGTGATCGCTTGTGCGCAACGTTGACATTCCTTTGTTATCCATGTGCCATACAAATCATGTTTGTGATGTTGCGGTATTTTGTTGCAGTTGCCAACTGAAATTCTCAGGATCAATTTATCGGCCCGATTTTTCGTATTGGTTACACATAAAGTGTTCTTTATTTTAAGTCAAATCTATTTTGGCCTTTGTGGAGTAGAGTGGTCAGTCAAAATAGAGTTTATAATTGAGAATGTAAACTGCCTTGAGCGTTAAAAAGACTCGTGAACACACAAAGCAATTTGGTCATTGGGTCAAGTCAGATGGCACTCGTTGTAAGGAGGAGTTAAACATGTTGGGGGTACGAGCAATCTCGTCGGATGTAAAACGAGATTCGCGGAACGGAAAGGAGC
>OX421447.1:13511573-13526573 GCA_949126865.1 Montipora capitata
CTTCTCTGCAACTGAAGGAATCACTCTGTTCAGCATAAATACGAGCTTGGATTTTCCCGGAAGTAGAGAGTAGAGATATGCCTCTATGGTTCCCACAGTCTGCTCTTGAACCCTTGTTCTTAAATAAGGTGACAATGGTTGTGTCACGAAAGTCAGCTGGCATTTCTTCCATTTCCCAGATGCTGAACTGGTTCCATTTCTGGGTTGGGACGTCAGAACGTAGTTCAGCAGCAGCAAGTTCTTCATTCAGTTTGAACTAGAAACTTTCAAGATATTGAGGCTGCTGAAGTTTGGCGACGTTGAATAATCTTCTGGACAGTTTCGGGCGCTTTCGATGGAAAGGGGGAATAATGAGATTTAGTGTGGAGCGGATGAGCCTATGGTCTGTCCAGCATTCAGCTCCTCGCATAGCTCTGGTAATGAGGACATGCTGTACATCACGCTGATGGACGATAACATAATCTATAAGGTGCCATTGTTTGGATCTGGGGTGCATCCAAGAGGTCATGTTTTTGTCTACCATTCTGAATACCGTGTTGGTGATGACCAAGACGTTCTCAGTACACTTGCTTAGCAGGAGACCGTTGGCGTTCATATTACCTGTGCCATGTCTGCTGATCACTCCTTCTCAGCGACTGTGATCATGGCCAACTCGGGCATTGAAGTCCCCAAATCAATATCAGCTTGATATTAGCAGGGACAGAGTCAAGTACAGAACTGAGGTTGGCATAGAATTGCTCGATTATCTCCTCTGGGCTGGTAAGCGTCAGCGCGTATGCACTGAGGATTGTTGCGTACCGGTTGTGACCGAGGGGTAAGCAGAGCTTCATCAGTCGCACGTTGATGCCAATAGGCAGGGTAGGAAGCTGCTTCGTGAGACTGGATTTGATAGCTAGGCCGACTCCATGGATCCTGTCCTCGTCCATGGCCTTTCGTTTTCAGAAGAAGGTGTAGCCACTGACTGGTTCTGTAAGAGACCCCTCCTCTGCAAATGGAGTCTTGCTTAATTAATTAAGGCTGCAATGTCGATGTTGTATCTTCATAGTTATTTGGCAACCAGAGCTGCTCTCCTTTGAGGTCTTCCGCTGTTGTCTCTGTCCATGAGAGTGCGAACATTCCATGTTCCAATAGTGAGTTTTCTCTTTCTCATTTGGATTCGACCGCATGCATGGATCTGCCAACTGTAGCTAGCTGGTCAGGTTGATAAAGGGCAGGCAATTTTTAGGCCACCTTTTCTAGGCCCCTCCCTTACTAGGGTCCCTCCCTTACTAGGGTGAGCAGTGCTGTCCTTAATAGGGCTGCTCAGTCGCCAAGGATGCTGCCGAACTCCCCTATTGCCCTGAATATAGGGATGAACGACCAAAGTCCGAGGCCACCTACCTGCAGGATCAAGGCTACAACTGCCAGTGGTCACCTCCACCTGTTGCTTCGCGCTTCCCCCATCGCCGCAGGGCTTAAGGCGACTTGGTGAGGGATGAGATAAAACTGGGATGAATCGTGTATAGGTGAGTGGATGAAATCTACAATGTAGCCTGTGCTTGAATGATATTATAGTGGAAAAGCCGCTGCACAGGGACGATCCCACACTCTCGGCCTTGAAAGTCAGGATCCAGTGGCACGAAGACAGCTGGGGAGTTCCTCAGCTGCAGTGGATGGCCAAGCCTTTCTTTGTGTTCCTGTGTGCCCTTCGCACTCCCCAGTGCGTTGCGTTCGCCAGACTTTGCTTTGCTGGGACAGACTTTGCTTTAATTCAGGTGAGCAACTCCCTAGGTAGACAGCCTACCAAGGCTACTGAGCTCTACCTGCCCAAACCGTATCTCTGGTCAAGGGGGGTTGATGGTGTCCTGACACTTGCCCAAGGTGTCCACCCAGGCTGTTTTTTTTTATTCATAAGTTGGTGTGTCAGTGACTCTTGAAAAAGAAACCATTTCGATGGATGTGCCGCCCGATCGACCACTTTCATAAATGGGGACCACCTTAACATTCTGTTGTATTTATGTTTTTGAAAGAAATATTCTTTTGAAATTTTCTGGTTGGTGCGAGACTTTGAAGACTTATTGGCATTAAAACAAAAGAATATTTTATTTGGCCGCCATTATGAAAGAGGTCTATCGAGTAGGGTGTTTGAAGTGCTCAGTCCTTAAGATAGGGTGACTAAATTGCAGTATCCACCCCAACGCGCAAATGGTCTATTAGAACTGTACTACACTCCTGAATACACGTTTTCAAGTTTAACAAAGCGATTTTAAAGTGACGTTTGTAGCTTGTATTGCCGCACGTGCAAGGCCTTTTGGGCCTTAAAAAGGGTACCAAATCTCGATATTCTACCCTTGAATAGGGTCGGGGGTTGAGAACCTTGGCGGCACAAACCTATCCTTAAGTGTCGGGAGTACCCCTCCTGGGGGAGTACCTTGCTGCCTTGCTGCTTGATTTCATTACCAAGAAGTAGGTAACAAGAAATGGCCTATTGTAGTGGGTCCAATTCGTTTTGACAACTTTAACCAATAGCCTCTTGTTGTTATTTGCGCTGAGGGAATTGAGCCGAGGATGGACGCGGGGGACGCGTACAAAAATTATATCTTATCAACAACGAGTGCGAGTGTTTCATCGTAGGTTCCAAACACCGAGAAATGTTTGTGATATTTCTCCTTAATTTCACGAAAACTCATTTTGATTGCGTGTTTATAACATAAGGGCAATTTTTTTTGGTCATTGTCGAAGCACACTGAAAAACAGTTACAGCGTAGGCAAACGGAGTAAAAAAAACACTTGTTCGCTCGCATTTTAGAGCAAAACAAACAACTATTTATTTTTATCGCGGCCTGATTTATTGACTTAATATCATTCGAAGCAGATTTACTCGCTTTCGTAGAATGTAAAGGCTGGCTCTTTAACAGAAAATTAGTGAATACAAGACAATACAAGCGCGATGACTTAACTGGGATGTAATTTACCTTTTTAACAATTTTCTTTCCTTGAAGAAAAAGGCTCATATTGTTGACCCTCTCTTGACCTTCCACTTTCCCAAACCTTTGACATGCGCAATAAGCATGTGCTTTATTCGTAGTTTTCATTTGCTTGTGTCAGCGGAGTTTTAACAAAACAGAAGAGTATAGGATGGAATGAAACATCAACAGCAAAAATGGACCTTCACCGGCGTTAAGGGATTCGTTGAGAAAACTGGCGGCAAATAAGCACACACCGATGACAAGAAAATAATGTGACTTTATTGTCAAGGGTCAGATTCTGTTATATATATCTTTATATTGAAGCCTCTGATTCGTGACTTAACACTCGGAGTATGCAAGTATTGTCAAGTGAAAAAAGCAGAGAGGCAGTTCAGTCGCGCTGTATTTGAGCTTTTAAGGCGCGCGAGTGCGATCGTGCATGATTTTTGAGGCGCACAACCAAAAATTTAGTCGCATGTGCGACCATTTGGTCGTTAACTGGACCTTATCAAAATGAAAAATCTTCTGGAGATATGCCGAAAAGCAGCCCTAAACAAACTAAAAATAAACACTCAGCTTTAAGTTTATATCCATCCGATGCTTGACTTGAAGAACTGCGGAGCCACCAGTGTGGTCCTGACCTCAGCCATGTATTTCAAACCTGGATTGAAACCGGCGAAAAATGCAGGGAAAAAATAATTAAACCGTTTTCTACTTGAACACGAAAAGCGCTGGCCGTTAAGAGCTTTAGTTGACGTAGTATGGCCGTGTAGCCGCGTCGGGCCACAGAAAGCGCGTAGTTAACCAGAGCCTGTGATCCAATCGAAAAAAAAAAAAAAAAAAAAAACAGGACAGTGGCTGGTCAGCTGGTTCAAAAAACAGCCGACCTCAATGAGCTCTAAACTTGAGCACGCGAAATGTTCACGTGATACTGGCCAGCGGATGCCTTGTTTTGACAGGTGTCAATTGACCACAACAAAGATGTACGCTGTAAACTAGCTGGAGTGTCAGCTGGAGTATGGCCTCGATATGGTCAGGTGATACTGGTCACATTGGCATACATGGAGGAGTGGACGGACGCACGGTCACCAAAACCACTCGCACAGATGGGTTACCATATTTTCTTACCAATGGTGCTCCGCGCGCGCGCCTTCTGCGCGCGGAGCTCCTCTATTGATCTGTTCCTCTCCAGTGTTGTTTCATAATAATTATTTATGTTTATAACAGGACTCTTGTGATATAGCTTTGGATCACTCCTGATGAAGACAGAACTAGACATGAATGTTGAAACGTTGTTTCTTTGAATTATAACTTTTTAAGCTACAGTACATTCATAACTCCTCAAGCCAGAGTATGTGTAGCATAAAACCACATCTATGTATTTGTGTTTTGCTTTTTCATTTAGAGAGGTGATGGAATGTATGCAGTGATACTTGTTCCTACAAGAGAGGTGAAGTTAACTCGTTTACATGTATTTCTCACTCACTCACTCACTCACTTGGTCGCCCAAAGGCGGACGATCACATGGCTCCTCCACCTTTGTGCTCCTTCATCAAAGAAGATATCTGATGAACATTTGATCTTCCTGTGACCTTTTTCAGCGTTGCTATGTACATTGTATGTACTTCTACTGTACATAATCTTTCAAGAGTAATAATCAAAAGAAATAATAGTGCCAAAATGGTTTACAGGACCTAAATGTAATTTAAGAGAAAAATGATATTTGTGAAAATAAAAATTAAGTCAATCGGAATAATTATTGAAATGATATCATTGAATGAAAGATAGAGCGAGTTTCAGTTGAGTGTCGTAAAACCAAAACCAAAGTAATTACTTTGGCCAATCAAAAAGGACGGAGACAATCCAGTAAACCAATCAAAACTCGAAGTAATTACACGTAGCCGACACAAAGCGCGGGAAATTGTGCACGCGCGAGCCACGGTTGGCTTTGGTTTCAGTTCTGATTGGTTGAAAATGTGGCCCGAAAACTTTGAACCAAGCACTGAATGAAGTAATGCAAAAGCAAAGCAATTCGCTAATTACTTTCGACACTCAATTATAAACCGCTATGTGTATACAAATTACGGGTTATAGACGAAAGATCCAAGTGATCCTCACACTTGTCTGGACAATGAAAAATTAAGGTGGGGACCCTGTTGAGGTTGCCTGAATTTGTTCAGCTGTAAGTCCAAGGATCTCTTCTATCTTTCAAATATCATTGCAGTTGTCACAATTTACATCATCAGGTTGCTCAGCATGGACAACTGAGAAGGAACTTAAATCTGTTACTCACCATCTGAAGTTTCAGTGTAGCACCTGAACTACAGCTGTTGTTGGCAAGACTGCTACACCTGCTCTTGCAAGTGTCTATTTAACAATTATTCTACGAGGGCGCGCTGGATATGAAGTGATAGATAGCCAACGAGACGCGTAGCGCCGAGTTGGTTATAATCATTTTAGATCCAACAAGCCCGAGTAGAATAATTGTTGTTTTATTAAAAACTCCATGGTTTTCACGGGGTAGTATTGTCGACTAAAGCATTGATTTTTGCCTCGGTCTATTCCGGTCCAAAAGGGCTTTTGTCAGCAATTTTTTCTCAGAGCTGCAAAAATGTTTTTCGCTCGCTTTATTGCTAACGCGTTTCTTGTCCATATTAAGTACATCAGGTACATGAACTGTAATAATAATAATAATAATAATAATAATAATAATAATAATAATAATAATAATAATAATAATAATAATAATAATAATAATAATAATAATAATTGTTTATCAATGTCACTTTTTCCTTTGCAGCTGGCTATACAAAGCTTTGACGTACTGCAAAAACTTGTCAAGGTACTGTACATGAAAATTAATTATACTTGACTCTTCTAGTGGTCTTATGGGTTGTGAGGCTGGCTTAATCGTAGTGCGCAAACGTTTTTTACGACAATAGATACTGATGGAGGATGGTGTTTTTATCTGGGTCATGCCTTGTGGCTCGTGTAAACGCTGATTTTTTTGCTGGAATAGAATTTCAGAGCCTTGTTGAGAATCCTCTCTGTGTATTTTGGCGATTGCGTCTGCTTAAATTGCCATTCAAGTTATTTTAACGGCAGCTGGTCATCTTTGCCCAAAATCATATTGGTTATAAAACCTAAACTAAAACACAGACTATTCTCGGTTCCTGTTTCTTAAAGGGGCTAGGTCACGCTGTTTTAGGTAATTTTGTTTAATTTTGTTAGTTATGAGCTCTAAACGTCAAATTGGCAGAGCAAGAGTCTTTCATTTGCAAAATCACGGCCACGTAACAATTGAGAATGATTGATATAAACTGATGTAAATTTGAAAAAAGGTGGGCCGACGTTTTTCAAATTTACCCAAATGCAATCCATTTCAATCCTCCCCAGTTTTGTCCATCCTTGTCCCTCCTTAGCTTTCCTGTGTTTTGTTTGAGTTCCTCTATAGTTTTGAGCCGTTATTTTGTTATTTCAGTTAATTCTATGACCATTTGGTCAATGCTGAAATTGCCTAAAATTGCGTGACCTAGCCCCTTTAAGTTTCAGTAGAGATTTTAGAGATTAGGTCTACAGCATGAACTCTATTGAGGTATTGTAGCAGTCTGCAGCACTGCAGATTGTAGCGCTGTAGGGTTGTTATTATTATGGAGAGATGAGTCAAATGATGAGCTTATGTGAGGTCAGAGACACTGTTCGGAAATTGAGAAAGAAACTTAAATGAAGGGTTGGGAAGATACATTAGAACACTAAACTTTTTAGGTGGGATGAGATGATCAGAATGACCTCAAGCGAGATGGCCGTAAATCCTCACAACCTCTGTGAAAATAATTTATTTCATTTCCTCCCTGCCAGCCATTTCAATGGGTTGTACCAGGAATAGTTACTGGAGGAGCGAACCGAAAGGCCGAAAAAGCACGGTAATGTATTCTAGTTACCCAAGCTGGAGCGTTAACTACAGTAAGAATAACTTCGCAATACCCTGGTATAAAAGACACTTGTGTTCGTAGTGTGTCATAGTAGTGTCATGCGTGTTGGAAGTAAAACACAACGTTTCACTCGGAAGTCACACAAAGGCTGTAGGTTACCTTATACAATAACTTACTGGGAAGGAACCCTTTCAGAATTACGAGACCCTCTTAATTAAACCACATTTACTGCATAATTAAAACCCATTCACAGCTACAGTGTAAAGCGCCCCTACTCAGTGAGTAAAATCGTTTGGTTTCGGCTAATAGAGTGAAATCTATACGTTAAAACTCTCAGTGGGGAAGGGTTAAAGGGGACAAAGGTTAAAAGATTCAAAGGTTGTTGATCCATTGACTCCTAAAGTAAACCTCCCCTCATTGACTAGCAAAATCGTCCAGCATTAGATTAAAATCTAGAAGTATCACTGTCAGGTGTAGCTTGCACGCAGCCGGACATGTTATTCGTCCTAAACATTTTGACTTCCCCCTTCTACAGATAGAATAGAGATTAGATAGGGATTAGACGAGGGATTGCGCCTAATGTATCTTGAATTGCAAGTGCTACTCTCGGCGAATCTGGTAAAGCAGGCAACAACACTGCGCCTCTTCGGGGAAAATCGTTGAGGACAACAAATCACACGTTTACTACTCCTTTGTAAGTTGTTTTCTTGTCCCAACCCACCGCCCCCAGACGGCTGTGACCAGGCTTCTTGTTTCGTACTAAACCCAGACCTTTATCCTTTGTTTGTTTGTTTGTTTGTGCATGTAGATTAAGAAAAGGCGTTAACGTTCTTGTTGCTACTCCAGGGAGGCTTTTAGATCATATAGAGGTAAGACATTGCCGAATACAACCCAGAAAGCTCTCGGGCCTCAAAGAGGTTATTCGGGACACTTGGAAAAAATCCGAGTGTTCTCGGAAGGGGATCATGAGTCATTTCCTGCTAGCAGAGCGAGCCTGCTTTCTTTTGTATTTACCCGACTGACGGGCAGAAGGTAACGACCAGGCTTTGCCCTGAAACTCTCTCACTGCATTGAGTATTGGCCATACTGACTTGCGACTATATTGCACGATCTCATTAAAAGACAGCGCAAGGCCGTCTTAGGTATGGCGGGGAGCGGGCGTTTTGAACAGCACTCTCCGAAGTCTTGGAGGGCAGTTAAGTCAACCGAGGGATTTTTAACTTAAGCCATAGGTCTCTTTTTCTCCTGGTCAGCTTAGAAAAGAAACAAATAGAAAAGATGCTTCTGTTAGCAGAAAATAGGGATTAAATTTATGACCTTCCGATTACCAGTTCGGTTGCTCTACCACTGAGTTATGGGAGACACGATTGAGGAAGTCCATGAAGAAACGTTCAGATGACAATAACAGTATCTAGCTACACTGTCAAGACTAAATTGTTGCTTACTGGCATCCAGTTCTTGAAAACGATTTTTTCAGATGCCGTACTCGAAAGTGTAGGTTGGAAATGAATGACGATCCCGCAATAATTTCTTGATATTTAGCCTTTCGTTTCTGCTTTAGAAAACAAAGAGTTTGGAGTTGAAGAGACTTCGATGGATAGTCCTAGATGAGGCTGACAGGTTCGTGTGACTATAGGGGTTGTTTTACAGGCGTCACTCTACCGGTTAGGCCTGTGGGCATATTTGTGAAACATTTCAAAATGCATGCCGAAGTGATGTGATGTGATGTGATGTGATGTATCGAGCAATACAAGCGATAAACGTTGCAAAGTCTTCTCATAACGCTAGTTCTCAATAAGACACATGGAGCAGTTATTCTCCAGTTGTGAATACTTAGTGGATGCTTATTTTTATGGCACTTCGCGTATTGTAGAAAAAACGGAGCGTGCCTCTTGTTGCTTGCAATCTGGGAAATGAGTTTGTTGCACTTTGTTCCGAGAAGGTGCATTTGAATGCTGTATGCACTGTCCTGTGCATAAAAAAAAGCTCTAGCTGACTGTCATCATATTTTTCTCGTAGGCTACTAGACCTTGGTTTTGAGAAGGACGTATGTTCCATTCTCACTGCCATCAACACAGCACTGTTTCCTGGCGTTAGGTGTCAAACCGTATTGCTTTCCGCCACACTCACTGAAGGTACCGTGACATTGTTGAACACAATGGCATTTTTAAGACAAACGTGGTACCATAAAACTATGCTCAAAGGAAATCATGCGATATGGAACATGAATAAGGTCTTAAAGCGTTTTTTTTTTTTTTAAACGTTTGCGGCAGCGATGTTTCATACATATCTTCGTTTTTACCAAGAATGGAAACCTGATCAGCTTTATTTATAAAACCACAATCTGCAACTTCCACCCTCGGCGCTTTTCGTCGCCTCCCTTTTCGTTGAGAAAAAGACCATTATTGGTTGCTGCTTTTCGGGAGGCTGAGAAAATTTCTCAACATCACTCTTCGTGTTCCCTTTGATTTCTGAAACCACGTAGAATTTGCATGGTTGTGCAACCAGGGGCTCTCTCGACGACAAGGGACCTATGGAGGGTGAGGAAATGTATCAAGGGTGGAGGGGGTGGGGGTGCATCGCTAGTTAGAACATCCGACAAAGTAAACTGGAAATATGGGATTCGAACAAAGCTTGTGGTTGCCGACGAACTGGTTTTCGGTGTTTCTAGAGTTTGCGAGGCTTAAGTCCGAAATCTTCTTACATAAAGTGGACCATTTTGGGCGTAACGGATGCTAATTTATCAGGGAAAAAATATCGATGCCTATACATGCAGTTTTGTGGGTGATTGGTATCAACCCAATCTATCCCTTCAGAAATTCTGGATTTGCCCTTAAGAATTAATCTGTATGAGGCCTTTTTCGACTTAGAATGTAATTTACATAGAAATTTGTTTTGTTATTTAAATTGCATAGTTGTTTTGCAGGAGTGCAGAGACTTGCAGGTGTCAGCCTTCATGAGCCCCTATTTATTGACGTAACGGTAACACTGGACGAAAAAGGCACTAAGCTGGTTGCTGATGTTCAAGGCGAACTACAGGTCTGCTTACTCTGCTTACTGAGGATTGTTATTCAGAATGCTTAATCTCTTGTTCTTTCTTGTCACAGGACCTTTCACCTCCAGAATGTTAAGCAAACCTGATCTCCAATATTATTTATCTCTCGACCCTCAATAAATGTAAGAAAAGATATTTTTCTCCTACGGCCAAGGCAGTGAGAGGCTGGGAAATTTCCAGAGATGTCGTCACATCCTGTTTGCTTTCCTGTCTTTGTAGAATTTCTGCATTGCAGAGAAAATTGTGAGGTCAGCTATGGAAGAGCGCTATGCCCATCTTTATTCCGGCCATGAGATGAGTGGATGGTAGTTTTGCTTTTATGGTTTCGTGAGAAGAAGCCGGGGCAATAAAAACGCGTTGTGATGCTTGTCCCCGGCTTTGGTGCACATACGCAAAGTTGAAGTGTTTCGCTTCGAGGCGAAGCCGAGAGTTTTTACACTTGATAATACACGACTGCGAGTTTTTTGAACAGTACCTCAACTTCACGTAGCTTTTCAGAATGATCATACACTACCAGGTAGAAAGGTTCATACACGTGATCGATTTGCGTCGTTTATAGGCAAATATGCTCATGAATTATTGTTGAGTTTTTGAATTGAAGGTAAGGTAAGAGACACTTCATAACGTTTTTCATACAGAGTGCATTTCATTGCCCTCGTACCATACAATCATACACACGCTTTATTAATGCTAGGGTTAGGGTTAGGGTTAGCTAATTGGGGACAGATATGGTATAGTTAAGTTGAACATTTCTTAAAATTACATCATAAAATATCCTACAGCCGTGCATCTCTTCTCCCAGTTTCTTGCTCCATTTCATTTACGTAAACGCTCGCAACGAAATTCAGCGCCTCTCATTTTTAGTTAACTTCGACCATAAAAGGGGCCCCTGAATTCTAATTGAGTGCTTTCTATAAGTTACAGTTATCGAAGCTAGGACTTTTAAAATCCGGATTCCTTAAATTTTATGTCCTGCTGTTAACATCATTAACTTGAAGTAAGTTCCTTATATATGTAGGTGTAAGATAATTCTGTAACCTTGTACATTAAATTTAGTAGATCTTGTAATCTCCTCTCGTTCAAAGTATCACTGAAGTATGCAGTTTAGCTTTTTGAAGAAGGTTCTCTTATTTCTTGGAGTTCTTGTTGTATACCACGTTTAGTGCTGTCTCTTGCAAAACTTTGTAGTTTACGTCGATCGGATGCTCTCGAAAAATACCACACTAAGTGGAAATAAGTTAAATTTGACAATTTAGCAGTTTTGTCAAGGCGCAACGGATATTTATCACAATTTACCCTAGGAAGATTTTCTCGATACCACCCTATCATTCTCTTTCCATCGTCCCTTGCTTCCTCCCCAACAACCTTACTTGACTCTCCTACCACATATGTTTGATGATGATCAGTGTACGTGGAGATTGTGGCGTCCTCTATGTGATCTGGTAGATGATTTGGAAATTTAAAATGTTTATCATTAGCGATCCGAATGTGGGCCACAAGTTTATCAGTTTATAACTGTCACGTGTTTATCCTCTTTAAATAAAGGCGTTACTAACTAACTAACTAACTAACTAACTAACTAACTAACTAACTAACTAACCTAACTAACCTAACTAACCTAACTAACCTAACTAACCTAACTAACTAACCTAACTAACCTAACTAACCTAACTAACCTAACTAACTAACTAACTAACTAACTAAGGACAGCCTCCCACTGTTACCATGCATCCAGTCACTGGTAATTGGCCGCAGTCATTTGACTCTGTTCTCTCTGTATGCGAAGAAGGATCACATCAGATTGAACGGCATTCCCAGGAAAACTGCATGCTTGCAGTTTATTGATCAAGAGAGGGAGCCAGTCACAGGCTCATATCAGATGACAAAACTCCATTTCATTTCTTACAGTCTCGTTCCGCTTTCCAGTTCTCAACAAGTCTCAGCAGAGCAATTCTGCGAACAAAAGGCAGTTATAATATCCCAGCACCACTTCTCAAGGACGGTGCCGACGCACTTGCCACACCCCTAGCAATACTTATGAATAGAGCGATAAATGAGGGATCTATTCCCGCAAGCTGGAAACATGCCATCGTAACTCCAGTGTTCAAGTCTTGTTCCAAATCTGAAATGGTGTATAATTTCGTACTAAAGCACAAGCTCCTATCTTCTTACCAATCCAGTTTCCGTCCACTACATTCTACTGCTACCAGCCTAATCGATATTACAAACACTATTCTGCACAACATCGACAAAGGAAAACTTACAGGCCTGGCATTGCTTTTGATACCCTCGACCACGAATTCCTACTTACGAAATTGGCAGATGTTGGCCTAAGTAAGTCTTCAGTGAATTGTTTCAATGCGTATCTTACTAATAAAACCCAAAGTGTTAACATTAATGGCATTCAATCTGACGCTGAACCCATATTATATGGTGTGCCCCAGGGGTCTGTCTTAGGACCTCTATTGTTCGTAATGTACATTAACGATCTACCGTTAGTAACAAAGTACTGTAAAGTCCATCTTTACGCTGACGACACCCTGTTGTTTTTTGAAAGCAGTTCTGTGCAAGCTATTGAGGGTGCTCTGTCACAAGACCTCGACCACGTTGTCGGATGGTTGAACCAAAACTATCTCATGTTAAATCACTCGAAGACCAAAGTTATGCTTATGGGAACCCACCAAAAACTGAGCTCAGTCCAGTCATTCACAGCTAGTGTTAATGACAAAGATCTTGAAAGGGTATACATATTTAAATATCTGGGCGTGATTCTGGATCCATGCCTAACATGGAACGAACACATTGAACATATCGGAAATAAAATCTCGTCCCGCCTTGGAATGCTACGTAGAGCCCGAGAAGTCATCCCAAAAGAAGCTTGCATTACTCTGTTTAATGCTATGGTTCTACAGTTATTCGATTACTGTTGCGTTGTGTGGGATGGTTGCAATCAGGGAAACATGAAGCGAGCTGCGGGAATAATTGCGGGTCGCAAGGCTACGGATACCGATGCCGCAGAGAACACCAAAAGTGCATACAGGTCTATAAGTATATCAATGGCTTGGCTCCAGCATATCTACTAGACGACTTCCACTGCTCGGAGCAGATCCATAACTACGACACTAGGAACAAAGACCTTATCCGCCTTCCTCTTGCCAAGACTACTAAATTTCAAACATCTTTTAAGTACAATGCCGCCAAATCCTGGAACACTCTTCCTCGTAACTTACGCCATGATCTTTCTCTCACTAGTTTTAAACTGAGAGTCAAGAAACATCTAAACCATATTTAACTTTTCACCTTCATGAACTCTTCGAATGATTTTTTGCTTTCATTTATATATTTTATTACTTATTCATATCATTTTGTACAGATCTCCATTTAAACCAGCTATGCTGAACTGGAATTTCTGTATAAATAATGTATATAAATATATAATAAATTATGGCGTCGTCAATCTTCGCATCCATAACTTCACTCGCCTGTGTCGTATCTCCCGCATACTATTTTTTCCAGGCCCCAGTAGTTCAAACGATCGATAGCGCTATCTGCCGGATAAATTACTATCCTCTGGATAACTCAATTGGTTTTGCAAGTGTTTATCCACTGGGTAGTGATTTATCCGGCTGATAGCGCTATCCATCTTTTGAACAACTGGTACCAGATCACAAAGAACCCTCCCCTCCTTTAGATCTTGTCGTGACCTGTTAAGGTGTAGGTCTCCTATGACAACAAAAAATAGCTTTTGTGGGGACACCAGGGACAGAGTTAATCTGATTGCATGCTCCTCAAGTGTCAAAAAGTATCCGGTTCCCGTCACTTTGAGCTACCGATGTATTCCCACTACAACAACATCCTTGCCTCCAAATGTGGATTGTATCACTAGCAGTTCGATGGTCTTGAGAGAAATGAGAGCATACTTTTCGTTTTGATGTTTTTTTATAGGTTTCAAATGAAGCGAGTTACTCAACTCCTCAACAGTTGAAACAGTTCTTTATCGTGGTTCCAAGCAAACTGCGTCTGGTCACTTTGGCAGCATTTCTGCTTTGGAAGAACAAGGCCAAGGTAACATTGAGATCACTTATTGAAAGAAATTGCAAAATTCAAATTTTATTACCACAAAACATCTTCACTGAAACATCATAGTTACTTGCATCTCTCCCTTTTCGTCCCTGTATTCCAAAGGAAGAAACGGAGAGATCCTGAGTGGCAACAGCGCCTGCTATACAGACAAACGAAGGACGATATCGCCATGGCCAACTGATTCAGACGTTTTCTTACCAATTTCATTTTTGTAGGAAACATCAGCTGCCAAGATGATAGTATTCTTGTCCAGTCGAGATTCTGTGGATTTCCACTGCGATCTTTTCAAAGAGTGCATTCTGTCTTTTTCAGGTTAGTTGTTTCGTAGGAATAATTTTGCTCGGAGCAATGGGCCATTTCCGAGTTGCCGTTTGTCTCGGTTTCGAAGTGAATCTTGGTGCTCAACTATTGTAAGGGAAATGAGTTTGATTTGCATAAGAATACGCAACTCATTTCCATTTGAATGCCATTGGATTGCCATCACATTTACTGTAATTGCCCCTGTAATTTATCTGAGCCCAGCTCCGACCAGTGTCCCGTAGCGCAGTGGTAGTGCGCCCGAACTTGGTATCGGAAGGTCGTACGTGTGGCTCCTGTTCGGGGCTACTCGGAGGATCATGTTCGGACTGTGCCCGCGCGTCACTACGTCATGAAACTGGATTGTCATTAATGCTATTCCCTTTTTGCAGAATCGCAGCTGGCGTTCTTTAAGCTTCATGGAAACATGTCGCAACAGGAGAGGACAGCTGTATTCAAGAATTTCAGCCAAGCCAAAAATGGGATTTTGCTTTGCACGGTTAGTGCTCCTTTATTATCAACGAATATGTTCATAACAAAAATGTTTATTCGACGCTTAAAGGAAATTCGCACCTAAGGCATAAAAGCACACAATCGGAATTTTTTTGTCTGAATCGCTCACCAAGTCTTCATCAGTCTGATAGCGAGTGGTTACTTAGCAGCAGTTCATGACCGAAGAACGGTC
>OX421447.1:13529073-13536573 GCA_949126865.1 Montipora capitata
ACATATAAAAAGAAAAAGAAAACAAATACAACTTATAATGTGACGTACAAGGCAAAACAGGGTGTAATAGGCAGCTAATCGCTATACTGACATGCACGAGAACGAAGTGAACAATCAAAGAGAGTGAATAATTAAGTAACTTGAATCATGTAAATTTCTCAGTCTTGTATTTAAAATTAATCTTAATAATCGAGCTGTCGTTTAGCTTGTATGAATAGATGTAATAAATCATGTATAAAAAAGTATAGTTAAAGGTTCTCACAGCCCCATGCCCAGCAAGGCTTTGCTTGAACAAGCCAAGCCAATCATTGTTTTCGATTTGTCTCCCTATGCAAATTTTTTGGGGGTAAACAAGGTGTATTATGGGATTTGAGAAAGTAAAAAATTATTGCATTTTCTCAAATGCTCGTTGACTACCTACAGTGATGGTACAGTGATTTTTGCTATTATTATCAATACGCGCGGCCAAATGACAAACTGCCCCCTGTAAAACGCGCCTTTTTGCGGGCCAAACGCGAAATGTGCGGGCTGAAAATACATTTGCCGCCCTGATACTGATTGGCTGCAGAGATGTCAAACAACTTCGCTCGGCCAATGAGGTTGTCCTATTTAAGTGCAAGGATTACTTCTACATTTGGTCTACAACCCGCACTTCAAATATATAAATTCCTTTCATTCTCACAACCTTTTTTTGTATACACTGAGGGACATTTCCATACCATAGTTTCATGCTACATCTCTGTTAAACGATTTTTTCTTATGAAATGAATTGGTACGATTTGGCCTTGTGTGTTGATAATAATGATAATCAAATGACTTTTTTCGGGCATATAGTTTATTTGTGAGCTCGGGCGCAAATGATGCTACACGGGCCACGATATGTCCTCCAAAAGTCATGTGATTGCCCTAATCACAAACCACTAGAAAATTAATTGAACGATGAACATTTTAATTTTTAGGTCACGTATTTGCAAACTTTGAAACAACACGGAATCAGGTTTGTTGAGACTTTCACCTTATGGTTGTCGATGCTAAACTCTGTCACGTTGCTTCAATTAATGACGTGCGGGAATTGTGCATTTTTAAAATTTCTTACACGGCTTTTGCATTTCTTTGCCCCTATCTGGGTTCGCGCGAAAAGGAATAGACGGTTCTTTCATGCAAGAATACGGCTTTGTCTTGTAGAAGGGTTGCAAAGAACGTGCTGCACATGCAACACGATCATATTTCTTGGTTGAGCGCATTGTTTTTTCCAATAGTAAACATGGCCTCGTCAACTCCGCTGTTGGCGACATCTTTCTTGTATTGTACCAGGGGAATCTTTGTTTACATGTTTGCCTCATTAGCACAAGGCTGTCGTTTTCTAATCAGTCGGCCGAGAATAAAGTACTTAAAGTGCATTGCTTAATGAGCTCTCTGAAAATTTGAACCCCATATGAATCTCTGAGCAATGGAGTGTCTAATCGGCGTGGGTGGGTGGGTCGTGGGTCCGAGATCCTCTATGTATACACGTCATGTATACATGTTTGTTTACAAAACAAAAGCTCTCTGGCGGAACAAACAAGCGAGTTTAACACAGTTTTATTTTTTAATTAATGCATTCATTCTCGGCAAACGCGCACGCCAATGTTAAGCATACACTTTCAAACAGTTTCGTTAAAGTTTTCCCGTGAGCGGGCAATTTCAAATTTGGACCGAGCACTGAGGGAGCTAATATATATCTTTTTTTAATATTTTTTTTTATCTTCAAACAAACACGACCCACCACCCACCACCAACCCACCCACCCACGCAATTTAGCCTCACCCGAGCAATGATGCTTTGAGAATAAGAATGTATGGGATCATTAGCGCTTTTGCCACCCAAGAATTTATCACTTTTGGATGGCTAATAACTCGGAACACCTTAGACAGCAATTACCAGAACCAAGGTTGCTGACCAGCGGTTTTCGTTAAAACAATGGTTTGCTAGGGGTGCTCAGTCTCGCGGGCTCAGAAAACCTGGTTGTGGTCATTGTTATTTAAGGTTTTTCGAATAACTCGCTCGTTGTCAAAGCTGAAAGGCTTAAAATTGAAGATTTTGCTAAGTTTTTTAACCTTTTGACGTTTAGCATGATGCCTTCTGTAAGCAACCTCTTGTCTTAATGATACATAATTTACTGAACAATCACTTCAGGAAAGATTCCCTTTTAGCAATAGTGTAGTGTGGTAAATGTTTGTTCACCACTTTGTTTAGACAACCAATAACAGTATGGTTGGGCATTAATGATAATTATCATTAGTAATTAATAGTAGCTTTAGTCAACGACGTTTGCCATAAATTGTTTCACATTCATAGTTTAACCTTTCTTTGGCTTACAATTTTCGGTTGCACGCTTTGCAGACCAGAGGAATTACTTGTGGAGGATGTACTTAAAACGTTAGTCGTGTCCCCTGACAACAAGGCTCGGAAAAAACTCAAGGTAGTAAAGAAAATTGTTGTTAAGTCGTAATTTTCTCTACCCTGCGAGCAGTTGGTTTCTCCTACACTTCTCGAGAGAGAAACCACTGCGAGCAACCCTTAGATTTTCCATCGAGCATGTCATGACATCGCTTCGTCTTATTTCGCAAGAAAAATATGGATAACTACACAGCAGGCTCGCCCAAACGCAGCAGTTACGTAGCTAAACTCGTGCGCAAGCGCCAGAGCAAGTTCACTAACTCGTTTTACCGGTTCAAATTTAATTTATCGTTCTTGGTGCTGGATGGCGGCTCACTCAAAGAAACTAATGGTTGCTCGCAGTGGTTTCTCTCTCGGGAAGGGTAGCAGAAACGCAGGCAGTTAAATGAACCAATCATAACGTAAACAAATTCATACTGCCAGCGCCAACGGCGGGAAAACGCGCGCGAAAAATAGCTTCATGCTTGATTGGTCCAGAATGTGGCGTGAGATTTGTAAGCCAATGACTTAAGTGCAACCCTGGCAAAGCAATTTCGAAAATCTTTAAAAGAAGCTCTGTAAAATACTTCTGATATTATTAACTCTTCTGCTTGGCTTGCACATAGGCAGCTGGTCTGCCTTCCAGCAGTTGGGATTTTGTTCTTTTTGTTTCTATTCTTTGTTTATTGGCCCTGAAAAGTCCCAATTTGGAGCGGTCATTTAAGTTTACTTAATTTTCTTTACTCATATTTTCAGAACGACCTTGATCAAAGCACGCAAGAATCGGCCACAAATTTACAGAAGTCATTTGAGGAGCACGTTCTTTCTAATGAGCAACACTTGATAGCGGCAAAGACAGGTACATGTTCCATCTTTATTCAATACCTGATTTCCATTCTTTCAAACTGAATGTGATCAAGGACAAACGTTTTGGAATTTGGCACTAGTTGGTTCAGCTGGTAGAGAACCGGATGGCCATTCGAATTACGACAACTTTTTGATGGAAAATTGAGGTTGGAGCGACCGTTGCATACTTGTAAGCAGTTTTCCAAAAGATCTAATAAAAGGAACTTTATTTAAGTGTCTAGTCGTTGTAGCGCTGGAGCGCTAATTGGGGACACTGTAAACTGAAATGAAACAATGAAAGTAAATCAAGTCAAATGTTGGTTTTTGAGGAGAGGGGAAACCGGAGTGCCCGGAGAAAACCTCTCGGTGCAGAGTAGAGAACCAACAAACTCAACCCACATATGACGCCGAGTCCGGGAATCGAACCCGGGCCACATTGGTGGGAGGCGAGTGCTCTCACCACTGCGCCATCCCTGCACCCCAGTTGATCTAATCAACTGGTTGAAATTGCGCTCGTCTTCCTGTGGAGTTTTTTCAAACTCTGAAAGAACTCCTAATAGAATTTTTAACCGATATAGCGGCTTTCTTGTATTCTGAGGGTTAACGGGTAATTTAATGGGTGTCCTTGCATTTGCCCGGCTCTGAGAAGGAAAAATATCGCTCAGAACAAAAGAATCGAAGATGGCTGATGTATAGGTATAGACTTCTATTGCCCGTTTCACATGTGAAGCCAATGAGCTGCTGCCAATGATGGAGAGCTGTGAATTTTTTTTCCCAGCCCAGATTACCCAGCAAGTAAATCAATTGTAATATAGACTGTTCCAGGCTCAGGGTTAGTTGAGACGAGGTAAAAAAATAATTAACCCGGGGACATAACAGTAGCCAAGGACTGGAGAGAGGCTGGTCTCTCACCCTTGTTGTCCTTGTCCGCTTTATGTTCTTCACGCTTTCTCCTTCATTATTTGGTGGCAGGGAGATTTTTTTATTATTATTCTTGTAGCTTACCAGTCGTTTGTGCGAGCCTACGCGACGTATCCCAGCCATCTGAAGCACATATTTCATGTGAAAACCCTCCACCTGGGTCATGTGGCCAAGAGTTTCGCTCTCAGGGAGGCACCCAAAGAAATGTTTCAAGACACCAAGCTACAGAAGACCAAGAAGAGGAAAAGGTTTGTAGCCATTCCGTGTTAAAAACTCTGCCGTTACCCTCTTACAAATAGCTTTGGAGCGTTTTTTAAGCGGTGCGAACGCAATTTGGCGATTTCTTCAGTTTCCATAGCGATTGACCTTACTTGCCCAACGCTTTTTAGTGAAGGAATTTGTAAAATAATTGTGTCTCTGGCATTTGTATTTCAAGCGATTTTGTAATTTATTTTCTCTCAATCTGTCGGGCACCTTGTAAACGAGACGCGGGGATGTCTAGCTTAGTCTGTTCCAACTAAACAGACAGAAAATCGTGCCAAGCAAGAATGAAAGACATTTTTTGTCTCCAGAGTGTTATAGCTTACACTGCTTGCTTACCAAGACCCCTATTCGACCTTGTCACACGGCGGCCATATAGTCCCGGGGGACCAAAAGAGCTTTGTTTTACCACGCCAAGCCTCGCAGTGGAAACCATGGGGGTGAGGCTTGGCGTGGCAAAACAAAGCTTTTTTGGTCTCCCGGGACAACATGACCGCCGTGTGACAAGGGCGGAAGAGGTTGTCACGCAGATCTCGCTTAGTAGTTACTATCAGGAAAAACATATCTTTCCAGTGACATTGTATGTACGTTATTAAAGGTGTTTTTCTTTTGATTGCTAAATAACTTTTTAATTCGACCCCTCAGAGATGGTGATATGATGAAGAAGAGTGCCAAGAGGAAGGTAATAACGGAGCATTCATCGGAACCAACCATGCGTGGTCCTATGCCGAAGAAAAGAAAGAAGAAAAAAACCCAATCCAAGTAGTTGTTTCTTTTCAGAAAACAGGCACAGTAAAACGCAACGCACCCAGGCGGTTCGGTCGCCAAGTGTGGCGCTGTGAAGTATGGCGACCACTGCCTCAACGGCGGCTTTTAGTTGGTGGAAGAGCAAATGTGCTTGTTTTAGTGCCTATCTTTTAAAAGAGGCCCTGTGATGATAAAAAAAAAAATCACTTCCCTTTTTTTCTTTAAATGTTGAAAGTGTGTTTGCTTAACACCTCACCTGACTGGCAAAATGTTGAGCTTTGATTTTTATCCAAAGGCCGTTTACTTTGAGTGTAAGTTTTGGATTTCACGTTTCCGCCATTACTCACGTTCAAAACTGACCGATTGGACCTCAGAGGGTTGGATCCATGGAAAAGTGGTGTCAAAGGCTCACTAGCTTAAAATTTCAGCGTGTGAATGCATCTTATTGTATATGCAAAACGCTAGTTTAAAAGTCTGCATGAAAGCCTAAAACTCCCGTGCGGCGTACACACGTCATTTTCTCCTCGATCCAGCTCTCTCAAGAACTTTAACTTCATATGGTGGACCATTAAATAGGAAAATTCCAGTTAAAATAAACAGGTGTCTTTTTTAATCAAGGCTAAAAACCTTTTTTGATCTCAGGGGAACTCTGAATGTTTTCCACATTTTAAAATGAAGCTCAAGCGTAAGTAGCCTGCATGGCAGACGTATTTCGGATAACCGGAAATACGTCTGCCACGCAGGCTAAAGCGTGGGTAAAGTCACTGCTTACGAGCCAGAAGGCCCATCAGGCCGGCGCTTATCTCCGGTTTCCTTAGCATGAAGCGACTAGGAGTATTTATACTCCCCCCTGGATGGGATGCTAGTCCATCGCAAGGTTACCCCCAGCATTTCGCCGGTACCCATTTACACACCTGGGTGGAGAGAGGCACCGTGAGAGTAAAGTGTCTTGCCCTTAGCCAAGAACACAACACAATGTCCCTGGGCAGGACCCGAACCCGGACCACTCGATCCGGAGTCGAGCACTCTAACCATGAGGACACCCCGCCTGGGTGGGTACAACGGTGTAAAAGCTGTTATTTTTGCACCTGTGCTTGTGTTTGTTATACGTGGGTTTCCTCACGATTTTGCTCAGTTTTTGCGTTTTACTGTCACGGTACGGAGGTGGAGTCCGTTAACACAGACAGGATTAACGGATTAACGCTGACCTGGTTTTTAACGATTTAAGTACGAAGGGTAATATTTGGCCGGGGATGACTGAGTACTATGGAGTCGCATAACGGTTAAACGTACAGAGGTATGTTGAAATGCTTCCCCTTATAGTTTATATAAGTTCTATTTTGTTAGCAAGAGTTGGAAACACTCTATTCGTCTCTAAAGCTTTGTTTTATTAATAATGTATTGACAATAAATACGGCCGTCCCACGCAATTTTAGCCATTATAATCCTATACCGATCTCGAGCGGCTTTTGAAATATCATACTAATGTTGGTGATTTATTGCGTTTTGAAATAAAATCAGCAAACCAAAAGGAGCGTCGAGTATTAATATGTACTGAGGTGTACGAAGCTTACGTTCAAAGTAGTTTCGAATTTACAAAAACCGCTTGATAAAAAAAAAAACATGATCGCCTTGGTTGCCCTTGTAAAAGTTTAGACCAGAGTTAGTAATTAGCCTCGACCTACACATGGATACAAAGTGGATATTCTCAAATCAAAATCCAAAAAGAATACAGATGAATTGATAATTCTCGCCACGCTTATAGCCAATTTTCTCCTGGAAGAAATGCGGCTATCTTTTGTTTTTGTATCCAGCGGTTTTGATTGTTGGTTTTTATTAGAGAATGGTCATCCTGTTCTTATACGCCAAATGTTTCGTTTTTGTTGGCTACCATCCTCATCAATTATTACGGGTAAACTAAGAAAGGCATTTTAGAACGGCACGCGCGGGACGACGTTTGATAAAGGATATTGTATTCCTAATCTGCTGGGGGCTCAGAAATGTTTCTACTGCCTCTTATCTAGTAATAGTAGGCAAGAAGACGGTCTATGGCGTATTTCTCTATCACTAAGTCATTGACATGTTGACGAAGTTGTAAAAGGCATCTATGTCCTGTGACGCTTTTTCTGGATTGAGTGACACGTATATCGTTGATGGCGTATCTCCAAACAATGTTCTCACGGCTTCGTTGGTAACACGAACACAATCCTTGCTGTTGAACTCGAGACCAATGACTGGACCTAAGAAGCAATGAGAAACGGGTTTCCATCGAGTTTCTATGGTAATGGGGTTCGATATTATCGTCCA
>OX421447.1:13546573-13581573 GCA_949126865.1 Montipora capitata
GTCATCGTATCCCTTCAAATCGACAGATAGAAGTGACAGCTCTACCGTGAAAAAAACAAAAAGGGGGGGTTTCTTCTCGGTTCTTCTCTTTCATGCTTGCCGCTTGAAATATCGAGCAAAGATGCTTTCTTGCAAATGCGTTGTACAGGACTGTAGCAACAAGTCAAAGCCCAGAGAAGGAATTTCTTTGCATGCGCCAAAGAACAGATCTGAAATGCAGAAGTGGAAAGTCTTTGTACCAATGCATCGCGCACACTTCAACCCTAAGGGGCGTTTTAATATTTGTTCCGTGCATTTCACGGCCGATTGCTTCGAGAGACGGTGGTAGAAACAGAGATTCTTAACTAAAGCGCCCTTAAACCACTAGTCTGGAAAAGGTATATTGACGATATATTCTCAATTTGGGATGTACACAAACACCAAGTCACCGAACAAGCAAAGAAGCACCACCAAACTATGAAGTTTACAGCTGAAAGATCATATTCTGAGATTTCGTTCCTTTAACGTTTTCAAAGGCGAACGATTCGTAAACAAATCTATATTGGATGTAGAAACGCATTTTAAACCTACTGAAACATTTCAGTACGCGCATTTCTCAAGTTGCCACCCGCTTTAGGGGTACACTGGGTTGCCTTTGTTACGTGCACAAGTAACACAGCGATTTATTCCATAATGTCAACTGAGCTGTGTATTGTCTTCCAGGAGATTCAAGTTGTCCTTGCGTACGATGTAGCTGTAACAGTGCACGATATTGTTTGGTACTGTCTATCATTGTAGTGCCATGGTACAAGTCTTAGATAAATAGTCTGAGAAGACATGTGGTTACCAGCAAAGTACTGAACCCAGAAAGATTGAAGAAAATAAAAGGGAAGTGAGAAACAATGGCTTCTGGGCTGACATGTTGATCATTTTCAAGTTCGCTCACAACTTCTTTTCACCACAAGTTTAAGCGTGCCCTCTGAGCATCTGACAGCTTTGTAATACTAAAGTTTACTAAAGTTTACTAAAGTTTACCCTGTCCGGCAAGGTTAGTATCTGGATGGGTGACCTAAAACATATACCCCTTCGTAAAACAGAAGCATTGGACCGAAACTACTATTAACGCTAACAAATGTAAACTCACCAAGGTACACATTTTGTTAGCTTGAATCGAAAATCACATCGACGGAATTCAGCGGGCGCTGTGATGTTACTGCGGCATGTTTACTCGCCAAACAGTGAAACATCTGTGTCAAATGATGGCAAGATACTGGGTTTTCGTAAGTTTCCTTTTCTGTCAAGTGTTATAAAGTTTGACAATAAATGAGCAAATTCAAAGCAAAGATCACAATCGCCCAACTCTTGAGGTTGACCATTGTTTCTGCAAAATCAAAAATTTAGTCTCCAAGACGAGGTTATTTATCACCAAGTAATTCCATCATTTTGGAAATAGCAGCTACTTTATTATTCATCGGCGTCACAATTTTTTGCTGATTTTGGGGCTCATTTTGTTGAAACTCAAGCACGCTTCCAACAGACCTGTTTATTTTCGTGAACCCTTCTTGCTTACAGAGCAATACTAAAAATATCCTGCCGTATCACATTTCAACCTTAAGCTCGAAAATTCAATACACAACATGATATTATAAATCACAAAGGCAGAAAATATCACAGAATCCTTTTCCAGCGAAACATTTATTGAAACAAACAACATACTTGCTCTTAGAGGCAAAAACCTCTTCCTATTTCATTGCGTGCACTCAATCGTGTCAAATTACCATTGTACGCAACAAAGTTCAAACCCTTTCCTGAAGAACCTTCTCCTTGAATAATGATGCACAAAATAGTCGACAAGCTTTCTTTCAAGTAATTCTTGACTTTCACATTCCCAATTATTTTTTTTTTTACTTGAGTTTGTTGAACCCATAAGTTACCAGATAATTTTCCATTTGGTTAACACTACACTCGTGATAAAATATTGGAAATACAGCTCACTTTGATTTCGGCTCGACGGGCGAAAGATTGTTGTCGAAGTCCATTACTCGTCGCTTTTAAGATTCCAGATCATCATCGCCTGTCTTGTTCATCCAATTGACGTTCACTTCTTGAGCTCCATGAAAGCATATTTTGTTGACTAAAATGCCATTCGCGTTGCAATGACAAAACATGAAGAATTCATAAAGGCGACCTTTTCCAGTGAACAATTTTTTGAAACAAACAACATATTTGCCATTAGAAGCAAAAACCCGTTCCTATTTCATTACGTGCATGAAGAGAAAAAACTCAATCGTTTCAAATATGTGCAATATTACAACAAACAAAATTTCAGGATCAAACCGTTTCCATGAAGAACGTTTTCCTTGAATAATGAAGCACAAAATAAACGACAAGCTTTCTTTCAAATAATTCTTGGCTGTCACATTTCCAATTATTTTTTTACTGAAAACTGTGCAGAGTTGATCACAAATCCACTTAAGGTGTTCCATTCGTTCTCTGTCTTTGTTGAACCCATAAGTTACCAGAGAATTTTCCATTTGGTTTCAGTGTTCTACATAACAGCACACTTGGTAAAATATTAGAAATACAGCTCACTTTGATTTCGGCGCGACAGGCGATAGATTGTTGTCGAAGTCCATTTCTCGTCGCTTTTAAGATTCCAGGTGTTTGTATTTCACCGCCTGCCTAGTTTATCCAACTGACTTTCCATTATTGAGCTCCATAAGGATATATTTTGTTTAAGTATCCACTAAAATGCCATTCCCGTTACATGACTTTCGACGCCATTGCTGGTTAAGTTAATGATTCTACTGTGTCCACCAGAGAAATCTACGCATTTCCACTACCCTCTCGATCCTAAGAAAATACGCGCAGAAGGCTCTATGCAGAAAGACACCACTTACCAGGAGAGTGACAGGCAAGACTTACCGACACGGAAAAAAATAAAAATAATAAAGTAAAACGAACAAATCCCACCCACTTTCCGACTGAGATTGCCAAACTGGCAACCCAGTAAAAAGGGCTTCATCAAGGGTGAAGCACTTAGACTTCTCCGTACAAATTCCCTTGAAAAGGCATTCAAAACTAAAATCTTGCATTTTAGAGCAAGTCTTATTTAAAGAGGATACCCAGAAAGCCTGATTACGGCTACAGTCTCAGACATTAAAACAAGCCCTCCTACAGAAATGCAAAGATAAGCGAATCGTGTCTTTCGTCACACAATACAGTATGGTGTCCTTGGTCCGCGACTTTTCCGAACATGATGTTATATTTCCTCGTTAACTAAAATACCACCAAAAATAAATGTGTCCGATAATTTCTTGATTATTATTCTTTCACATGACGAAATTTCGGCTTTCCTGCTTTCGGTGATTGTGCGGAATTCAAGTTTGTTGACAGGAGTGGTAATTTGTCTTTCTAGAAAGTCTCCACTTTTGCGGCTCCGTAAATTACTAGGTCAAATTTACTTGGCTTGTGTAAAGATAAAACGCAACGGGAACACGTGTCTTTTTGAAGAACAGATTTACAGATAAGCTTATTTCTGCGGTTGGAAGCGAATTTTCTGCAGAGTTTTAACTTTTGTTTTATCGACTGTTGAAAAATATCAACAATTTTCGCATAGGGATCCTTGGTCCGCGACTTGTACTACTTAATATGACCCCAGAGAACTTAAATCTCGCAAAGCAGATTAAGAAAACCTTCGATAAATGAAAAAAGGTCTTGGCTTTATCTGAATATTTTCAAAATCTTCTTTATACATGTTTACGAACGGGTTACCTTCTTTTGTATGTCTCGAATACCTAGACGATCTTATTTATAATGGAGCTTGTTGGGAGACGGTCACGCAACTGAAAATAAAAGCAGATTGTTTTCTCGCAACGACATCCAATACGACTGAGCTGAGATATATCAAGGATAATATAGAATCAATAAATTTTAAAACAAGAAAGGGATACGATCACGTCAAGAAGCAAAGCCGCTGAACAAAATTCGTTGACTCGAGTAGTTGTTGTTTCGGTAATGGCGGACGGCATTTTACGCAGTTTTGGACAGCCATTTTAAAGGGACTGCTTCGTCAGGTTGGTCTGAATTTGATTTTTTCTTCAAGTTTCAAGTCTAAACACTAACTTCGGGCCCAAAAATCTCGGTTAAAAAAGCTTCGATTTTCGTCACAGTGGCACTTTAAGACTTTGAAGTTCTCGTCTTGAACTAGCCGTGAAACGCACTAATGACGATAAAATAATGACGATGAAACAATTCACAAATAATTTCTTAAAATGTTTTGCCCTTTTTCAGGTATCCAATCTTGAAAACAATTTGGATTTGATCACCATGACGAGGTAATAAGGATTTTTTCATTGGGTTTTTCTTGATGATTCTGGTGGCACTGACAATAGGGGGCTTTCAGTGGGTTGAATTCATCCATGGGTAGTAAAAGTTGTCTCCTTAAGAGTTGAGTTTATTTATCTGACCAATAAATTATGTGTTGATGCCAAGGTTGCGTTATTTAATATAATCTCACTGCAGATTGTTGTCCATGGCTTGAAAGCCCGTGTGTTTAAAGGGTACATAATTTAACATACTGTTGTTTTGAAATCCAATTTTGGTCATAGTAGCACTTTAAAAATGTCCAATAAAGATTACATACACCAAGTGATGGATAGTGATGACAATAATAATTGAGCTACAGTAGATGATTAGAGCAAGGTTCAATCGAGTGTCGTGAAACCAAAACCAAAGCAATTACTTTGGCCAATCAAAAAGGAGGGAGACAATCCAGTAAATTCGAAGTAATTACACGTAGCCGACACAAAGCGCGGGAGAACGTGCACACGCGAGCCACGATTGCTTTTGGTTTCACTTCTGATTGGTTGAAAAAGTGGCGCGACAACTTTGAACCAATCACCTAGTGAAGTAACGTAAAACCAAAGCAATTCGCTAATTACTTTCGACACTCAATTGAAAACCACACTATTGATAATAAAAATTAATCCCAGCAAGGCTGCAAGTTAGTAGCCCGAGTCATTTTTTCAAGAGCATAGAATTAATTAATTCCAGCTGGGATCATATTTACGAGAAAGTGAGGATGAATCAATTAAGGCGCCCGTTTGGGCTACTTGTTCAGAAATTTGGTAGCCCGGTCGACCGTTAGGCAGCAACCTTGCTTGATGAGCAATTTTGTAGAAAGGAAGCATTCAAGGCTTTATCCTGTTTTTTTTTTTTTAAGCATACACAAGGCTGCCATTCCGTCTCTTCTAGAAGGCAAAGATGTGTTTGTCAAATCTAAAACTGGAACAGGTACATGTACATGTGCATTCTAGTGTCGTCATTATTATTATTTTCCATTTTGATATAACTGAACAGGAGCGCATCCCTACCATCCCTTCGTCGTTTTGGAAACCGGTCATCATTTATCTTATGTCTGTCCCTGCTGTTGGCATTCCCTGGTCAGTCACTGTTAAAACGCGTTAACACAGCAAGTCAACGATCAATTTTTGTAGCAACAATTTAAGACATTTTTTGCTCAAATATGAATGATTCAGTTGTTGAGTTTTAAAGCACAGGGAAAGATTTGGTGACCATGAAGGAATCGTAAGCACATTGGCGAGGCTCTTTATTGTGATGAGACTAACATGGTTGTAAAAACAGAAATAAAATTAGTAATGGCTGTTTCACAATAGCATTGGAAGAGCACCTGTTCTGACAATTTACTTCAACTTACTTTCTGACAGGAAAAACTCTCACCTATGCAGTGCCTGTGATAAACTCCATTCAAAATATCAAGCCAAACATTAACGTAAGTAAATTTACATGTCTTTTGTTCATCTTTTGCTAAGATTAAGACTATGATATATAGATTTAGCCCAGCCTAAAAGCGGATCCCCCGTTTCTAACCACAGAAAGCAATATAGTGCTTATGGAAATAATTATGCGTCTGCATAAAGTACACAGTTAATCGTCATTAGTGATGTGTACTCCAGTTTACAGTGATAAAACAGATCAAACACCTCTGAACTAACAGCAGTAAACAAACAAGCCTTGTAAACAACAACCAACAATTTTAATCAACAACAACAATTAAAACTAAATGCACGGTAATCTCTTTCACAACATTTTCCGTTTGACTGACAATCTTTATCTCTCCGGCTATCTCTTCATTTCAGAACAACAGCAAAGATTGTACTAATTAAAAGTCAACCTAAAGCGTAATAATAGGAACCTTAAGATCTACGACGGTGACGTCAACGAAAACGTCACCTTAAACTATAGCTTTGCTCTATCATAAGTCTTTCGAGATTATTCCTTTGCGTTCACGTCGTACAATGTGAGCGTAGTGTATTAGAACTAAATCGGTACGAGCGGTTTCAGAGTGAAAATAGAGAATGCAAGGTTCTGTGTTCCATGTTCACGTTGTCGTCAAAACTTCAAATTTGGTGATTTCACGTCGTCGTTATACAAAGTACCGCAAACATATGCGCGAAAATGCGTCAGTGCCGCACGTGCAGCACGATTATTTATGCTCTTTTACCCAATGATATCATTGTTTTGTGGCGTTGTCGTCAACATCGCCGTCGCAGACCTTAAGGACCCTTACTCGACTGAAATTTCGCTTACTCGACTGAAATTTCACAGTCAAACAAAGCAGCTCACAACTGGGCATCCATTTCACACAAAAAGCATATATCATAAATGTGATTCTTGAAATATGTCAGAATGTCTGTCACGGAGGAATTGCAAAAGTTTTCAGGCCTTCTCCGATTTTTGCTTTTTTTAAGCTAGTTTTACAAAATATGTGAGGAAGCGAGGCATAGATTAAGAAGGAAAACATTACCTGAAAGCTAGAGTAGTGGTAATCAGGAGCTGACATAGTAATAAAATGGTTTGACACTGATGAAACATAAAAAAAGCTAGTCAGTGTCAAACCATTATCTTACCTGAAAGCTAACCGTTTTAAATGTCTTTTGTCTTTTGCTCTATTTCTCTCCGGTTTACGTTCATTTTCATTGAAATCTTGTCTTCTTCTCCTTCCTCAGCTTCTCTCGAGGATTTCTTGGCTTATTATTCTCAAATTTCGTCGCCTCTTCTCTCGTGCTCTTTGCTGCTCTTTATCCCGTTGCTCGTCACTAATAGGGAACTTAAGTAACGACAACGGCGACGGCAACGAGAACGTCACAAATTTGCATATTTAGTGGGCAAAAACAATAGCTTTGCACGCCCTGCACGTGCGTTTTTCACTTTTGTCCATTTCTTTGCCGTCGTCAGCAAAACAAAAACATGAAATAGTCAAATTTTAGGTTTTAAGGAGAACGCCAGCACTTGACGCTAAAGTTTCATTTTCTCCCCTAAATTAAGCGCTTTTCCGACCAACGTCATTTTTGAGGAACTACCACACCCTTGTCATATAAGAAGGGTTAACATGTTTACAAAGTGATTACAATGACGCGAATTTATATTTTGAGATGACTTTCTCGGTGCCGTCGCCGTCGTCGTTGCTTAAGTTCCCTAATATAATTTCCCGCAAGAAAAATGCGGGTTGCCAGATGCAACGCTGCCACTCGATTTCCTGGCAAGAAAAACTGCCCGAACACTCCCGTCCCTAGTGGCTGTCCTGCCTCCCCACCTTCACCCCGACAGTCTGCACGGGCGGACGTACGTGACGTCATAACCAAAATTTCCATAAAAGCTGCCTATCGGTAACTTCTACGTATTTTCTCAATACTTGTGGATAGTAAAAAGCGACCAGTTCTTTGTAATCAACATCTTCGAGGAGGGAGTTGTTAAATTTCCATAGACCTGTACATCAATGTACAAGATTCGCCAAATAAACTTCCTGACTGTCTTCTGTCTCTCGATCGTAGTGATAATGATATCAAAAAGTATTTTAGCTGGACGAAATTTTATCAGCACGTACCGCCAAAGTTTGCGTGTAGTTTATGCAAACAGCTGCAGAACGGTAGCCTCCTCAATTCTCTCAGGTGTATCAAAACATGGCATTGTTTTGGAATACAGATAAGGGCAGAAAATTGAATCTTTAAGAGTAGTTCATATTTGTAAAATTTTCAACAAATTAACGTCACTATTCATTGATCTGTATCATTTTTAGACCCGATTGGATTTGTTCACCGACCAGTCCTCGATTTACTGCTTTGTACATCGAGTGTATTTCACTTATTTTAACGTATTTTGTACAAAGTTGGTGTGTTGTTCTAGCTCCATACATCAGGAAGCAACGTACCGTTGAATTTTGTTAGTCACGCTGTTTTCATGTAGAATTGTCCTTAGTTTACTCAAGTAACCTTTATTAAACGGGAAACTTCCTTTCCTTTGCGTTGCCTGAGAAATTGAATTCTAGGCTCGTCTAGTTCGAATGTAAGAAGCAACGGTAATCATAAAGATAAACCTTTTGAGGATATGGTGAGAAGTCGAAAAAGATTTGATGGAATAACAGAAATAAACAAGTGTTTTTAGTGAAACATCAAAATTCCAAAGAACGAAAAATTGCTTTAAGGAGTTGGTCTAGCTCTTCATTGCAATCTTATTGTCAGACCATATTTATTGATCATATTGACAAGACTTGAAAATTATTTTTCGTTCACTCTTTTTTGTTAGAACTAGGATGAACAAAGGTTTGTAGCATATATGGTAAATCAGTAAAGAATCTGCAAGAAAACGTTCTCAAACTGAACGATTAACCTTGACTTAAATTACATTGTCTGTTTCGATCCTTTCTGTTTTTTTTTATTTGAAGTACAAATCTGAAATTAAATTAAATCCTGAATTGATACGAATCACCTGTTTCTGCCTGACGACAACAGCTATGTATTATCCTCAGTCAGGTTGGAGAAGAAACGACAGGAAATCGTCAAACAAGAGAATCAGTTTTTTTATTTGCCCGCCCAAAATAATGTGTATTAATAATAAAATCTTTTCATCTCATCCGGGATGAAAACTGGTAAATAAAAAGCTTCCGTAAACTGTAATATAATATTACACTTGACTCTAACGTAGTAACGCATAAGAGCTATTTTTTGTTTAATTCTCACCTTTGAACAGCGTATACTGTAAATGAGATTTTACATAAATATCAACTGTCTAGTGACTATGTTTTCCTACAATCGACATAAATGTGACAAATTTAAATGGAACCTTCAAAGAAACTGAAAACAAATCATTTGCTTATTGAAATGAGGAAAAAGCATGTTTTACGATTTTCAGCAGGGAACGTATTTCTTTACTATAGCAGAACAGCTAGACTGTTGAGAAAAGGAACGTGATCCATTTGGAAAATCGTGGTGTTAGATGGAAAAGGTTCTGTTCGTGACGAGAATGAGGAACTGTTAGCCCAGTTTTAGCACTGTGTTATCAGAATGCCTAAAAAACATTTGAAACTTTCCGTTAATTCCGATCGGTAAATGGGGAACAATCATGTTCCATTTGATTCTGTGTATCTCAAAATAAAAGAAATGAAACTAATTTAAAATTTACGCTGGGAATTAATAAAAACCCAGCAAGACTCCGTATTTCGTAGATGAAATTTATGAATTTACATCGCATTCGAGTACTTCCTTGCGCTAGTTATTGTGAAGCCTTTTTATGGTTCTTAAGTGAGTCCATAAAGGGCGGTCTTTTTCAAATTCCCAAATATAAATTTCTCAGTTAGAATGACTAGCCACATTCGAGAACAAAGAGTCTTTTTATTTTGGCACATGTAAAAGAGCTGCAGTTGACAGCACAGACAAACTATTGGCTGTTAATACATGCATTTTGTCGGTTTAGTTTGACACAGCACGATTCGAGACAGGAGGCTATTATCTGCGATTATCACCGACTTTGTTAAATTGATTCAGGTCTCCTATGGAACACATATAATCACGTTCGAGCTAGTAATTGTCGAGTTGCAGAAAACAAGCCTTAGCGCTTTGGCTTTCTAAGTATTGAGAAACAATCCAGCAGTAGTTGCTCTATTCCATCGAGGTGTAAAAGCTTCAACTCGTCGTCACAATGAACGAACCAAATGAAATGTCTCACGACCATGATCATGAACATGGAGCGAGAATAATTTCAACAGCAACAGTCGCCATTGTGGCAGGAATTTTCAGCTTGACATTTTCTTCAGCTACAATTTTAACGAATATTGTTCTTTTATTCACACTCTTCAGCGATCCCTACAATTATTTTCGATCTCGCAGTACCACATATTTCGTGGCTAGTCTGTCTTTGAGCGATTTTCTTTCAGGCTTGTTTGTACAGCCTTTGTATTCGGCTTGTATGCTTTGCATTGGATCTGGACATGAGCAGCCCAAACTTTGCAATATTTCGCTTATTTTTTCACATGTGACTACTAAGATTTCAATCTTTACAGCTGTCGCTTTATCATTGGATAGGTATCTAGCTGTGAAGCTTTCGTGGCGATACAAAAACCTTGTAACAATCCGAAAGGTCATTGTTTGTAACATTTTCATCTGGCTGTTCTCTGTGATATTTGAAGTATCACATTCTGTTGTTGAATCCGAAAACATTTTCGATTTGCTTGATCTTCACCTTCAAACCACGGTCCCATTAGTTCTTTTGAGTTGCGTTTATGCTGCCGCTTACATTGAATTTCGTCGTTACTCAAGAAACGTCGTTGTTGGACAAGCCCTTCCAGGTGGAAGATCTCATACATTTGTTCAGAACATTCGACTCGAAAAGAAGATAGTTTGGACAGTGGTAATAATCAATGTTGTGATATTTATATCTTTTTCGCCGTATTTAATCGCAAAGAAATTAGAAAATGGCTGTTTAAAAGAGAAAAGCAGTGAATGTAGTGGGGTGGGTTTTGAAACCTTAAAAGCTCTTTCAGTACCAATGTTGTGTATAAGCTCTGCGCTAAACCCATTCCTTTACGCTTGGAGAATACCACAATACAGGCAAGCCCTAATTGCGGTTAAAAACAGGACATGCCTTTCGTGTCAAAGATAAAGTTGCTTCACAAGTACTCAGGCAGTAAACAAGCCTACGGTTCTCGCAAATGATAGTTTATTTGAACGAAAATTTTCGTGGTTGTCAACTCTCTTTGTAACTCTCCAAAAGAGCTAGACCAATGGTAAACTACAATAAAATTGACTATGATATATGTGCGAGGTTATAATGATAAAAGGGTTCTTTTGCAATTCTCGATTCTGCTTCCATGAAATGGCGACTTAAATCAAGATTGGATCCTCTCTTGCTTAACAAATTAAAATGAAAGCCGGGCTGTGCACATGCATTAATTGGAAAAAAACACTCTTTATCAAAAAGGTAATCACTTCAATTTAACACTTCATTCGGTTTAACACCGCTATTACTTACGATTTTTAAGCAGTCCTATTCGTGTCTATTGCTCTATTTTTCTCAGCTTTACATTCATTTTCATTGAAATTTTCTCTTCGTCTCCTTCTTCGGCTTCTCTCGAGGATTTCTTTGCTTAAATTTCTCAAATTTCGTCGCCTCTTCTTTCCTGCTCTTTCCTGCTCTTTATCCCGTTGCTCGTCACTAATAAAATTTCCCTCCAGAAAAACGCGGGTTGCCAAATGCAACGCTGCCACGCGATTTCATGCCAAGGAAAACTGGCCGAACACTCCCGTCCCTAGTGGCTGTCCTGCCTCCCCACCTCCACCCCGACAGTCTGTATACGGGCGAGCGTACGTGACGTCATAGCCAAAATTTCCATAAAAAGCTGCCTATCGGTGGCTTCTACGTATTTTCTCGATATTTGTGGATAGTAAAAAGCGATCAGTTCTTTGTAATTATCATCTTCCAGGAGGGAGTTGTTAAATTTCCATAGACCTGTACATCAATGTACAAGACTTTGATTCGCCAAATAAACTTCCTGACTGTCTTCTGAATCTCGATCGTTGTGATAATGATGTCAAAAAGTATTTTAGCTGGACGAAATTTTATGAGCACGTACCGCCAAAGTTTGCTTGTAGTTTATGCAAACGGCTGCAGAAAGGTAGCCTCCTCAATTCTCTCAGGGTGAATCAAAACATGGCATTGTTTTGGAATACAGATAAGGGCAGGAAATTGAATGTTTTAGAGTAGTTGATATTTGTAAATTTTCAACAAATTAACGTTACTATTCATTGATCTGTATCATTTTTAAAAAGGAAAAATTTAAAACCCGTGTAGATTTGTTCACCGAAGAGTCCTCGATTTACTGCTTGTCCATCGAGTATATTTGATTTGTTTTAATGTATTTTGTACAAAGTTGGTGTGTTGTTCGGGCTCCCGCATACATCAGGAAGCAATGCACCGTTGAATTTTGTTAATCAGGCTGTTTTCATGTAGAATTGTCCTTAATTTATACGAGAACCCTTTATTAAACGGGAAACTTACTTTCCTTTGCGTTGCCTGAGAAATTGAATTATGGACTCCCCTACTTCGAATTTAAGAAGGAACGGTAATCATAAAGATAAACTTTTTGAGGAAATGGTGAGAAGTCGAAAAAGATTTGATGGAATAACAGAAATAAACAAGTGTTTTTAGTGAAACTTCAAAATTCCAAAGAGGGAAAAATTCCTTTAAGGAGTTGGTCTAGCTCTTCACTGCAATCTCATTGTCAGACCATATTTATTGATCATATTAACAAGACTTGAAAATTATTTTTCATTCACTCTTTTTTGTTAGAACTACGATGAACAAAGGTTTGTAGCATATATAGTAAATCAGTAAAGAATCTGCAAGAAAACGTTCTCAAACTGAACGATTAACCTTGACTTAAATTATTTTGTCTGTTTCGATCCTTTCAGTTTTTTATTTGAAATACAAATCTGAAATTAAATTAAATTCTTAATTGATACGAATCACCTGTTTCTGCCTGACGACAACAGCTATGTATTATCCTCAGTCAGGTTGGAGAAGAAACGACAGGAAATCGTCAAACAAGATAATCAGTTTTTTATTTGCCCACCCAAAATAATGTGTATTAATAACAAAATCTTTTCATCTCATCCGGGATGAAAACTGGTAAATAAAAACCTTCCGTAAAACGTAATATAATATTACACTTGACGCTAACCTAGTAACGCATAAGAGCTATTTTTTGTGTAATTCTCACCTTTGAACAGCGTATACTGTAAATGAGATTTTACGTAAATATCAACTGCCTAGTGACTATGTTTTCCTACAATCGAAATAAATGTGCCAAATTTAAATGGGACCTTCAAAGAAACTGAAAACAAATCATTTGCTTATTGAAATGAGGGAAAAGCACGTTTTACGATTTTCAGCAGGGAACGTATTTCTTTACTATAGCAGGACAGCTAGACTGTTGAGAAAAGGGACGTGATCCATTTGGAAAATCGTGGTGTTAGATGGAAAAGGTTCTGTTCGCGACGAGAATGAGGAACTGTTAGCCCAATTTTAGCACTGTGTTATCAAAATGCCTAAAGAAACATTTAAAAATATCGGTTAATTCCGATCAGTAAATGGGGAAAAATCATGTTCCATTTGATTCTGTGTATCTCAAAATAAAAGAAATGAAACTAATTTAAAATTTACTCTAGGAATTAGTAAAAACCCAGCAAGACTCCGTTCAAAGACTGTTTTCCTGCTACTTTGTCGTCTCCAATTTCGTAGATGAAATTTATTGATTTACATCGCATTCGACTACTTCCTTGCGCTAGTTATTGTGAACCCTTTTTATGGTTTTTAAGTGCGTCCATAAAGGGCGGTCTTTTTCAAATTCCCAAATATAAATTTCTCAATTAGAATGACTAGCCACATTCGAGAACAAAGAGTCTTTTTATTTTGGCACATGTAAAAGAGCTGCAGGTGACAGCACAGACAAACTATGGGCTGTTAATACATGCATATTTTGTCGATTTAGTTTGACACAGCACCATTCGAGACAGGAGGCTATTATCTGCGATTATCACCGACTTTGTTAAATTGATTCAGGTCTCCTATGGAATACATATAATCAAGTTCGAGCTAATAATTGTCGAGTTGCAGAAAACAAACCTTGGCGCTTTGGTTTTCTAAGTATTGAGAAACAATCCAGCAGTAGTTGCTCTATTCCATCGAGGTGTAAAAGCTTCAAATCGTCGTCACAATGAACGAAGGAAATGAAATGTCTCACGACCATGCTCATGAAGATGGAGCGAGAATAATTTCAACAGCAACAGTCGCCATTGTGGCAGGAATTTTCAGCTTGACATTTTCTTCAGCTACAATTTTAACGAATATTGTTCTTTTAGTCACACTCTTCAGCGATCCCTACAATTATTTTCGATCTCGCAGTACCACATATTTCGTGGCAAGTCTGTCTTTGAGCGATTTTCTTTCAGGCTTGTTTGTACAGCCTTTGTATTCGGCTTGTATGCTTTGCATTGGATCTGGACATGAGCAGCCCAAACTTTGCAATATTTCGCTTATTTTTTCACATGTGACTACTAAGATTTCAATCTTTACAGCTGTTGCTTTATCATTGGATAGGTATCTAGCTGTGAAGCTTTCGTGGCGATACAAAAACCTTGTAACAATCCGAAAGGTCATTGTTTGTAACATTTTCATCTGGCTGTTCTCTGTGATATTTGAAGTATCACATTCTGTTGTTGAATCCGAAAACATTTTCGATTTGCTTGATCTTCACCTTCAAACCACGGTCCCATTAGTTCTTTTGAGTTGCGTTTATGCTGCCGCTTACATTGAATTTCGTCGTTACTCAAGAAACGTCGTTGTTGGACAAGCCCTTCCAGGTGGACAGTCGTGATAATCAATGTTGTGATATTTATATCTTTTTCGCCGTATTTAATCGCAAAAAATTTAGAAAATGGCTGTTTAAAAGAGAAAAGCAGTGAATGTAGTGGGGTGGGTTTTGAAACCTTGAAAGCTCTTTCAGTACCAATGTTGTGTATAAGCTCTGCGCTAAACCCATTCCTTTACGCTTGGAGAATACCACAATACAGGCAAGCCCTAATTGCGGTTAAAACCAGGGCATGCCTTTCGTGTCAAAGATAAAGTTGCTTCACAAGTACTCAGGCAGTAAACAAGCCTACGGTTCTCGCAACTGATAGTTTATTTGAACGAAAAAGTCTCGTAGTTGTCAACTCTCTTTGTAACTCTGCAAAAGAACTAGACCAATAGTAAACTACAATAAAATTGACAATGATATATGTGCGAGGTTATAATGATAAAAGGGTTCTTTTGCAATTCTCGATTCTGCTTCCATGAAATGGCGACTTAAATCAAGATTGGATCCTCTCTTGCTTAACAAATTAAATTGAAAACGGCCTTGAAATCTGATTCGTTGTTTAGCTTTTGTGTTTCTTTCTCATTGGCTGGGGAATTGGTGCGATTTAGAGCAAAAAATAGTGCCATTTGGGCCAATCAGAGCCAATCAGATTGCAAGGATCACCAGTGATTTCTAAATGGTGTAATAAAATTGAAAACGGGGCTGTGCACGTGCATTAATTGTCGAAAAACGCTCTTCATCAAAAAGGTAATCACTTCAATTTAACACTTTATTCGCTTTAACACCGCTATTTCCTGCGATTATTAAGCAGCTCTCTTCAGTTTTAATAATAAGTTATTTACGTTGGCCGTATAGATGAGGTGAGCGAAATATGTGAATAATAAACGAAGAAGCGAAAACAGATTGTTATCAAGCTGGAAATGCAACTTAAAGTTTATTTTGTTTTTTCTTTTTTTTTTTTTTTACTTATTACTAACGTCAGGAAAAGTTGGTTTTATCAAATTAGCTCAGTGCAAAATGTCGATGTGCCAACGTGAAAAGACAAAATGGCTAATGTCTCGAGTCTTGCAGTAAAAAACCTCGTATAAGAACCTAAAATTTAAGAACCTGTTAGGCAAAAATTTTCATTTTAAGCCCCCTTTTAAGAAGAACCTATTTAGTCTAAAATTTTCATTAGGTTCTTGGAGGCACAGATCAAAATACAGAAAAACAATTAGTCTAGGTTTCAGTCAGTAAGATTCAAAGAATGAACTAAAATGCTTGCTAGTACTTTGGAAAGATAAATTTACTGTATGGTTATCATCTAAACTGTATTCTAGATAATTATTTAATACAGCATTATGTTATCTGTGCTGATCGCTAGTGCCCCTATCAAATTAAGAACCTATTTACATGTTAAGAACCTAACTCACCTAAAACCCCAATAAATACCATTTCTATAAGCACCTATTTAGGCTAAGTTGGAAAACGTAAGGTTCTTATACGCGGGTTTTTACTGTACCTCTTCGTGAGTCAGCGGATTTCGGTTCCGTCGGAAACTAACCCCGTCATGGCTTTGTTTAGTTAAACCGCGCTGTACTGAAATGCTTCATATAGCTTTTCTCATTAAGAAGTTTAAGTCTTTTGCAGTTTTAATATTGACCTCTGTCAACAATAAAATGACAGATGACGAATTAAAAGATCATTTCAAAAGAGGGAAAACCATTATACGAAATGCTTTATTCAAACCCTTCATGAATGGCAAATTCAGCGGCTTAACATCGCATTTACAGTTGAGCTGAGCTGATTCATTGCTCTTTAGCTACAGATATCGAGCAAGTCTCACAGGAGAGAGGGAAGGCATGCAGGATACGAGAAGTTTGGTGCTTTTATGATGAACAGCGCACAGTGTCCCGCCTGCCACTTTAATAATATAATAATAGGTTGTCTGTCGAACTCAAGAATAACATTAGCAAAGCACAAAATGAGTTGATGGTTTGAAGCCATCAGTTATAGTTGAAATGAACAAGTGTCAACAGTGGACACGCATGTGGCTCTGAAGTCCAAAGTCCGAGGCACACACACGGCCACAGATTGGGCATGGTGTGCTACCAGTTGTGATTGTGTCCTTCGCTGCTCTTTTATGGCGATCCCTAGCCTCTGCAATACACAGGCGGTGGTCAAGCTCGAATTTTCTAGCAGCTTTCTGGACAGTCGCTCGCCATCCAGATCTATTGGCTGCGGCAGTCTCCAGTTCCTTTGGTTGAATTCCTGCCCATTTTAGGTTGGACTTCAGGTTGTCCTTGTATCTCTTCTTGGGTCGACCTTGGTTGCATCTGCCCTGAGATAGCTCTCCGTAGAAAAGCTGGCGAGGAATCCTGGATTCGTCCATTCCGATGACATGACCAGTCCAGCGTAGTCCACCCAGGCTAGTGGAGGGAAGGAGGCACCCTACTGCTCCTTTCTAGACCGGCTCCAAGCTAGGTCTAGCCACTACCCCACTTTACACAACGTCCCACAACGTCGCGTTTTTTTTTTTGTTCATAAGTTGGTGTGTAAGTGACTCTTGAAAAAGAAACCATTTTGATGGATGTGCCGCCCGATAGACCACTTTCATAAATGGGGACTACCTTAAAATTCTGTTATATTTATGTTTTTGAAACAAATATTCTTTTGAAATTTTCTGGTTGGTGCGAGACTAGAAAGACTTATTGGCATTAAAACAAAAGAATATTTTATTTGGCCGCCATTATGAAATAGGTCTATAGAGTAGGGTTTTTGAAGTGCTCAGTCCTTAAGATAGGGTGACTAAATTGCAGTATCCACCCCAACGCGCAAATGGTCTTTTAAAACTGTACTACACTCCTGATTACACGTTTTCAAGTTTAACAAAGCGATTTTAAAGTGACGTTTGTAGCTTGTATTGCCGTAAGTGCAAGGCCTTTTGGGCCTTAAAAAGGGTACCAAATCTCGATTTTCTACCCTTGAATAGGGTCGGGCTTTGAGAACCTTGGCGGCACAAACCTATCTTTAAGTGTCGGGAGTACCCCTCCAGGGGGAGTACCTTGCTGCCTTGCTTTTTGATTTCATTACCAAGAAGTAGGTATCAAGAAGTGGCCTATTGTAGTGGGTCCAATTCGTTTTGACAACTTTAACCAATAGCCTTTTGTTGTTATTTGCGCTGAGGGAATTGGGCCGAGAATGGACGCGGGGGACGCGTACAAAAATTATATCTTAGAAGCAATGTATCAACGACGAGTGCGAGTGTTTCATCGTAGGTTCCAACGGTGACCGAGAAATGTTTGTGATATTTCTCCTTAATTTTACGAAAACTCATTGTGATTACGTGTTTATAACATAAGGGCAATTATTTTTTGTCATAGTCGAAGCACACCAAACAGTTACAGTGTAGGCAAACGGAGTAAAAAAACACTTGTTCGCTCGCATTTTAGAGCAAAACAAACAAACAAATCAACTATTTCTTTTTATCGCGGCCTGATTTAGTGACTTAATATCATTCGAAGCAGATTTATTCGCTTTCGTAGAATGTAAAGGCTGCCTCTTTAACAGAAAAATATAGTGAATACAAGACAATACAAGCGCGATGACTTAACTGGGATGTAATTTACTTTTTTAACAATTTTCTTTCCTTGAAGAAAAAGGCTTATATTGTTGACCCTCTCTTGACCTTCCACTTTCCCAAACCTTTGACATGCGCAATAAGCATGTGCTTTAATCGTAGTTTTTATTTGCTTGTGTCAGCGGAGTTTTAACAAAACAGAGGAGTATAGGATGGAATGAAACATCAACAGCAAAAATGGACCTTCACCGGCGTTAAGGGATTCGTTGAGAAAACTGACACCGATGACAGGAAAATAATGTGACTTTATTGTCAAGGGTCAGATTTTGTTATATATATCTTTATATCTGTTGATTAAAACCTCTGATTCGTGACTTACCACTCGCAGTATGCAAGTATTGTCAAGTGAGAAAAGCAGAGAGGTAGTTCAGTCACGCTGTATTTGAGCCTTTAAGGCGCGCCAGTGTGATCGCGCATGATTTTTGAGGCGCACATCCGAAAATTTAGTCGCATGTGCGATCATTTGGTCGTTAACTGGACCTTATCAAAGCGAAAAATCTTCTGGAGATATGCCGAAAAGCAGCCCTAAACAAACTAAAAATAAACACTCAGCTTTAAGTTTATATCCATCCGATGCTTGACTTGATGAACTGCGGAGCAACCAGTGTGGTCCTGACCTCAGCCATGTATTTCAAATCTGCATTGAAACCGGCGAAAAATGCAGAAAAAAAAATAATTAAACCGTTTTCTACTTGAACACGAAAAGCGTCGGCCGTTAAGAGCTTTAGTTGACGTAGTATGGCCGTGTAGCCGCGTCGGGCCACAAAAAGCCCGCGAAAAATGTTTTGTAGTTAACCAGGCTTGAGCCTGTGATCCAATCGAAAAAGAAAAAAAAACAGAACAGTGGCTGGTCAGCTGGTCCAAAAAACAGCTGACCTCGATGAGCTCTAAACTTGAGCACGCGAAATGTTCACGTGATACTGGCCAGCGGATGCCTTGTTTTGACAGGTGTCAATTGACCATAACAAAGATGTACGCTGTAAACTAGCTGTAGTGTAAGCTGGAGTATGGCCTCGATATGGTCAGGTGATACTGGTCACATTGGCATACATGGAGGAGTGGACGGAGGCACGGTCACCAAAACCACTCGCACAGATGGGTTACCATGTTTTCTTACCAATGGTGCTCTGCGCGCGCGCCTTCTGCGCGCGGAGCTCCTCTATTGATCTGTTCCTCTCCAGTGTTGTTTCATAATAATTATTTATGTTTATAACAGGACTCTTGTGATATAGCTTTGGATCACTCCTGATGAAGACAGAACTAGACATGAATGTTGAAACGTTGTTTCTTTGAATTATAACTTTTTAAGCTACAGTACATTCATAACTGCTCAAGCCAGAGTATGTGTAGCATAAAACCACATCTATGTATTTGTGTTTTGTTTTTTCATTTAGAGAGGTGATGGAATGTATGCAGTGATACTTGTTCCTACAAGAGAGGTGAAGTTAACTCGTTTACATGTATTTCTCACTCACTCACTCACTCACTTGGTCGCCCAAAGGCGGACGATCACATGGCTCCTCCAGCCTTTCTGCTCCTTCATCAAAGAAGATATCTCATGAAAACTTGATCTTCCTGTGACCTTTTTCAGCGTTGCGATGTACATTGTATGTACTTCTACTGTACATAATCTTTCAAGAGTAATAATCAAAAGAAATAATAGTGCCAAAATGGTTTACAGGACCTAAATGTAATTTAAAAGAAAAAATGATATTGTAAAAATAAAAATTAAGTCATTCGGAATAATTATTGAAATGATATCATTGAATGAAAGATAGAGCGAGTTTCAGTTGAGTGTCGTAACACCAAAACCAAAGTAATTACTTTGGCTAATCAAAAAGGACGGAGACAATCCAGTAAACCAATCAAAACTTGAAGTAATTACACGTAGCCGACACAAAGCGCGGGAAATTGTGCACGCGCGAGCCACGGTTGGTTTTGGTTTCAGTTCTGATTGGTTGAAAATGTGGCGCGAGAACTTTGAACCAAGCACTGAGTGAAGTAATGCAAAACCAAAGCAATTCGCTAATTACTTTTGACACTCAATTGAAAACCGCTACGTGTATACAAATTACGGGTTATAGACGAAAGATGCAAGTGATCCTCCCACTTGTCTGGACAATGAAAAATTGAGGTGGAGACCCTGTTGAGGTTGCCTGAATTTGTTCAGCTGTAAGTCCAAGGCTCTCTTCTATCTTTCAAGTATCATTGCAGTTGTCACAATTTACATCATCAGGTTGCTCAGCATGGACAACTGAGAAGGAACTTAAATCTGTTACTTACGAACAGAAGGTTCAGTATAACACCTGAACTACAGCTGTTGTTGGCAAGACTGCTCTTGCAAGTGTCTTTTTAACAATTATTCTACAAGGGCGCGCTGGATATGAAGTGATAGATAGCCAACGAGACGCGTAGCGCTGAGTTGGTTATAATCATTTTAGATCCAACAAGCCCGAGAAGAGTAATTATTGTTTTATTAAAAACTCCATGGTTTTCACGGGGGTAGTATTGTCGACTAAAGCATTGATTTTTGCCTCGGTCTATTCCGGTCCAAAAGGGCTTTTGTCAGCAATTTTTTCTCAGAACTGCAAAAATGTTTTCAGCTCGCTTTATTGCTAACGCGTTTCTTGTCCATATTAAGTACATCCTGTACAAGCCTGTGTCGGGCGACCCAGTGAAAATCCTGGAAATCTGATATCCCTAGTTCAGTTTTTAATAATAATAATAATAATAATAATAATAATAATAATAATAATAATAATAATAATAATAATAATAATTATTATTATTATTATTATTATTATTATTGTTTATCAATGTCACTTTTACCTTTGTAGCTGGCTATACAAAGCTTTGACGTACTGCAAAAACTTGTCAAGGTACTGTACATGAAAATTAATTATACTTGACTCTTCTAGTGGTCTTATGGGTTGTGAGGCTGGCTTAATCGTAGTGCGCAAACGTTTTTTTACGACAATAGATACTGATGGAAGATGGTGTTTTTATCTGGGTCATGCCTTGTGGCTCGTGTAACCGCTGATTTTTTTGCTGGAATAGAATTTCAGAGCCTTGTTGAGAATCCTCTCTGTGCATTTTGGCGGTTGCGTCTGCTTAAATTGCCATTCAAGTTATTTTAACGGCAGCTGGTCATCTTTGCCCAAAATCATATTGGTTATAAAACCGAAACTAAAGTTTCAGCAGAGATTTTAGAGATTAGGTCTACAGCATGAACTCTATTGAGGTATTGTAGCAGTCTGCAGCTCTGCAGATTGTAGTGCTGTAGGGTTGGTATTAATATGGAGAGATGAGTCAAATGATGAGCTTATGTGAGGTCAGAGACACTGTTCGGAAATTGAAAAAGAAAGTTAAATGAAGGGTTGGGAAGATACATTAGAACAATAAACTTTTTAGGTGGGATGAGATGATCAGAATGGCCTCAAGCGAGATGGCCGTAAATCCTCACAACCTCTGTGAAAATAATTTATTTCATTTCCTCCCTGCCAGCCATTTCAATGGGTTGTACCAGGAATAGTTACTGGAGGAGCGAACCGAAAGGCCGAAAAAGCACGGTAATGTATTCTAGTTACCCAAGCTGGAGCGTCAACTACAGTAAGAATAACTTCGCAATACCCTGGTATAAAAGACACTTGTGTTCGTAGTGTGTCATAGTAGTGTCATGCGTGTTGGAAGTAATACACAACGTTTCACTCGGAAGTCACACAAAGGCTGTAGGTTACCTTATACAATAACTTACTGGGAAGGAACCCTTTCAGAATTACAAGACCCTCTTAATTAAACCACATTTACTGCATAATTAAAACCCATTCACACCTACAGTGTAAAGCGCCCCTACTCAGTGAGTAAAATCGTTTGGTGTCAGCTAAAGTGAAATCTATACGTTAAAACTCTCAGTGGGGAAGGGTTAAAGGGGACAAAGGTTAAAATACTAAAGGTTGTTGATCCATTGACTCCTAAAGTAAACCGCCCCTCATTGACGAGCAAAATCTTCCTGCATTGGAGTAAAATCTAGAAGTATCACTGTCAGGTGTAGCCTGCACGCAGCCGGACATGTTATTCTTCCTAAACATTTTTGTCTTCCCCCTTTTACAGATAGAATAGAGATTAGATAGGGATTAGACGAGGGATTGCGCCTAATGTATCTTGAATTGCAAGTGCTACTCTCGGCGAATCTGGTAAAGCAGGCAACAACACTGCGCCTCTTCGGGGAAAATCGTTGAGGACAACAAATCACACGTTTACTACTCCTTTGCAAGTTGTTTTCTTGTCCCAACCCACCGCCCCCAGACTGCTGTGAGCAGGCTTCTTGTTTCGTACTAAACACAGACCTTTATCCTTTGTTTGTTTGTTTGTACATGTAGATTAAGAAAAGGCTTTAACGTTCTTGTTGCTACTCCAGGGAGGTTTTTAGATCATATAGAGGTAAGACATTGCCGAATACAACCCAGAAAGCTCTCGGGCCTCAAAGAGGTTATTCGGGATACTTGGAAAAAATCTGAGTGTTCTCGGAAGGGGATCATGAGTCATTTCCTGCTAGCAGAGCGAGCCTGCTTTCTTTTGTATTTACCCAACTGACGGACAGAAGGTAACGACCAGGCTTTGCCCTGAAACTCTCTCACTGCATTGAGTATTGGCCATACTGATTGCGACCATATTGGGCGATCTCATTAAAAGACAGCGCAAGGCCGCCTTAGGTATGGCGGGGAGCGGGCGTTTTGAACAGCACTCTCCGAAGTCTTGGAGGGCAGTTGAGTTAAGCGAGCGATTTTTAACTTAAGGCATAGGTCTCTTTTTCTCCTCATCAGCTTAGAAAAGAAACAAAGAGGAAAGATGCTTCTGTTAGCAGGAAATAGGGATCAAATTTGTGACCTTCCGATTACCAGTGCTAGTTCGGTTGCTCTACCACTGAGTTATGGGAGACACGATTGAGGAGGTCCATGAAGAAATGTTCAGATGACAATAACAGTATCTAGCTACACTGTCAAGACTAAAGTTGTTGCTTACTGGCATTCAGTTCTTGAAAACGATTTTTTCAGTTCCCGTACTCGAAAGTGTAGGTTGGAAATGAATGACGATCCCGCAGTAATTTCTTGATATTTAGCCTTTCGTTTCTGCTTTAGAAAACAAAGAGTTTGGAGTTGAAGAGACTTCGATGGATAGTCCTGGATGAGGCTGACAGGTTCGTGTGACTATAGGGTTGTTTTACAGGCGTCACTCTACCGGTTAGGCCTGTGGACATATTTGTGAAACATTTCAAAATGCATGCCGAAGTGATGTGATGTGATGTGTCGAGAAATACAAGCGATAAACGTTGCAAAGTCTTCTCATAACACTTCGCGTATTGTAGAAAAAAACTGAGCGTGCCTCTCGTTGCTTGCAATCTGGGAAATGAGTTTGTTGCACTTTGTTGCGAGAAGGTTTATTTGAATGCTGTATGCACTGTCCTGTGCATAAGAAAAAGCTCTAGCTGACTGTCATCATATTTTTCTCGTAGGCTACTAGACCTTGGTTTTGAGAAGGACGTATGTTCCATTCTCACTGCCATCAACACAGCACTGTTTCCTGGCGTTAGGTGTCAAAGCGTATTGCTTTCCGCCACACTCACTGAAGGTACCGTGACATTGTTGAACACAATGGCATTTTTGAGACAAACGTGGTAACAGAAAACTATGCTGAAAGGAAATCATGCGATATGGAACATGAATAAGGTCTTTAAGCGTTTTTTTTTAAACATTTGCGGCAACGATGTTTCATACAGATCTTCGTTTTTACCAAGAATGGAAACCTGATCAGATTTATTTATAAAATCACAATCTGCAACTTCCACCCTCGGCGCTTTTCGTCGCCTCCCTTTTATTTGAGAAAAAGACCATTATTGGTTGCTGCTTTTCGGGAGGCTGAGAAAATTTCTCAACATCACTCTTCGTGTTCCCTTTGATTTCTGAAACCACGTAGAATTTGCATGGTTGTGCAACCAGGGGCTCTCTCGACGACAAGGGACCTACGGAAGGTCAGGAAATGTATCAAGGGTGGAGGGGGTGGGGGTGCATCGCTAGTTAGAACATCCGACAAAGTAAACTGGAAATATGGGATTCGAACAAAGCTTGTGGTTCCCGATGAACTGGTTTTCGGTGTTTCTAGAGTTTGCGACGCTTAAGTCCGAAATCCTCTTACATAAAGTGGACCATTTTGGGCGTAACGGATGCTAATTTATCAGGGAAAAAATATCGATGCCTATACATGCAGTTTTGTGGGTGATTGGTATCAACCCAATCTATCCCTTCAGAAATTCTGGATTTGCCCTTAAGAATTCATCTGTATGAGGCCGTTTGTCTTTTTCGACTTATAATGTAATTTACATAGAAATTTGTTTTGTTATTTAAATTGCATAGTTGTTTTGCAGGAGTGCAGAGACTTGCAGGTGTTAGCCTTCATGAGCCCCTATTTATTGACGTAATGGTAACACTGGACGAAAAAGGCACTAAGCTGGTTGCTGATGTTCAAGGCGAACTACAGGTCTGCTTACTCTGCTTACTGAGGATTGTTATTCAGAATGCTTAATCTCTTGTTCTTTCTTGTCACAGGACCTTTCACCTCCAGAATGTTAAGCAAACCTGATCTCAAATATTATTTATCTCTCGACCCTCAATAAATGTAAGAAAAGATATTTTTCTCCTACGGCCAAGGCAGTGAGAGGCTCGGAAATTTCCAGAGATGACGTCACATCCTGTTTGCTTTCCTGTCTTTATAGAATTTCTGCATTGCAGAGAAAATTGTGAGGTCAGCTATGGAAGAGCGCTATGCCCATCTTTATTCCGGCCATGAGATGAGTGGATGGTAGCTTTGCTTTTATGGTTTCGTGAGAAGAAGCCGGGGCAATAAAAACGCGTTGGGATGTTTGTCCCCGGCTTTGGTGCACATACGTAAAGTTGACGTGTTTCGCTTCGAGGCGAAGCCGAGAGTTTTTACACTTGATAATACGCGACTGCGAGTTTTTTGAACAGTACCTCAACTTCACGTAGCCGCCAACAGGCTTTTCAGAATGATCATACACTACCAGGTAGAAAGGTTCATACACGTGATCGATTTGCGTCGTGTGGTAGGCAAATATGCTCATGAATTAATGATGAGTTTTTGGATTGAAGATAAGGTAAGAGACACTTCATGACGTTTTTCATACAGAGTGCATTTCATTGCCCTCGTACGATACACTGAATCATACACACGCATTATTAATGTTAGGGTTAGGGTTAGGGTTGGCTAATTGGGGACACATATGGTATAATTATGTTAAACATTTCTTAAAATTACAGCATAAAATATCCTACGGCCGTGCATCTCATCTCCCAGTTTCTTGCTCCATATCATTTTCGTAAACGCTCCTAGCGAAATACGCCTCTTTTTTTTAGTTAACTTCGACCATAAAAGCGGCCCCTGAATTCTAATTGAGTGCTTTCTATAAGTTACAGTTTTCGAAGCTAGGAATTTTAAAATCCGGATTTCTTAAATTTTATGTCCTGCTGTTAACATCATTAACTTGAAGTAATTTCCTTATATATGTAGGTGTTAGCAAGAGAGTATGAAAGTAAGAGAGGTAATCCCTCATATTGGCCCTATTCCCATCTTAATCCCTCTTAAGTTATTTTTAGATCTCCTGCGAGATCCGTTATTCCCACGAGGGTTAACTGATAGCCAATCATATGTCCCCATTTTCGCAAACGACGCGAATCATTGCATGAGAATTCGCTCAGCTGTCAAAATTGGTAAAAATAGGGACATATGATTGGCTATCAGTAAACCCTCGTGGAAATACCGGATCTCGCAGGAGATCTAGAAATAACTTAAGAGGGATTACGATGGGAATAGGGCCAATATGAGGGATTACATCTCTTACCTTAAAACTCTCTTGGTGTAAGATAATTCTGTAACCTTGTACATTAAAATTAGTAGACCTTGTAATCTCCTCTCGTTCAAAGTATGCAGTTTAGCTTTTTGAAGAAGGTTCTCGTATTTCATGGAGTTGTTGTTGTGTACCACGTGTAGTGCCGTCTCTTGCAAACCTTTGTAGTTTATGTCGATCGGATGGTCTCGAAAAATACCGCACTAAGTGGAAGTAAGTTAAATTTGGCAATTTAGCAGTTTTGTAAAGGCGCAACGGATATTTATCACAATTTACCCGAGGAAGATTTTCTCGATACCACAATATCATTCTCTTTCCATCGTCCCTTGCCTCCTCCTCAACAACCTTACTTGACTCTCCTACCACATATGTTTGATGATCATCAGTGTACGTGGAGATTCTGGCTTCCTCTATGTGATCTGGTAGATGATTTGGAAATTTAAAATGTTTATCATTAGCGATCCGAATGTGGGCCACAAGTTTATCAGTTTATAACTGTCACATGTTTATTCTCTTTAAATAAAGGCGTTACTAACTAACTAACTAACCTAACTAACCTAACTAACTAACTAACTAACTAACTAACTAATTAAGGACAGCCTCCCACTGTTACCATCCAGTCACTGGTAATTGGCCGCAGTCATTTGACTCTGTTCTCTCTGTATGCAAAGAAGGATCACATCAGATTGAACGGCATTCCCAGAAAAACTGTAGGCTTGCAGTTTATTGATCAAGAGAGGGACCCAGTCACAGGCTCATATCAGATGACAAAACTCCAATTCATTTCTTACAGTCTCGTTCCGCTTTCCAGTTCTCAACAAGTCTCAGCAGAGCAGTTTCACAACTCTGTCCCAAGACCTCGACCACGTTGTCGGATGGTTGAACCAAAACTATCTCATGTTAAATTACTCGAAGACCAAAGTTATGCTTATGGGTACCCACCAAAAACTGAGCTCAGTCCAGTCATTCACAGTTAGCGTTAATGACAAAGATCTTGAAAGGGTATACATATTTAAATATCTGGGCGTGATTCTGGATCCATGCCTAACATGGAACGAACACATTGAACATATCGGAAATAAAATCTCGTCCCGCCTTGGAATGCTACGTAGAGCCCGAAAAGTCACCCCAAAAGAAGCTTGCATTACTCTGTTTAATGCTATGGTTCTACCGTTATTCGATTACTGTTGCGTTGTGTGGGATGGTTGCAGTCAGGTAAACATGAACTACCTTGACCGTCTTCTCAAGCGAGCTGCGGGAATAATTGCGGGTCGCAAGGCTACGGATACCGATATGCAGCAAACATTGAAGTGGCCATCCCTAGAATGCCGGAGAGAACACCAAAAGTTCATACAGGTCTATAAGTGTATCAATGGCTTGGCTCCAGCATATCTACTAGACGACTTCCACTCCTCGGAGCAGATCCATAACTACGACACTAGGAACAAAGACCTTATCCGCCTACCTCTTTCCAAGACTACTAAATTTCAAACATCTTTTAAGTACAATGCCGCCAAATCCTGGAACACTCTTCCTCGTAACTTACGCCATGATCAGTCTCTCACTAGTTTTAAACTGAGGGTCAAGAAACATCTAAATCATCTTAGTTAATTTTTCACCTTCATGAACTCTTAGAATGATTTTTTGCTTTCATTTATATATTTTATCACTTATTCATATCATTTTGTACAGATCTCCATTTAAACCAGCTATGCTGAACTGAACTGAAATTTCTGTATAAATAATGTATATAAATATAAAATAAATTATGGCGTCGTCAATCTTCGCATCCATAACTTCACTCGCCTGTGTCGTATCTCCCGTATACTATTTTTTCCAGGCCGCAGTAGTTCAAACGATCGATAGCGCTATCCGCCGGATAAATTACTATCCTAGATGGATAACTCAATTGGTTTTGCAAGTGTTTATCCACTGGATAGTGATTTATCCGGCGGACAGCGCTATCCATCGTTTGAACAACTGGCACCAGATCAAAAAGAATCTTCCCCTCCTTTAGATCTTGTCGTGAACTGTTAAGGTGTAGGTCTCCTATGACAACAAAAAATAGCTTTTGTGAGGACACCAGGGACAGAGATCATCTGATTGCATGCTCCTCAAGTGTCGAAAAGTATCCGGTTCCCGTCACTTTGAGCTACCGATGTATTCCCACTACAACAACATCCTTGCCTCCAAATGTGGATTGTATCACTAGCAGTTTGATGGTCTTGAGAGAAATGAGAGCATACTTTTCGTTTTGATGTTTTTTTATAGGTTTCAAATGAAGCGAGTTACTCAACTCCTCAACAGTTATAACAGTTCTTTATCGTGGTTCCAAGCAAACTGCGTCTGGTCACTTTGGCAGCATTTTTGCTTTGGAAGAACAAGGCCCAGGTAACATATTGAGATCACTGATTGAAAGAAATTGGTAGAAATTGTTTTAGTACCGCTAACCTTTAGTTTTTGCAAAATTCAAATTTTATTACCACAAAACATCTTCACTGAAACATCATAATTCCTTGCATCTCTCCCTTTGTGTCCCTCTATTCCAAAGGAAGAAACGGAGAGATCCTGAGTGGCAACACCGCCTGTTATACAGATCTAGACAAATGAAGGACGATATCGCCATGGTCAACTGATTCAGACGTTTTCTCACCAATTTCATTTTTGTAGGAAACATCAGCTGCCAAGATGATAGTATTCTTGTCCAGTCGAGATTCTGTGGATTTCCACTGCGATCTTTTCAAAGAGTGCATTCTGTCTTTTTCAGGTTAGTTGTTTCGTAGGAATAATTTTGCTCCGAGCAATGGGCCATTTCCGAGTTGCCGTTTGTCTCGGTTTCGAAGTGAGTCTTGGTGCTCAACTATTGTAAGGGAAATGAGTTTGATTTGCATAAGAATACGCAACTCATTTCCATTTGAATGGTTGTGCACCAGGACTCGCTTTGAAACTGAGGCATGCAGCAACTCGGAAATGGGCTATTATGTACTTGGCACACTATTTTGGATTGCCATCACATGTACGGCAATTGCCCCTGTAATTTATCTGAGCCCAGCTCCGACCAGTGTCCCGTAGCGCAGTGGTAGTGCGCCCGAACTTGGCTATCGGAAGGTCGTACGTGTGGCTCCTGTTCGGGGCTACTCGGAGGATCATGTTCGGACTGTGCCCGCGCGTCACTACGTCATGAAACTGGATTGTCATTGTTGCTATCCCCTTTTTGCAGAATCGCAGCTGGCGTTCTTTAAGCTTCATGGAAATATGTCGCAACAGGAGAGGACAGCTGTATTCAAGAATTTCAGCCAAGCCAAAAATGGGATTTTGCTTTGCACGGTTAGTGCTCCTTTATTATCAACGAATATGTTCGTAACAAAAATGTTTATTCGACGCTTAAAAGAAATTCGCACCTATTGTTTTCGCTCATTTGCATCAGGTTCGGCACATGAAAAGCTCGACGTTTGAACCGGGCCTTAGATAATATCAATCTTGGTTGTTTCCTTATAGGATGTCGCTGCCAGAGGACTCGATTTACCCCATGTAAATTGGATTGTTCAGGTAAGGATATCAACTTTTTGGATGTTTTAAAAAGCTCGATTGGACGGTTCCTTTCCCCAAAAAAAGCCGAAGGGTCTCTCGAAAAGTTTGAAAAAGAAACAGAAAAGTCAAATATTCGCAGTTTTCAGCTGTGATTTTAACACGCGACCATAGTATTATAGAATAAGGCAATTTTCAATAGCCTTCAATAGATAGCAAGGTATAAAACTAGACAAAGTGGATTGTGCAACGGGGAAACTTTGTTTAGAATAGGGTTAGCATAGGGCCATCGTGTTATAATCTATCTGCTTTTGAAAAAGTACTACATAATCTCGGATCTGTACAAAATTGGGGTGATATACCTGATAAGATGAGACACTAGCTTTGTTTAGCTACTCTCAAGAGAGTATGCTACTCTTCAATTCGAGTTTAAGTAACGTTTATGTACGTAATCTTTGTGCAGTTCTCTAAATTTTACAAAAAACTCATTACCGCCTTCCCAATGATTTGTCAGCTTTTATAGAGAACGTTCTGGTGTAAAATTGAGGAGGTCGCTCAGTGTACCGAGTTCTTTTAACTTTTGCACTCAATTCTTTGTATGGTTATTCCTTTTGGAAACAATGATTTTGTCAAAGAGGCAAAATGCTAAAGTGGCCCTGTGACCAAAAAAATCAATTATTATATTTTCTTTGGATTTCAAAACTGTTAACTAAACACTAAGCGACCAAAGTTTTAAACCTTGATTTCAAAACGACACCTGTTTATTTTAACTGGAACTTTCCTATTTAATGGCCCGCCATTACCAACTTTAACATCTTGAGAGAGCTGGATCGAGGAGGAAATGACGTCAAAGGCTCGCTAGTTTAAGAATGCAATGCCACAGAATTAATATGCAGCACGGGCGTTTTGGGCTTGCAGACTTTTTAAACTCGCGTTTTGCATACATGTATACAATAAGCTGCATTCACACGCTGAGATTTTAAGCTAGTGAGCCTTTGACGTCACTTTTCCCTAGTATAGATCCAACCCTCTGAGGTCCAATCGTCAGTTTTGAACGTGAGTAATGGCGGAAACGTGAAATCCAAAACTTACACTCAAAGTAAACGGCCTTTGGATAAAAATCAAAGCTCAACATTTTGCCAGTCAGGTGAGGTGTTAAGCAAACACACTTTCAACATTTAAGTAATGGCGGACCGTGAAATATAAAACTGTGACCAAAAAATCAATTCACATTTTTCTTTGGATTTCAAAACTATGTTAACAAATTACTAAGTGACCCACTTTTTAAGCCTTGATTTCAAAAAGACACCTCTTTATTTTAACTGCAATTTTCCTATTTAATGGTCCGCCATTACTAACATTATGTTCTTGAGAGAGCTGGATCAAGGAGAAAATGACGTCAAAGGCTCACTAGTTTAATAATGGAATACGTGTGTACGTCGCAGAATTAATATGCAGCACGGGGGTTTTGGGCTTGCAGACTTTTAAACTCACGCTTTGCATATATAATAAGCTGCGTTCACACGCTGAAATCTTAAGCTAGTGAGCCTCTGACGTCACTTTTCCCTGGTTCCAACCCTCTGAGGTCCAATCGGTCAGTTTTGAACGTGAGTAATGGCGGAAACGTGAAATCCAAAACTTACACTCAAAGTAAACGGCCTTTGGATAAAAATCAAAGCTCAACATTTTGCCAGTCAGATGTTAAGCAAACACACTTTCAAAATCTGAAGGAAAAAAGGAAGTGGTTTTTTTTATCACAGGGGCACTTTAAAACTGGCTTTACACTCAAAGTAAACGGCCTTTGGATAAAAATCAGCTCAAAATTTTGCCAGTCAGGTGTTAACCAAACACACTTTCAACATTTAAAGAAAAAAAAGGAAGTGATTTTTTTTATCACAGGGGCACTTTGTTATTGTACGTTGTCAGCAAAGAGATCCCCTTATAAAGCATAAAGAAAACGTTACAGCCAAAAAGAACAAAAGTCGAAACACATTTTGTCTTTTTAATTTTCCTTGGTTTGTTTAGTACAATACCCCTGGAAACCCAGCGGATTATGTTCACAGAGTTGGCCGGACAGCTCGAATTGGCCTGGAAGGAAATGCATTGCTGTTTTTAACGCCAGCTGACGTGAGTTACAAAGGACGTCAAAGATATACTTACCTAACACCCCCCATTCCTCCCCGTTGCAAAGAACGTGCTGCACATGCAACACGATCATATTTCTTGGTTGAGCGCATTGTTTTTTCCAGTACCAAACATGGCCTCGTTAACTCCGCTGTTGGCGACATCTTTCTTGTATTGTACTAGGGAAATCTTTGTTTACATGTTTGCCTCATTAGCACAAGGCTGTCTTTTTCTAATCAGTCAGCCGAGTATAAAGTACTTAAAGTGCATTGCTTAATGAGCTCTCTGAAAATTTGAACCCCATATGCCAGATTAATCTCTGAGCAATGGAGAGTGTCTAATCAGCGTGGGTGGGTGGGTCGTGGGTCCGAGATCCTCTATGTATACACGTCATGTATACATGTTTGTTTACAAAACAAAAGCTCTCTGGCGGAACAAACAAGCGAGTTTAACACAGTTTTATTTTTTAATTAATGCATACATTCTCGGCAAACGCACACGCCAATGTTAAGCATACACTTTCGAACGCTTTCGTTAAAGTTTTCGGAAATTGGTTGCCAGACCAGAAGGAAAAATGTTTATAGTTAGTAAGAGACAGTTTTCCTTTGTTCAACATTTCATGAAAGGAGTTCGGGGAAATTAATTCGTGAGCGGGCAAAGGCAAATTTGGACCGAGCACTGAGGGAGCTAATATATATCTTTTTTTTTTATATTTTTTTTATCTTCAAACAAACACGACCCACGGCCCACCACCAACCCACCCACCCACGCGATTTAGCCTCACCCGAGCAATGATGCTTTGAGAATAAGAATGTATGGGATCATTAGCGCTTTTGCCACCCAAGAATTTATCACTTTTGGATGGCTAATAACTCGGAACACCTTAGACAGCAATTACCAGAACCAAGGTTGCTGGCCAGCGGTTTTCGTTAAAACAATGGTTTGCTAGGGGTGCTCAGTCTCGCGGGCTCAGAAAACCTGGTTGTGGTCATTGTTATTTAAGGTTTTTGTAATAACTCGCTCGTTGTCAAAGCTGAAAGGCTTAAAATTGAAGATTTTGCTAAGTTTTTTAACCTTTTGACGTTTAGCATGATGCCTTCTGTAAGCAACCTCTTGTCTTAATGATACATAATTTACTGAACAATCACTTCAGGAAAGATTCCCTTTTAGCAATAGTGTAGTGTGGTAAATGGTTGTTCACCACTTTGTTTAGACAACCAATAACAGTATGGTTGGGCATTAATGATAATTATCATTAGTAATTAATAGTAGCTTTAGTCAACGACGTTTGCCATAAATTGTTTCACATTCATAGTTTAACCTTTCTTTGGCTTACAATTTTCGGTTGCACGCTTTGCAGACCAGAGGAATTACTTGTGGAGGATGTACTTAAAACGTTAGTCGTGTACCCAGACAACAAGGCTCGGAAAAAACTCAAGGTAGTAAAGAAAATTGTTGTTAAGTCGTAATTTTCTCTACCCTGCGAGCAGTTGGTTTCTCCTACACTTCTCGAGAGAGAAACCACTGCGAGCAACCCTTAGATTTTCCATCGAGCATGTGCGAAGAACGTCACGCCCCATGTGATGCATTTGACATAGCTTCGTCTTATTTCGCTGGAAAAATATGGTTAACTACACAGCAGGCTCGCCCAAACGCAGCAGTCACGTAGCTGAACGCATGCGCAAGCGCCAGAACAAGTTCACTAACTCGTTTTACCGGTTCAAATTTAATTTATTCGTCCTTGGTGCTGGACGGCGGCTCACTCAAAGAAACTAATGGTTGCTCGCAGTGGTTTCTCTCTCGGGAAGGGTAGTAGAAACGCAGGCAGTTAAATGAACCAGTCATAACGTAAACAAATTCATACTGCCAGCGCCAATGACGGGAAAACGCGCGCGAAAAATAGCTTCATGCTTGATTGGTCCAGAATGTGGCGTGAGATTTGTAAGCCAATGACTTAAGTGCAACCCTGGCAAAGCAATTTCGAAAATCTTTAAAAGAAGCTCTGCAAAATACTTCTGATATTATAAACTCTTCTGCTTCGCTTGCACATAGGCATCTGGTCTGCCTTCCAGCAGTTAGGAGTTTGTTCTTTTTGTTTCTATTCTTTGTTCATTGGCCCTGAAAAGTCCCAAATTGGAGCGGTCATTTAAGTTTACTTAATTTTCTTTGCTCATATTTTCAGAGCGACCTTGATCAAAGCACGCAAGAGTCGGCCACAAATTTACAGAAGTCATTTGAGGAGCACGTTCTTTCTAATGAGCAACACTTGATAGCGGCAAAGACAGGTACATGTCCCATCTTTATTCAACACTTGATTTCGATTTTTTCAAAGTGAATGTGATCAAGGACAAACGTTTTGGAATTTGGGACTAGTTAGCTCAGCTGTTAGAGAACCGGATGGCCATTCGAGTTACGACAACTTTTTGAGGTTGGAGCGACCATTGCATACTTGTAAATGTAAGCAGTTTTCCAAAAGATCTAATCAACTGGTTGAAATTGCGCTCGTCTTCCTGTGGAGTTTTTTCAAACTCTGAAAGAACTCCTAATAGAATTTTTAACCGATATAGCGGCTTTCTTGTATTCTGAGGGTTAACGGGTAATTTAATGGGTGTCCTTGCATTTGCCCGGCTCTGAGAAGGAAAAATATCGCTCAGAACAAAAGAATCCAAGATGGCTGATGTATAGGTATAAAGTTCTATTGCCCGTTTCACATGTGAAGCCAATGAGCTGCTGCCAATGATGGAGAGCTGTGAATTTTTTTTTCCTAGCCCAGATTACCAGTCGACGATTTCCTTGATCACGAAAAGATAGTTCCCACGATGAGAAATAATCCCACTTCCCTTTAGGCATTGAATAACGCTCTCTGGAGTTTGGAGTTGTGGTTTTCTTGACATGCAAAATGGGAAAGCGTGGTACTTAGTTTCAAACATGCATGAAAAGGAACTAACAGGATGCGACAGCAAGTAAATCAATTGTAATATAGACTGTTCCAGGCTCAGGGTTAGTTGAGACGAGGTAAAAAAAATAATTAACCCGGGGACATAACACTGGCCAAGGACTGGAGAGAGGCTGGTCTCTCACCCTTGTTGTCCTTGTCCGCTTTATGTTCTTCACGCTTT
>OX421447.1:13586573-13609073 GCA_949126865.1 Montipora capitata
CGTATTCTTATTCCGGAAGAGGGTCAATCGAACGCGCCCTTAACGTTGACTATTAATTTTGCCTTATATACTCCGAGTCCATATTCATTCTGAACAATTCTCAGTATATATGAACATTTGTTCGCGCTTGTCATCGAAGACATTCTGGCTGCCTGACTGTCTGCCTCAGCCTAAATATACGCAACTGCCGCCGAAACAACTGACATTGGTGGTTTGCCTGCAGATCTAGCTGCAAGGCTCGTTTACCATCTATCTCTTCTGACTGTGCACATTTAAGGACCTGATGACCTAATAACAGAAACAGGGTAATTTATGTGATAATCAATCTGCTCAGACAATACTGATAAACGTATTATTAACGTGATTTCACGCCAGTTTACAAGCTAGCGTCAGTTTGTTCCTTCCCTTCGATCAGCTAGCGTTCGTCGTTTTCTTCGGGGCGTCTGATCGCAGTTGATTTCAATGCGGTTCTTTTTGTCATTGGGCTATGCATTAACAACAAAATGTTCAATCTTATGAAAAAAAATTGTCAGTCAAGTTGACAGACTGTTCGACATCATTTGCTAAGGTTCGCAAAAAAACAAATGAAGAAAACAAAAAGATCGAATGAGATTAGCGCGAGCGATACTAGACAGCAAGTTGTGATGGCAGGTATTTGTTGGAATTGTCAGGAACTTATAATGCGAACACAATCTTGACTCGACGGGAAGAAGATCTGAGGTCGTCGAAGAGGTGATCCTTCTGAGTTTCACGTGTTTCGTACAGTATGTTTGTAATTTTTTGCGCGAAAACGAATGAGGCTTCTAAGCTAACCACTGGCGTATTTTTACAGCCAAGAAAACAAGTAGTTTGTGCCTTTAGACGTTGTTATCGATCTTCGTAATGGCAAACAAACGAAGCTTACTGCATACGTCAAGCGAACTCTTGAAAAGTACCTCTTCCAACAATAGCAAGCCATGGTTAAAACTTGCCCAGTAGAAGGACCAAGCAGACGGAAGGTCCAAAGAATCGTGCATTAGTCGCTTTGTTTTCCATCGGAATAATGTTTTTTCCTTTATGGCGGCCCGTAAAAAAATAGTCCCAGTGACGTTTTGAGTCCTATTTTCGTCTATATAAAAAAAAAAAGCTTGTCACTTTCGTTTAGTAAACAAAAAAACCTGTCTATTACACAACAAAGTGACACTTCCTTGTTTAATAGACAAGAAAGACCGTCCTTTTTGTGTAGTAAATAAATTTAACTGTAAAACTTGTTTACAAAACAGAAAAAAACCGGAAATTTGTGCAATAAACAAAGAAATCAGAGTCCGAAAACAATCTAAACCCTTAACAGGGTTCAAAGTAGTAATTCAAAGTCTTAAAGTCACTAATAATAACTTAACGTGCTCCTGTAACCAAATAAAGCATTATTTGTTTTCTTCGTTTATTACAATGTTTGAATGCTAATAAGTACACATGCCAAACCTGAGATCGAAATTCCTACTTGAAGTCCGATTTTCTGAGCCCCGCGTGTTTTTCTCCAGTGGAGTCCGCCATTACCGAAACAAGAAATGTCCTATTGGATCGAGGTCGTCTGGAGTCACCGGGACGTCATCGTATCCCTTCATATCGACAGATAGAAGTGACAGCTCTACCGTGAAAAAAACAAAAAGGGGGGTTTCTTCTCGGTTCTTCTCTTTCATGCTTGCCGCTTGAAATATCGAGCAAAGATGCCTTCTTGCAAATGCGTTGTACAGAACTGTAGCAACAAGTCAAAGCCCAGAGAAGGAATTTCTTTGCATGCGCCAAAGAGCAGATCTGAAATGCAGAAGTGGAAAGTCTTCGTACCAATGCATCGCGCACACTTCAACCCTAAGGGGCGTTTTAAGATTTGTTCCGTGCATTTCACGGCCGATTGCTTCGAGAGACGGTGGTACAAACAGAGATTCTTAACTAAAGCGCTCTTCAACCACTAGTCTGGAAAAGGTATATTGACGATATATTCTCAATTTGGGATGTACACAAACACCAAGTCACAGGCAAGCAAACAACCACCACCAAACTATGAAGTTTACAGCTGAAAGATCATATTCTGAGATTTCGGTCCTTGGCACTAACGTTTTCAAAGGCGAACGATTCGCAAACAAATCTATATTGGATGTAGAAACGCATTTTAAATCTACTGAAACATTTCAGTACGCGCATTTCTCAACTTGCCACCCGCTTTAGGGGTCAACTGGACCCTCTGTGAGGGTACACTGGGTTGCCTTTGTTACGTGCAGCATTCCAGGCATTTTTTCAAGTGGGGGGGGGGGGGGGGGGGTCATTAAGACCATTTTAGGGGTCACCCAGAAGTCATACCAGCAGAGACCCTTTGGCTCACAGGTCCTCACACGTTCGTACGACGAAACAGATCCTTTTCTGAGGTTAAAAGCCTGGCTACCGGCCTATTACTTAACCATTTCTCAGAAAGAAGAAATTCCTGTCCTCTTTAGAAGAAAAATAGACACGCATTGCTTACGTGTGGTAGTGAAGTAACACAGCGATTTATTCCATAATGTCAACTGAGCTGTGTGTTGTCTTCCAGGAGATTCAAGTTGTGCTTGTGTAAGATGTAGCTCTAAGAATGCACGATATTGTTTGATTCTGTCTATCATTGTAGTGCCATGGTAGAAGTCTTAGGTAAATAGTCTGAGAAGACATGGGGTTACCAGCAAAGTACTGAACCCAGAAAGATTGAAGAAAATAAAAGGGAAGTGAAAAACAATGGCTTCTGGGCTGACATGTTGATCATTTGCAAGTTCCCTCACAACTTCTTTTCACCACAAGTTTAAGCGTGCCCTCTGAGCATCTGACAGCTTTGTAATACTAAAGTTTACTGGAGTTAATCTTTGACCGGCGGCGTTAGTATCTGGATGGGTGACCTAAAACATATACCCCATCGTAAAACAGAAGCATTGGAGCGAAAATACTATTAACGCTAACAAATGTGAACTCAGCAAGGTACAGATTTTGTTAGCTTGAATCGAAAGTCGCATCCACGGAATTCAGCGGGCGCTGTGATGTTACTGCGGCATGTTTACTCGCCAAACAGTGAAGCATCTGTGTCAAATGATGGCAAGATACCGGGTTTTCGTAAGTTTCCTTTTCTGTCAAGTGTTATAAAGTTTGACAATAAATGAGCGAATTCAAAGCAAAGATCACAATCGCCCAACTCTTGAGGATGACCATTGTTTCTGCAAAATCAAAAATTTACTCTCCAAGACGAGGTTATTTATCACCAGGTAATTCCATCATTTTGGAAATAGCAGCTACTTTATTATTCATCGGCGTCACAATTTTTTGCTGATTTTGGGGCTCATTTTGTTGAAACTCAAGCACGCTTCCAACAGACCTGTTTATTTTCGTGAACCCTTCTTGCCTACAGAGCAATACTAAAAATATCCTGCCATATCACATTTCAACCTTAAGCTCGAGAATTCAATACACAACATGACATTATAATTCACAAAGGCAGAAAATATCACAGAATCCTTTTCCAGAGAAACATTTATTGAAACAAACAACATACTTGCTCTTAGAGGCAAAAACCTCTTCCTATATCATTGCGTGCACTCAATCGTGTCAAATTACCATGTACGCAACAAAGGCCAAACCCTTTCCTGAAGAACCTTCTCCTTGAATAATGATGCACAAAATAGTCGACAAGCTTTCTTTCAAGTAATTCTTGACTGTCACATTTCCAATTATTATTTTTTACTTGACTTTGTTGAACCCATAAGTTACCAGATAATTTTCCATTTGGTTAACACTACACTCGTGATAAAATATTGGAAATATAGCTCACTTTGATTTCGGCTCGACGGGCGAAAGATTGTTGTCGAAGTCCATTACTCGTCGCTTTTAAGATTCCAGATCATCATCGCCTGTCTTGTTCATCCAATTGACGTTCACCGCTAACCTCATTTTGACACGAAAATGCTTTACTATTGCCATAAAAACTATCCAGTTAAGCTCGCATATTATAAAACATGATGAATTCATAAAGGCGACCTTTTCCAGCGAACAATCTTTTGAAACAAACAACATATTTGCTATTAGAAGCAAAAACCCCCTTCCTATTTCACTACGTGCATGAAGAGAAAAAACTCAATCGTGTCAAATATGCGCAATATTACAACAAACAAAATTTCAGGATCAAACCGTTTCCATGAAGAACGTTTTCCTTGAATAATGAAGCACAAAATAGACGACAAGCTTTCTTTCAAATAATTCTTGGCTGTCACATTTCCAATTATTTTTTTACTGAAGACTGTGCAGAGTTGATCACAGATCCACTTAAGGTGTTCCATTCGTTCTCTGTCTTTGTTGAACCCATAAGTTACCAGAGAATTTTCCATTTGGTTTCAGTGTTCTACATAACAGCACACTTGGTAAAATATTAGAAATACAGCTCACTTTGATTTCGGCGCAACGGGCGATAGGTTGTTGTCGAAGTCCATTACTCGTCGCTTTTAAGATTCCAGGTGTTTGTATTTCACCGCCTGCCTAGTTTATCCAACTGACTTTCCATTATTGAGCTCCATAAGGGTATATTTTGTTTAAGGATCCACTAAAACGCCATTCCCGGTACATGACTTTCGACGCCATTGCTGGTTAAGTTAATGATTCTACTGTGTCCACCAGAGAAATCTACGCATTTCCGCTACCCTCTCGATCCTAAGAAAATACGCGCAGAAGGCTCTATGCAGAAAGACACCACTTACCAGGAGAGTGACAGGCAAGACTTACCGACACGGAAAAAAATAAAATATAACGAACAAATCCCACCCACTTTCCGACTGGGATTGCCATACTGGCAACCCAGTAAAAAGGGCTTCATCAAGGGTGAAGCACTTAGACTTCTCCGTACAAATTCCCTTGAAAAGGCATTCAAAACTAACATCTCGCATTTTAGAGCAAGTCTTATTTAACGAGGATACCCAGAAAGCCTGATTACGGCTACACTCTCAGACATTAAACTTGAGAACAGGAAACAAGCCCTCCTACAGAAATGCAAAGATAAGCGAATCGTGTCTTTCGTCACACAATACAGTATGGTGTCCTTGGTCCGCGACTTTTCGGAACATGATGTTATATTTTCTCGTTAACTAAAATACCACCAAAAATAAATGTGTCCGATGATTTCTTGATTATTCTTCTTTCACATGACGAAATTTCGGCTTTCCTGCTTTCGGTGATTGTGCGGAATTCAAGGTTTGTTGACAGGAGTGGTAATTTTTCTTTCTAGAAAGTCTCCACTTTTGCGGCTCCGTAACTTACTTGGTCATATTTGCCTTGGCTTGTGTAAAGATAAAACGCAACGGGAACACGTGTCTTTTTGCAGAACAGATTTACAGATAAGCTTATTTCTGCGGTTGGAAACGAATTTTCTGCAGAGTTTTAGCTTTTGTTTTATCGACTGTTGAAAAATATTAACAATTTTCGCATAGGGATCCTTGGTCCGCGACTTGTACTACTTAATATGACCCCAGAGAACTTAAATCTCGCAAAGCAGATTAAGAAAACCTTCGATAAATGAAAAAAGGTCTTTGCTTTATCTGAATGTTTTCAAAATCTTCTTTATACATGTTTACGAACGGGTTACCTTCTTTTGTATGTCTCGAATACCTATACGATTTTATAATGGAGCTTGTTGGGAGACGGTCACGCAACTGAAAATAAAAGCAGATTCTTTTGTCACAACGACATCCAATACGATTGAGCTGAGATATATCAAGGATAATATAGAATTAATAAATTTTAAAACAAGAAAGGCATACGATGACGTCAAGAAGGAAAGCCGCTGAACAAAATTCGTTGGCTCGAGTAGTTGTTGTTTCGGTAATGGCGGACGGCATTTTACGCAGTTTTGGACAGCCATTTTAAAGGGACTGCTTCGTCAGGTTGGTCTGAATTTGATTTTTTCTTCAAGTTTCAAGTCTAAACACTAACTTCGGGCTCAAAAATCTCGGTTAAAAAGGCTTCGATTTTCGTCACAGTGGCACTTTAAGACTTTGAAGTTCTCGTCTTGAACTAGCCGTGAAACGCACTAATGACGATAAAATAATGACGATGAAACAATTCACAAATAATTTCTTAAAATGTTTTGCCCTTTTTCAGGTATCCAATCTTGAAAGCAATTTGGATTTGATCACCATGACGAGGTAATAAGGATTTTTTCATTGGGTTTTCTTGATGATTCTGGTGGCACTGACAATAGGGGGCTATCAGTGGGTTGAATTCATCCATGGGTAGTAAAAGTTGTTTCCTTAAGACTTGAGTTTATTTATCTGACCAATAAATTATGTGTTGATGCCAAAGTGGAGTTATTTAATATAATCTCACTGCAGATTGTTGTCCATGGCTTGAAAGCTCGTGTGTTTAAAGGGTACATAATTTAACATACTGTAGTTTTGAAATCCAATTTTGGTCATAGTAGCACTTTAAAAATGTCCAATAAAGATTACATACACCAAGTGATGGATGGTGATGACAATAATAATTGAGCTACAGTAGATGATTAGAGCAAGGTTCAATCGAGTGTCGTGAAACCAAAACCAAAGCAATTACTTTGGCCAATCAAAAAGGAGGGAGACAATCCAGTAAATTCGAAGTAATTACACGTAGCCGACACAAAGCGCGGGAGAACGTGCACACGCGAGCCACGATTGGTTTTGGTTTCACTTCTGATTGGTTGAAAAAGTGGCGCGACAACTTTGAACCAATCACCTAGTGAAGTAACGTAAAACCAAAGCAATTCGCTAATTACTTTCGACACTCAATTGAAAACCACACTATTGATAGTAAAAATTAATCCCAGCAAGGCTGCAAGTTAGTAGCCCGAGTCATTTTTTCAAGAGCATAGAATTAATTAATTCCAGCTGGGATCATATTTACGAGAAAGTGAGGATGAATCAATTAAGGCGCCCGTTTGGGCTACTTGTTCAGAAATTTGGTCGCCCGGGCGACCGTTAGGCAGCAACCTTGCTTGATGAGCAATTTTGTAGAAAGGAAGCATTCAAGGCTTTATCCTGTTTTTTTTTTTTTAAGCATACAGAAGGCTGCCATTCCGTCTCTTCTGGAAGGCAAAGATGTGTTTGTCAAATCCAAAACTGGAACAGGTACATGTACATGTGCATTCTAGTGTCGTCATTATTATTATTTTCCATTTTGATATAACTGAACAGGAGCGCATCCCTACCATCCCTTCGTCGTTTTGGAAACCGGTCATCATTTATCTTATGTCTGTCCCTGCTGTTGGCATTCCCTGGTCAGTCACTGTTAAAACGCGTTAACACAGCAAGTCAACGATCAATTTTTGTAGCAACAAGTTAAGACATTTTTTGCTCAAATATGAATGATTCAGTTGTTGAGTTTTAAAGCACAGGGAAAGATTTGGTGACCATGAAGGGATCGTAAGCACATTGGCGAGGCTCTTTATTGTTATGAGACTAACATGGTTGTAGAAACAGAAATAAAAGTAGTAATGGCTGTTTCACAATAGCATTGGAACAGGACATGTTCTGACAGTTTACTTCAACTTACTTTCTGACAGGAAAAACTCTCACCTATGCAGTGCCTGTGATAAACTCCATTCAAAATATCAAGCCAAAAATTAACGTAAGTAAATTTACATGTCTTTTGTTCATCTTTTGCTAAGATTAAGGCTATAATATATAGATTTAGCCCAGCCTAAAAGCGGATCCCCCGTTTCTAACCACAGAAAGCAATATAGTGCTTATGGAAATAATTATGCGTCTGCGTAAAGTACACAGTTAATCGTCATTAGTGATGTGTACTCCAGTTTACAGTGATAAAACAGATCAAACACCTCTGAACTAACAGGAGTAAACAAACAAGCCTTGTAAACAACAACCAACAATTTTAATCAACAACAACAATTAAAATTAAATGCACGGTAATCTCTTTCACAACATTTTCCGTTTGACTGACAATCTTTATCTCTCCGGCTCTCTCTTCAATTCAGAACAACAGCAAAGATTGTACTAATTAAAAGTCAACCTAAAGCGTAATAATAGGGACCTTAAGATTTACGACGGCGACGTCAACGAAAACGTCACCTTAAACTATAGCTTTGCTCTATCATAAGTCTTTCCAGATTATTCCTTTGCGTTCACGTCGTACAATGTGAGCGAAGTGTATTAGAACTAAATCGGTACGAGCGGTTTCAGAGTGAAAATAGAGAATGCAAGGTTCTGTGTTCCATGCTCACGTTGTCGTCAAAACTTCAAATTTGGTGATTTCACGTCGTCGTTATACAAAGTACCGCAAACATATGCGCTAAAATGCGTCAGTGCCGCACGTGCAGCACGATTATTTATGCTCTTTTATCCAATGATATCATTGTTTTGTGGCGTTGTCGTCAACATCGCCGTCGCAGATCTTAAGGTCCCTAATTTCGCTTACTTGACTGAAATTTCACAGTCAAACAAAGCAGCTCACAACTGGGCATCCATTTCACACAAAAAGCATATATCATAAATGTGATTCTTGAAATATGTCAGAATGTCTGTCACGGAGGAATTGCAAAAGTTTTCAGGCCTTCTCCGATTTTTGCTTTTTTTAAAGCTAGTTTTACAAAATATGTGAGGAAGCGAGGCATAGATTAAGAAGGAAAACATTACCTGAAAGCTAGAGTAGTGGTAATCAGGAGCTGAGATAGTAAGAAAATGGTTTGACACTGACGAAACATAAAAAAAGCTAGTCAGTGTCAAACCATTATCTTACCTGAAAGCTAACCGTTTTAAATGTCTTTTGTCTTTTGCTCTATTTCTCTCCGGTTTACGTTCATTTTCATTGAAATCTTGTCTTCTTCTCCTTCCTCGGCTTCTCTCGAGGATTTCTTGGCTTATTATTCTCAAATTTCGTCGCCTCTTCTCTCGTGCTCTTTCCTGCTCTTTATCCCGTTGCTCGTCACTAATATAATTTCCCGCAAGAAAAATGCGGGTTGCCAGATGCAACGCTGCCACGCGATTTCCTGGCAAGGAAAACTGCCCGAACACTCCCGTCCCTAGTGGCTGTCCTGCCTCCCCACCTTCACCCCGACAGTCTGCACGGACGGACGTACGTGACGTCATAACCAAAATTTCCATAAAAGCTGCCTATCGGTAACTTCCACGTATTTTCTCAATACTTGTGGATAGTAAAAAGCGACCAGTTCTTTGTAATCATCATCTTCGAGGAGGGAGTTGTTAAATTTCCATAGACCTGTACATCAATGTACAAGATTCGCCAAATAAACTTCCTGACTGTCTTCTGTCTCTCGATCGTAGTGATAATGATATCAAAAAGTATTTTAGCTGGACGAAATTTTATCAGCACGTACCGCCAAAGTTTGCTTGTAGTTTATGCAAACAGCTGCAGAACGGTAGCCTCCTCAATTCTCTCAGGTGTATCAAAACATGGCATTGTTTTGGAATAAAGATAAGGGCAGAAAATTGAATCTTTAAGAGTAGTTCATATTTGTAAAAGTTTCAACAAATTAACGTCACTATTCATTGATCTGGATCATTTTTTAAATGGAAAAATTTAGACCCGATTGGATTTGTTCACCGACCAGTCCTCGATTTACTGCTTTGTACTTCGAGTGTATTTCACTTGTTTTAACGTATTTTGTACAAAGTTGGTGTGTTGTTCTAGCTCCATACATCAGGAAGCAACGTACTGTTGAATTTTGTTAGTGACGCTGTTTTCATGTAGAATTGTCCTTAGTTTATTCAAGTAACCTTTATTAAACGGGAAACTTACTTTCCTTTGCGTTGCCTGAGAAATTGAATTCTAGGCTCGTCTAGTTCGAATGTAAGAAGCAACGGTAATCATAAAGATAAACGTTTTGAGGATATGGTGAGAAGTCGAAAAAGATTTGATGGAATAACACAAATAAACAAGAGTTTTTAGTGAAACATCAAAATTCCAAAGAACGAAAATTTCCTTTAAGGAGTTGGTCTAGCTCTTCATTGCAATCTTATTGTCAGACCATATTTATTGATCATATTGACAAGACTTGAAAATTATTTTTCGTTCACTCTTTTTTGTTAGAACTAGGATGAACAAAGGTTTGTAGCATATATAGTAAATCAGAAAGAATCTGCAAGAAAACGTTCTCAAACTGAACGATTAACCTTGACTTAAATTACTTTGTCTGTTTCGATCCTTTCAGTTTTTTTTATTTCAAGTGCAAATCTGAAATTAAATTAAATCCTTAATTGATACAAATCACCTGTTTCTGCCTGACGACAACAGCTATGTATTATCCTCAGTCAGGCTGGAGAAGAAACGACAGGAAATCGTCAAACAAGAGAATCAGTTTTTTGTTTGCCCACCCAAAATAATGTGTATTAATAATAAAATCTTTTCATCTCATCCGGGATGAAAACTGGTAAATAAAAAGCTTCCGTAAAATGTAATATAATATTACACTTGACTCTAACCTAGTAACGCATAAGAGCTATTTTTTGTTTAATTCTCACCTTTGAACACCGTATACTGTAAATGAGATTTTACATAAATATCAACTGTCTAGTGACCATGTTTTCCTACAATCGACATAAATGTGACAAATTTAAATGGAACCTTCAAAGAAACTGAAAAAAAATCATTTGCTTATTGAAATGAGGAAAAAGCATGTTTTACGATTTTCAGCAGGGAACGTATTTCTTTACTATAGCAGAACAGCTAGACTGTTGAGAAAAGGAACGTGATCCATTTGGAAAATCGTGGTGTTAGATGGAAAAGGTTCTGTTCGCGACGAGAATGAGGAACTGTTAGCCCAGTTTTAGCACTGTGTTATCAGAATGCCTAAAAAAACATTTGAAACTTTCCGTTAATTCCGATCGGTAAAGGGGGAAAAATCATGTTCCATTTGATTCTGTGTATCTCAAAATAAAAGAAATGAAACTAATTTAAAATTTACGCTGGGAATTAATAAAAACCCAGCAAGACTCCGTTCAAAGACTGTTTTCCTGCTACTTTGTCGTCTCCAATTTCGTAGATGAAATTTATGAATTTACATCGCATTCGAGTACTTCCTTGCGCTAGTTATTGTGAACCCTTTTTATGGTTCTTAAGTGAGTCCATAAAGGGCGGTCTTTTTCAAATTCCCAAATATAAATTTCTCAATTAGAATGACTAGCCACATTCGAGAACAAAGAGTCTTTTTATTTTGGCACATGTAAAAGAGCTGCAGTTGACAGCACAGACAAACTATTGGCTGTTAATACATGCATTTTGTCGGTTTAGTTTGACACAGCACGATTCGAGACAGGAGGCTATTATCTGCGATTATCACCGACTTTGTTAAATTGATTCAGGTCTCCTATGGAACACATATAATCACGTTCGAGCTAGTAATTGTCGAGTTGCAGAAAACAAACCTTGGCGCTTTGGCTTTCTAAGTATTGAGAAACAATCCAGCAGAAGTTGCTCTATTCCATCGAGGTGTAAAAGCTTCAACTCGTCGTCACAATGAACGAACCAAATGAAATGTCTCACGACCATGATCATGAACATGGAGCGAGAATAATTTCATCAGCAACAGTCGCCATTGTGGCAGGAATTTTCAGCTTGACATTTTCTTCAGCTACAATTTTAACGAATATTGTTCTTTTATTCACACTCTTCAGCGATCCCTACAATTATTTTCGATCTCGCAGTACCACATATTTCGTGGCAAGTCTGTCTTTGAGCGATTTTCTTTCAGGCTTGTTTGTACAGCCTTTGTATTCGGCTTGTATGCATTGCATTGGATCTGGACATGAGCAGCCCAAACTTTGGGATATTTCGCTTATTTTCTCACATGTGACTACTAAGATTTCAATCTTTACAGCTGTCGCTTTATCATTGGATAGGTATCTAGCTGTGAAGCTTTCGTGGCGATACAAAAACCTTGTAACAATCCGAAAGGTCATTGTTTGTAACATTTTCATCTGGCTGTTCTCTGTGATATTTGAAGTATCACATTCTGTTGTTGAATCCGAAAACATTTTCCATTTGCTTGATCTTCACCTTCAAACCACGGTCCCATTAGTTCTTTTGAGTTGCGTTTATGCTGCCGCTTACATTGAATTTCGTCGTTACTCAAGAAACGTCGTTGTTGGACAAGCCCTTCCAGGTGGAAGATCTCGTACATTTGTTCAGAACATTCGACTCGAAAAGAAGATAGTTTGGACAGTGGTAATAATCAATGTTGTGATATTTATATCTTTTTCGCCGTATTTAATCGCAAAGAAATTAGAAAATGGCTGTTTAAAAGAGAAAAGCAGTGAATGTAGTGGGGTGGGTTTTGAAACCTTAAAAGCTCTTTCAGTACCAAGTGTGTATAAGCTCTGCGCTAAACCTATTCCTTTACGCTTGGAGAATACCACAATACAGGCAAGCCCTAATTGCGGTTAAAAACAGGACATGCCTTTCGTGTCAAAGATAAAGTTGCTTCACAAGTACTCAGGCAGTAAACAAGCCTACGGTTCTCGCAAATGATAGTTTATTTGAACGAAAATTTTCGTGGTTGTCAACTCTCTTTGTAACTCTCCAAAAGAGCTAGACCAATGGTAAACTACAATAAAATTGACTATGATATATGTGCGAGGTTATAATGATAAAAGGGTTCTTTTGCAATTCTCGATTCTGCTTCCATGAAATGGCGACTTAAATCAAGATTGGATCCTCTCTTGCTTAACAAATTAAAATGAAAGCCGGGCTGTGCACATGCATTAATTGGAAAAAAACACTCTTTATCAAAAAGGTAATCACTTCAATTTAACACTTCATTCGGTTTAACACCGCTATTACTTACGATTTTTAAGCAGTCCTATTCGTGTCTATTGCTCTATTTTTCTCAGCTTTACATTCATTTTCATTGAAATTTTCTCTTCGTCTCCTTCCTCGGCTTCTCTCGAGGATTTCTTTGCTTAAATTTCTCAAATTTCGTCGCCTCTTCTTTCCTGCTCTTTATCCCGTTGCTCGTCACTAATAAAATTTCCCTCCAGAAAAACGCGGGTTGCCAAATGCAACGCTGCCACGCGATTTCATGCCAAGGAAAACTGGCCGAACACTCCCGTCCCTAGTGGCTGTCCTGCCTCCCCACCTCCACCCCGACAGTCTGTATACGGGCGAGCGTACGTGACGTCATAGCCAAAATTTCCATAAAAAGCTGCCTATCGGTGGCTTCTACGTATTTTCTCGATATTTGTGGATAGTAAAAAGCGATCAGTTCTTTGTAATTATCATCTTCCAAGAGGGAGTTGTTAAATTTCCATAGACCTGTACATCAATGTACAAGACTTTGATTCGCCAAATAAACTTCCTGACTGTCTTCTGAATCTCGAACGTAGTGATAATGATGTCAAAAAGTATTTTAGCTGGACGAAATTTTATGAGCACGTACCGCCAAAGTTTGCTTGTAGTTTATGCAAACGGCTGCAGAAAGGTAGCCTCCTCAATTCTCTCAGGGTGTATCAAAACATGGCATTGTTTTGGAATACAGATAAGGGCAGGAAATTGAATGTTTTAGAGTAGTTGATATTTGTAAATTTTCAACAAATTAACGTTACTATTCATTGATCTGTATCATTTTTAAAAAGGAAAAATTTAAAACCCGTGTAGATTTGTTCACCGAAGAGTCCTCGATTTACTGCTTGTCCATCGAGTATATTTGATTTGTTTTAATGTATTTTGTACAAAGTTGGTGTGTTGTTCGGGCTCCCGCATACATCAGGAAGCAATGCACCGTTGAATTTTGTTAATCAGGCTGTTTTCATGTAGAATTGTCCTTAATTTATACGAGAACCCTTTATTAAACGGGAAACTTACTTTCCTTTGCGTTGCCTGAGAAATTGAATTATGGACTCCCCTACTTCGAATTTAAGAAGGAACGGTAATCATAAAGATAAACTTTTTGAGGAAATGGTGAGAAGTCGAAAAAGATTTGATGGAATAACAGAAATAAACAAGTGTTTTTAGTGAAACTTCAAAATTCCAAAGAGGGAAAAATTCCTTTAAGGAGTTGGTCTAGCTCTTCACTGCAATCTCATTGTCAGACCATATTTATTGATCACATTAACAAGACTTGAAAATTATTTTTCATTCACTCTTTTTTGTTAGAACTAGGATGAACAAAGGTTTGTAGCATATATAGTAAATCAGTAAAGAATCTGCAAGAAAACGTTCTCAAACTGAACGATTAACCTTGACTTAAATTATTTTGTCTGTTTCGATCCTTTCAGGTTTTTATTTGAAATACAAATCTGAAATTAAATTAAACTCTTAATTGATACGAATCACCTGTTTCTGCCTGACGACAACAGCTATGTATTATCCTCAGTCAGGTTGGAGAAGAAACGACAGGAAATCGTCAAACAAGATAATCAGTTTTTTATTTGCCCACCCAAAATAATGTGTATTAATAACAAAATCTTTTCATCTCATCCGGGATGAAAACTGGTAAATAAAAACCTTCCGTAAAACGTAATATAATATTACACTTGACGCTAACCTAGTAACGCATAAGAGCTATTTTTTGTGTAATTCTCACCTTTGAAGAGCGTATACTGTAAATGAGATTTTACGTAAATATCAACTGCCTAGTGACTATGTTTTCCTACAATCGAAATAAATGTGCCAAATTTAAATGGGACCTTCAAAGAAACTGAAAACAAATCATTTGCTTATTGAAATGAGGGAAAAGCATGTTTTACGATTTTCAGCAGGGAACGTATTTCTTTACTATAGCAGGACAGCTAGACTGTTGACAAAAGGGACGTGATCCATTTGGAAAATCGTGGTGTTAGATGGAAAAGGTTCTGTTCGCGACGAGAATGAGGAACTATTAGCCCAATTTTAGCACTGTGTTATCAAAATGCCTAAAGAAACATTTAAAAATATCGGTTAATTCCGATCAGTAAATGGGGAAAAATCATGTTCCATTTGATTCTGTGTATCTTAAAATAAAAGAAATGAAACTAATTTAAAATTTACTCTAGGAATTAGTAAAAACACAGCAAGACTCCGTTCAAAGACTGTTTTCCTGCTACTTTGTCGTCTCCAATTTCGTAGATGAAATTTATTGATTTACATCGCATTCGACTACTTCCTTGCGCTAGTTATTGTGAACCCTTTTTATGGTTTTTAAGTGCGTCCATAAAGGGCGGTCTTTTTCAAATTCCAAAATATAAATTTCTCAATTAGAATGACTAGCCACATTCGAGAACAAAGAGTCTTTTTATTTTGGCACATGTAAAAGAGCTGCAGGTGACAGCACAGACAAACTATGGGCTGTTAATACAGGCATATTTTGTCGGTTTAGTTTGACACAGCACCATTCGAGACAGGAGGCTATTATCTGCGATTATCACCGACTTTGTTAAATTGATTCAGGTCTCCTATGGAATACATATAATCAAGTTCGAGCTAATAATTGTCGAGTTGCAGAAAACAAACCTTGGCGCTTTGGTTTTCTAAGTATTGAGAAACAATCCAGCAGTAGTTGCTCTATTCCATCGAGGTGTAAAAGCTTCAAATCGTCGTCACAATGAACGAAGGAAATGAAATGTCTCACGACCATGCTCATGAAGATGGAGCGAGAATAATTTCAACAGCAACAGTCGCCATTGTGGCAGGAATTTTCAGCTTGACATTTTCTTCAGCTACAATTTTAACGAACATTGTTCTTTTAGTCACACTCTTCAGCGATCCCTACAATTATTTTCGATCTCGCAGTACCACATATTTCGTGGCAAGTCTGTCTTTGAGCGATTTTCTTTCAGGCTTGTTTGTACAGCCTTTGTATTCGGCTTGTATGCTTTGCATTGGATCTGGACATGAGCAGCCCAAACTTTGCAATATTTCGCTTATTTTTTCACATGTGACTACTAAGATTTCAATCTTTACAGCTGTTGCTTTATCATTGGATAGGTATCTAGCTGTGAAGCTTTCGTGGCGATACAAAAACCTTGTAACAATCCGAAAGGTCATTGTTTGTAACATTTTCATCTGGCTGTTCTCTGTGATATTTGAAGTATCACATTCTGTTGTTGAATCCGAAAACATTTTCCATTTGCTTGATCTTCACCTTCAAACCACGGTCCCATTAGTTCTTTTGAGTTGCGTTTATGCTGCCGCTTACATTGAATTTCGTCGTTACTCAAGAAACGTCGTTGTTGGACAAGCCCTTCCAGGTGGAAGTTCTCGTACATTTGTTCAGAACATTCGACTCGAAAAGAAGATAGCTTGGACAGTCGTGATAATCAATGTTGTGATATTTATATCTTTTTCGCCGTATTTAATCGCAAAAAATTTAGAAAATGGCTGTTTAAAAGAGAAAAGCAGTGAATGTAGTGGGGTGGGTTTTGAAACCTTGAAAGCTCTTTCAGTACCAATGTTGTGTATAAGCTCTGCGCTAAACCCATTCCTTTACGCTTGGAGAATACCACAATACAGGCAAGCCCTAATTGCGGTTAAAACCAGGGCATGCCTTTCGTGTCAAAGATAAAGTTGCTTCACAAGTACTCAGGCAGTAAACAAGCCTACGGTTCTCGCAACTGATAGTTTATTTGAACGAAAAAGTCTCGTAGTTGTCAACTCTCTTTGTAACTCTGCAAAAGAACTAGACCAATAGTAAACTACAATAAAATTGACAATGATATATGTGCGAGGTTATAATGATAAAAGGGTTCTTTTGCAATTCTCGATTCTGCTTCCATGAAATGGCGACTTAAATCAAGATTGGATCCTCTCTTGCTTAACAAATTAAATTGAAAACGGCCTTGAAATCTGATTCGTTGTATAGCTTTTGTGTTTCTTTCTCATTGGCTGGGAAATTGGTGCGATTTAGAGCAAAAAATAGTGCGATTTGGGCCAATCAGAGCCAATCAGATTGCAAGGATCACCAGTGATTTCTAAATGGTGTAATAAAATTGAAAACGGGGCTGTGCACGTGCATTAATTGTCGAAAAACGCTCTTCATCAAAAAGGTAATCACTTCAATTTAACACTTTATTCGCTTTAACACCGCTATTTCCTGCGATTATTAAGCAGCTCTCTTCAGTTTTAATAATAAGTTATTTACGTTGGCCGTATAGATTAGGTGAGCGAAATATGTGAATAATAAACGAAGAAGCGAAAACAGATTGTTATCAAGCTGGAAATGCAACTTAAAGTTTATTTTGTTTTTTCTTTTTTTTTTTTTTACTTATTACTAACGTCAGGAAAAGTTGGTTTTATCAAATTAGCTCAGTGGAAAATGTCGATGTGCCAACGTGAAAAGACAAAATGACTAATGTCTCGAGTCTTGCAGTAAAAAACCTCGTATAAGAACCTAAAATTTAAGAACCTGTTAGGCAAAAATTTTCATTTTAAGCCCCCTTTTAAGAAGAACCTATTTAGTCTAAAATTTTCATTAGGTTCTTGGAGGCACAGATCAAAATACAGAAAAACAATTAGTGTAGGTTTCAGTCAGTAAGATTCAAAGAATGAACTAAAATGCTTGCTAGTACTTTGGAAAGATAAATTTACTGTATGGTTATCATCTAAACTGTATTCTAGATAATTATTTAATACAGCATTATGTTATCTGTGCCGATCGCTAGTGCCCCTATCAAATTAAGAACCTATTTACATGTTAAGAACCTAACTCACCTAAAACCCCAATAAATACCATTTCTATAAGCACCTATTTAGGCTAAGTTGGAAAACGTAAGGTTCTTATACGCGGGTTTTTACTGTACCTCTTCGTGAGTCAGCGGATTTCGGTTCCGTCGGAAACTAACCCCGTCATGGCTTTGTTTAGTTAAACCGCACTGTACTGAAATGCTTCATATAGCTTTTCTCATTAAGAAGTTTAAGTCTTTTGCAGTTTTAATATTGACCTCTGTCAACAATAAAATGACAGATGACGAATTAAAAGATCATTTCAAAAGAGGGAAAACCATTATACGAAATGCTTTATTCAAACCCTTCATGAATGGCAAATTCAGCGCCTTAACATCGCATTTACAGTTGAGCTGAGCTGATTCATTGCTCTTTAGCTACAGATATCGAGCAAGTCTCACAGGAGAGAGGGAAGGCATGCAGGATACGAGAAGTTTGGTGCTTTTATGATGAACAGCGCACAGTGTCCCGCCTGCCACTTTAATAATATAATAATAGGTTGTCTGTCGAACTCAAGAATAACATTAGCAAAGCACAAAATGAGTTGATGGTTTGAAGCCATCAGTTATAGTTGAAATGAACAAGTGTCAACAGTGGACACGCATGTGGCTCTGAAGTCCAAAGTCCGAGGCACACACACGGCCACAGATTGGGCATGGTGTGCTACCAGTTGTGATTGTGTCCTTCGCTGCTCTTTTATGGCGATCCCTAGCCTCTGCAATACACAGGCGGTGGTCAAGCTCGAATTTTCTTGCAGCTTTCTGGACAGTCGCTCGCCATCCAGATCTATTGGCTGCGGCAGTCTCCAGTTCGTTTGGTTGAATTCCTGCCCATTTTAGGTTGGACTTGAGGTTGTCCTTGTATCTCTTCTTGGGTCGGCCTTGGTTGCATCTGCCCTGAGATAGCTCTCCGTAGAAAAGCTGGCGAGGAATCCTGGATTCGTCCATTCCGATGACATGACCAGTCCAGCGTAGTCCACCCAGGCTAGTGGAGGGAAGGAGGCACCCTACTGCTCCTTTCTAGACCGGCTCCAAGCTAGGTCTAGCCACTACCCCACTTTACACAACGTCCCACAACGTCGCGTTTTTTTTTTTGTTCGTAAGTTGGTGTGTAAGTGACTCTTGAAAAAGAAACCATTTTGATGGATGTGCCGCCCGATAGACAACTTTCATAAATGGGGACTACCTTAAAATTCTGTTGTATTTATGTTTTTGAAAGAAATATTCTTTTGAAATTTTCTGGTTGGTGCGAGACTAGAAAGACTTATTGGCATTAAAACAAAAGAATATTTTATTTGGCCTTCATTATGAAATAGGTCTATAGAGTAGGGTTTTTGAAGTGCTCAGTCCTTAAGATAGGGTGACTAAATTGCAGTATCCACCCCAACGCGCAAATGGTCTTTTAAAACTGTACTACACTCCTGATTACACGTTTTCAAGTTTAACAAAGCGATTTTAAAGTGACGTTTGTAGCTTGTATTGCCGTAAGTGCAAGGCCTTTTGGGCTTAAAAAGGGTACCAAATCTCGATTTTCTACCCTTGAATAGGGTCGGGCTTTGAGAACCTTGGCGGCACAAACCTATCTTTAAGTGTCGGGAGTACCCCTCCAGGGGGAGTACCTTGCTGCCTTGCTTTTTGATTTCATTACCAAGAAGTAGGTATCAAGAAGTGGCCTATTGTAGTGGGTCCAATTCGTTTTGACAACTTTAACCAATAGCCTTTTGTTGTTATTTGCGCTGAGGGAATTGGGCCGAGAATGGACGCGGGGGACGCGTACAAAAATTATATCTTAGAAGCAATGTACCAACAACGAGTGCGAGTGTTTCATCGTAGGTTCCAACGGTGACCGAGAAATGTTTGTGATATTTCTCCTTAATTTTACGAAAACTCATTGTGATTACGTGTTTATAACATAAGGGCAATTATTTTTTGTCATAGTCGAAGCACACCAAACAGTTACAGTGTAGGCAAACGGAGTAAAAAAACGGGCCCCTTGTGTGGGCCCAGTTCCATCAGTAGGGCTAACGCTCACATGGTTCATATGGGATAGAAATCTAGCACTTCACGTTACACTACACTCTCTTCAGTTAATTCGGAGTAAAAAAACACTTGTTCGCTCGCATTTTAGAGCAAAACAAACAAACAAATCAACTATTTCTTTTTATCGCGGCCTGATTTAGTGACTTAATATCATTCGAAGCAGATTTATTCGCTTTCGTAGAATGTAAAGGCTGCCTCTTTAACAGAAAAATTAGTGAATACAAGACAATACAAGCGCGATGACTTAACTGGGATGTAATTTACTTTTTTAACAATTTTCTTTCCTTGAAGAAAAAGGCTTATATTGTTGACCCTCTCTTGACCTTCCACTTTCCCAAACCTTTGACATGCGCAATAAGCATGTGCTTTAATCGTAGTTTTTATTTGCTTGTGTCAGCGGAGTTTTAACAAAACAGAAGAGTATAGGATGGAATGAAACATCAACAGCAAAAATGGACCTTCACCGGCGTTAAGGGATTCGTTGAGAAAACTGACACCGATGACAGGAAAATAATGTGACTTTATTGTCAAGGGTCAGATTTTGTTATATATATCTTTATATCTGTTGATTAAAACCTCTGATTCGTGACTTACCACTCGCAGTATGCAAGTATTGTCAAGTGAGAAAAGCAGAGAGGCAGTTCAGTCACGCTGTATTTGAGCCTTTAAGGCGCGCCAGCGCGATCGCGCATGATTTTTGAGGCGCACATCCGAAAATTTAGTCGCATGTGCGATCATTTGGTCGTTAACTGGACCTTATCAAAGCGAAAAATCTTCTGGAGATATGCCGAAAAGCAGCCCTAAACAAACTAAAAATAAACACTCAGCTTTAAGTTTATATCCATCCGATGCTTGACTTGAAGAACTGCGGAGCAACCAGTGTGGTCCTGACCTCAGCCATGTATTTCAAACCTGGATTGAAACCGGCGAAAAATGCAGAAAAAAAAATAATTAAACCGTTTTCTACTTGAACACGAAAAGCGTCGGCCGTTAAGAGCTTTAGTTGACGTAGTATGGCCGTGTAGCCGCGTCGGGCCACAAAAAGCCCGCGAAAAATGTTTTGTAGTTAACCAGGCTTGAGCCTGTGATCCAATCGAAAAAGAAAAAAAAACAGAACAGTGGCTGGTCAGCTGGTCCAAAAAACAGCTGACCTCGATGAGCTCTAAACTTGAGCACGCGAAATGTTCACGTGATACTGGCCAGCGGATGCCTTGTTTTGACAGGTGTCAATTGACCATAACAAAGATGTACGCTGTAAACTAGCTGTAGTGTCAGCTGGAGTATGGCCTCGATATGGTCAGGTGATACTGGTCACATTGGCATACATGGAGAGTGGACGGAGGCCCGGTCACCAAAACCACTCGCACAGATGGGTTACCATGTTTTCTTACCAATGGTGCTCTGCGCGCGCGCCTTCTGCGCGCGGAGCTCCTCTATTGATCTGTTCCTCTCCAGTGTTGTTTCATAATAATTATTTATGTTTATAACAGGACTCTTGTGATATAGCTTTGGATCACTCCTGATGAAGACAGAACTAGACATGAATGTTGAAACGTTGTTTCTTTGAATTATAACTTTTTAAGCTACAGTACATTCATAACTGCTCAAGCCAGAGTATGTGTAGCATAAAACCACATCTATGTATTTGTGTTTTGTTTTTTCATTTAGAGAGGTGATGGAATGTATGCAGTGATACTTGTTCCTACAAGAGAGGTGAAGTTAACTCGTTTACATGTATTTCTCACTCACTCACTCACTCACTTGGTCGCCCAAAGGCGGACGATCACATGGCTCCTCCAGCCTTTCTGCTCCTTCATCAAAGAAGATATCTCATGAAAACTTGATCTTCCTGTGACCTTTTTCAGCGTTGCGATGTACATTGTATGTACTTCTACTGTACATAATCTTTCAAGAGTAATAATCAAAAGAAATAATAGTGCCAAAATGGTTTACAGGACCTAAATGTAATTTAAAAGAAAAAATGATATTGTAAAAATAAAAATTAAGTCATTCGGAATAATTATTGAAATGATATCATTGAATAAAAGATAGAGCGAGTTTCAGTTGAGTGTCGTAACACCAAAACCAAAGTAATTACTTTGGCTAATCAAAAAGGACGGAGACAATCCAGTAAACCAATCAAAACTTGAAGTAATTACACGTAGCCGACACAAAGCGCGGGAAATTGTGCACGCGCGAGCCACGGTTGGTTTTGGTTTCAGTTCTGATTGGTTGAAAATGTGGCGCGAGAACTTTGAACCAAGCACTGAGTGAAGTAATGCAAAACCAAAGCAATTCGCTAATTACTTTCGACACTCAATTGAAAACCGCTACGTGTATACAAATTACGGGTTATAGACGAAAGATGCAAGTGATCCTCCCACTTGTCTGGACAATGAAAAATTGAGGTGGAGACCCTGTTGAGGTTGCCTGAATTTGTTCAGCTGTAAGTCCAAGGCTCTCTTCTATCTTTCAAGTATCATTGCAGTTGTCACAATTTACATCATCAGGTTGCTCAGCATGGACAACTGAGAAGGAACTTAAATCTGTTACTTACGAACAGAAGGTTCAGTATAGCACCTGAACTACAGCTGTTGTTGGCAAGACTGCTCTTGCAAGTGTCTTTTTAACAATTATTCTACGAGGGAGCGCTGGATATGAAGTGATAGATAGCCAACGAGACGCGTAGCGCCGAGTTGGTTATAATCATTTTAGATCCAACAAGCCCGAGAAGAGTAATTATTGTTTTATTAAAAACTCCATGGTTTTCACGGGGGTAGTA
>OX421447.1:13614073-13634073 GCA_949126865.1 Montipora capitata
TGTAGCCCCAACAAAGACATTGACATTTATCTTTACGCAAACAACAACGGTGTGCCCAGTTTAGTGATTGTTATTCAAAGGCAGCCTCGGGCTTCGCAATTAACGTCTATTCGATTTGGAGCGTAGAGAGGAAAAAACTACGCGGCAGGATTTTACTATTATGAAACCATGTAATTGCAGTACGTATCATTTTACCTTGAGTTTCGATGGCACTTTCTCCACTTGCTCATCCTTGCGTCATTGATTCATGGGAATCTTCATCAAGTTCTTCTAATGGCCTGCAACCCATATCATATCATCCTCATCCTCTTCACTTTCTTTCAAGCCACCCTTTTCTCCATATTCCTCTGGATCACTTTGATCAGAGTCAGGAAGGAACAGTGAGCTGGATGCTGGGCTGATTAATTTAGCAGAAAGCTGTGATGTTTAATTGCCATTTAATGGAGACGAAAGGTCACTTTCCGTGTCCGGTTCCAGGCAATCGCAGGATGACGAGAAAGGAGAAGAAGGATCTGGATTTTCAAGTTCGCTACTTGCAAGATTCATTTGAGACAGTGTGGTGCGTTAACGCTCTAAGATAAGAGCCGTGCGGCTGGACTCTGTGCGTACTTGCATGCATGTCTCCAAATAGAGTGACAACCGGAAATATCTTGAGAATATGCGGTTGAGTTTATGGTAACACGAATGGTACTTTACGGGAATGAACATGCAACGACCTCAATTTTTTTGTGCGAATAAAAAGTAAGGAATCTTGGCCTGTAAGAGGTTAGGAAATCGCTGCTTGCGAGATTCACTGGAGGCGATGTAGTGCGTTAACGTTAACGCTCTCAAAAAAGTACCGTACAGCTGGACTCTAACTAACAGTGCGTACGATACATGGCGCCAAAGAGGGTGACAACCGGAAATATCGTGAGAATATGTGGTTGAGTTTATCGTGACACCAAATGTTACCTTACGATCAACATGCAATGACCTCAATTTTTCTTTTGTGCGAATAAAAAGTGAGAAATCTTCGTCTGTAAGAGGTTAGGAAATCGCTACCCGCAAGATTCACTGGAGAGGGTGAGGTGTGTTAACGAGTCTAAATCGTATGTTCGTATTTCCATCGTTGCATCCATGTCGCTAATGCGAGTGACAACCGGAAATATTGCATTGTCTATAATTTACCGATAGCTGAATTTATCATGACACCAAACGGTACCCTTGCGGATATGAACATGCAACATACAATGATGCAATGCACGAGTTTTTAGCACAAATAAAAACTAACAAATGAAGTATGAAACAAAATTTGATAAGCCGAAAAAAAAGTTAGAGATCTTTGATTCGCAAAGCCCTCCACCGCAAGGTGAATGACCCATTTTATCTCTCACACGTGACACTGGTGACATCCATCTGTCATGACGCTGATAATCATGGGTGGGAATTTCTTCTGTCCTTCTGGCACGAAAAAGAAAAACTTGAGAAGTGGGAAATACTAAACTTTGTTGAAGGTTTTTCGTAGCCCGGCGATTCATGTTTGGTTTTCAAAAGCATGACAAATGCTTAATGTCCAGAGGTAAGACACAGGAATCAGTTGCATAATATTTTTTCTTCTTGGAACAAGGAATGTGATTCCAAGATGTTTCCTGCGTAAATGAAACGACATTGTTTTCCGCACGCTATCTTGGTTCTTGCGTGTTTTTACAAAACCACAGATTCTCAACAGGAGCAATATAAATTGGGGTGTCATTCGCGTATCGTTACAGACTGTTCTTAGCCGAGGTGTTAATCAAGGATCTTGTTTTTTTTTTCCAAATTGTAGTTAAGATATTTTTTGCAACGAGCAAAATTATGAGCAAAGGTAAAAATGGTAAGAGCGACAGACCCGAGACAGGAAAATGGTGGTTTAGACTTAACGATATTTATACAAAAACGGAAAAGGACATTAACTGTCAGCGGCAAGGAGATGGCAAATGTTATCGCTGTTGCTGAAAGTTCGGATACCTCTTCTATTAAGGTACATTGCTTACTTACTTTTCTGAATACTGTGCAAAGAACGAAAAGAGAAGTGACATCATTGGCTTATTTAGGTCTTTTCATTCTACAGGTCATGTTCTCCAACCTATCTGCCGGTGTAAGGCTAGATTTAGGCAAATTCGACATCCTTGTAAACGATTTCTCGAAACAATTTATGGGTTACACTGTTTCCAGTCGTCAGTTTGCTGACAGATTTAAAGGAATTCAAGAAAGCAACCAAACAGTGGATGAAAGGCCATCACTTTCGCTTTCTCCAGTGGTTTCAGACGTTGGTTTCTCAAGGGGGATCGCAAGATCGTACTAACGAGCCAAGTACTCACGCTGGCAAATGGAAACCTGGCTTTGAGGTCAATGAAGAGCCCAGAAATTCGATGAGAGCAAAGGCAGATGACCACTAAAGAGATGAAACAGATGGGGCGTGTTTCATCAAAAAGTAGAGGGAATGTTTTCTATCCCAGGTATGTTGAACGTGACTATCGTCGTAGCGTAATAAGAAACCAGCTCACTTATCATCTATTTTTAGAATTACTGCTATCGAAATGCTCAAATATTCATTTTGTGAAATACAGGTTTAAATTTCGTTTCGTTTCCTCTCGTTTTGCAAATTACAGTAAGCCGTTTTAAACAAATGAAAACCTTTTAATATTCTAAGTAACAATGTAGTGGTTTTCGCCTTGACATAAATTCTATAATCAAAATCGAGGTTTTATAAATTTTTATTTGGACTACTTTGACAATATAAATCTAGAATTAAGCCTTTTTACAAGTTTCCAGTGCCGTAGCGTCTTTGTTTTAGAGAATTTTAAATTTCCGAGTTTTCACTTTGCGTGATACACTAAGATAGTGACTGTCTGGTTTAATTTTAAATTGTCGACATATTTGAAGTATTGGGAGATTGTGCCTATAAGTGTGTATACCAGCTCACGAGAGAAAAGAAATTGTTTTCATTGCAAAGTGAATTCTAGATGTATCGGAGTAAATTCTAGTTATAGTGTAAAAAGAGAAAACACCCCGTGCAAAACACACATGCATGTGTGAGGAACTTAATGCGGAGTTGCCGAAAGGAATTCAAATTTTTCAGTTACTACGTTTATTGCAACAGCTCAGAGCTGCAATTGCTTTTTACTGGATTTATGTATGTTAGACTAGCCAGGGTTGTCATTCTAATCTTCTAAGATGTATTCACTAAACAAATGTAGGCCAAGAATGGTCACTCAGCCTCAGCAAAAATACATTTAACGGCCATCATTGAACTAGTAAAGTAGGATATAAATCAGGAATCAAAAATAATTAATCTTAGAGAGTTATCGAACTCACCGATATATACAGGATATTACACGGTGGCGAGAAGATATGAATTTTATGTTCGAGTGGCAACAACAATATCTCACGAGTGAGCGAAGCGAACGAGTGAGATATTGTTCTTGCCACGAGAACATAAAATTCATATCTTCTCGCCACCGTGTAATGTTCTTTTTATTATATGGAGACTAAATATTGAATATTTCCGATTTTATTGTGTTTCAAAGTAGTCAAGTTTTCGCAGATTTGCCGAAAACGTGAAAGAAATGTACAAAAACTAAAAATGCACGTGCAGAGCGTGCAAAGCTATTGTTTTTGCTCATTAAAGATGCAAAATTTGTGACGTTTTCGTTGCCGTCGCGTCGAAGATCTTAAACTCCCCATTCTAAACAACAAACGCGGCGCGAGAAACCAATTCAACAAAAGCAAAAGGCGGGAATCGTGACGTCATTGAACGATACGACACTCACAAAGGTGACATACGGAAAATACGCCACTCGGGTCCCGGATGAAGTAGCGTATGGAATCTACGAGTGGTTTAGTTCCCAGTAAAACACTCTCCTCCATATAATAAAAATATATCAGTCCTCTAACTCTCTCTAAGTAAATAAATTAAATCACACGCGTTTCGAACGTGACACTTGAGATTATGTTTGTTGCGAAGATCGTCCACGTTCTGAGGTAGTTACTGAGCAATAAGATATTTCTTTGTCAGTTTATCTAGTTTTATGGGCAAGAATATGTGCTGATGACAGGCAACGAATACGTGTCGAAGATGACGTTACAAATTTCAACTAACATAGCTTTTTCTTAAGATGTTTCTTGGTTTTATCATTTTTAGCATCACCAGCCAAGGCAAGTCTCAAACGCCGGAAGAACTGTGTTGTCGTGGATTCAGACGAGGAAACTTTAATGAGCATAAGACAAAGCTTGGAGCAGGATGTGCTTGAGGAAGATAACAGTGAATAGGCGAACACCGTTAACGAATATTAAATTTCGAAATTCATGATTTAAGTGTTTTCTTCTTGAACGGAGCGAATTCAATGCAACGTTGTAAATAAATTATTTGTGATACTGGAGAGGTTATGCCGTTGTCTTAATCCTATACCATAGAGAATAAGAGGGATTCCGCAAATTTCTAAAACAAGTTGCGTCGCGATTAATGGTTCCGGAAATTTTTTAAACCAGTAGCACATTTACCGTGACATTAATCTTAGTGCAAAGGTTAGTGGCTCCAGTGTCTTTGGACATTGTTAGGAAAATTAACTCGTTTCGGAAGTGGTATCGGAAATTTCTGAAACCATCCATCATTCAAGCTGGTTTCAAAAAAAATTTCGAAACAAATAATTGCTAATTTCCCTCACCTTCACGTGTGGTCAGCTGCAGGGGTTTCAAAAATTTCTGAAACCGGCAGTGGTTAACTGCCCTCGTTTTTAGCAATGGTGAAGACAAACTGTTTCGGGAATTTCTGAAACCAGTAACGGGTAATTGCCGCTCCTGTTAAAGTTATGGTGAAGATAGTGGTTTCCGAAATTTCTGAGGCCAGCCTTCACAATGTCTTCCAAAGTTATTTTTTCGAGCCACCCACAAATGGAGATGACACGGTGTTCGACTGAACGCCATCGTTCAAATGAAAGTAAACGGTAAATACTTGGACAAAAAGTGGACGAGAGGGATTTTCCCAGCCGAAAGGACATTTTTGGCGGCCAGATAATTCACTTTCCTCGAAATATCAGCCGAAAATTAAAATTCCGTCAAGGATTCAAAACCGACAACCGATTTTTGTTAACTTTAGAATATCCCCCAAGGTTTTGGAACGTGTTCCATTCACACCTACAGTGTAAAGCGCCCCTACTCAGTGAGTAAAATCGTTTGGTGTCAGCTAAAGTGAAATCTATACGTTAAAACTCTCAGTGGGGAAGGGTTAAAGGGGACAAAGGTTAAAATACTAAAGGTTGTTGATCCATTGACTCCTAAAGTAAACCGCCCCTCATTGACGAGCAAAATCTTCCTGCATTAGAGTAAAATCTAGAAGTATCACTGTCAGGTGTAGCCTGCACGCAGCCGGACATGTTATTCTTCCTAAACATTTTTGTCTTCCCCCTTTTACAGATAGAATAGAGATTAGATAGGGATTAGACGAGGGATTGCGCCTAATGTATCTTGAATTGCAAGTGCTACTCTCGGCGAATCTGGTAAAGCAGGTAACAACACTGCGCCTCTTCGGGGAAAATCGTTGAGGACAACAAATCACACGTCTACTACTCCTTTGTAAGTTGTTTTCTTGTCCCAACCCACCGCCCCCAGACTGCTGTGAGCAGGCTTCTTGTTTCGTACTAAACACAGACCTTTATCCTTTGTTTGTTTGTTTGTACATGTAGATTAAGAAAAGGCTTTAACGTTCTTGTTGCTACTCCAGGGAGGTTTTTAGATCATATAGAGGTAAGACATTGCCGAATACAACCCAGAAAGCTCTCGGGCCTCAAAGAGGTTATTCGGGATACTTGGAAAAAATCTGAGTGTTCTCGGAAGGGGATCATGAGTCATTTCCTGCTAGCAGAGCGAGCCTGCTTTCTTTTGTATTTACCCAACTGACGGACAGAAGGTAACGACCAGGCTTTGCCCTGAAACTCTCTCACTGCATTGAGTATTGGCCATACTGATTGCGACCATATTGGGCGATCTCATTAAAAGACAGTGCAAGGCCGCCTTAGGTATGGCGGGGAGCGGGCGTTTTGAACAGCACTCTCCGAAGTCTTGGAGGGCACTTGAGTTAAGCGAGCGATTTTTAACTTAAGGCATAGGTCTCTTTTTCTCCTCATCAGCTTAGAAAAGAAACAAAGAGGAAAGATGCTTCTGTTAGCAGGAAATAGGGATCAAATTTGTGACCTTCCGATTACCAGTGCTAGTTCGGTTGCTCTACCACTGAGTTATGGGAGACACGATTGAGGAGGTCCATGAAGAAATGTTCAGATGACAATAACAGTATCTAGCTACACTGTCAAGACTAAAGTTGTTGCTTACTGGCATTCAGTTCTTGAAAACGATTTTTTCAGTTCCCGTACTCGAAAGTGTAGGTTGGAAATGAATGACGATCCCGCAGTAATTTCTTGATATTTAGCCTTTCGTTTCTGCTTTAGAAAACAAAGAGTTTGGAGTTGAAGAGACTTCGATGGATAGTCCTGGATGAGGCTGACAGGTTCGTGTGACTATAGGGGTTGTTTTACAGGCGTCACTCTACCGGTTAGGCCTGTGGACATATTTGTGAAACATTTCAAAATGCATGCCGAAGTGATGTGATGTGATGTGTCGAGAAATACAAGCGATAAACGTTGCAAAGTCTTCTCATAACACTTCGCGTATTGTAGAAAAAAACTGAGCGTGCCTCTCGTTGCTTGCAATCTGGGAAATGAGTTTGTTGCACTTTGTTTCGAGAAGGTGCATTTGAATGCTGTATGCACTGTCCTGTGCATAAGAAAAAGCTCTAGCTGACTGTCATCATATTTTTCTCGTAGGCTACTAGACCTTGGTTTTGAGAAGGACGTATGTTCCATTCTCACTGCCATCAACACAGCACTGTTTCCTGGCGTTAGGTGTCAAAGCGTATTGCTTTCCGCCACACTCACTGAAGGTACCGTGACATTGTTGAACACAATGGCATTTTTGAGACAAACGTGGTACCAGAAAACTATGCTGAAAGGAAATCATGCGATATGGAACATGAATAAGGTCTTTAAGCGTTATTTTTTTTTTAACATTTGCGGCAACGATGTTTCATACAGATCTTCGTTTTTACCAAGAATGGAAACCTGATCAGATTTATTTATAAAATCACAATCTGCAACTTCCACCCTCGGCGCTTTTCGTCGCCTCCCTTTTCGTTGAGAAAAAGACCATTATTGGTTGCTGCTTTTCGGGAGGCTGAGAAAATTTCTCAACATCACTCTTCGTGTTCCCTTTGATTTCTGAAACCACGTAGAATTTGCATGGTTGTGCAACCAGGGGCTCTCTCGACGACAAGGGACCTACGGAAGGTCAGGAAATGTATCAAGGGTGGAGGGGGTGGGGGTGCATCGCTAGTTAGAACATCCGACAAAGTAAACTGGAAATATGGGATTCGAACAAAGCTTGTGGTTGCCGATGAACTGGTTTTCGGTGTTTCTAGAGTTTGCGACGCTTAAGTCCGAAATCTTCTTACATAAAGTGGACCATTTTGGGCGTAACGGATGCTAATTTATCAGGGAAAAAATATCGATGCCTATACATGCAGTTTTGTGGGTGATTGGTATCAACCCAATCTATCCCTTCAGAAATTCTGGATTTGCCCTTAAGAATTCATCTGTATGAGGCCGTTTGTCTTTTTCGACTTATAATGTAATTTACATAGAAATTTGTTTTGTAATTTAAATTGCATAGTTGTTTTGCAGGAGTGCAGAGACTTGCAGGTGTTAGCCTTCATGAGCCCCTATTTATTGACGTAATGGTAACACTGGACGAAAAAGGCACTAAGCTGGTTGCTGATGTTCAAGGCGAACTACAGGTCTGCTTACTCTGCTTACTGAGGATTGTTATTCAGAATGCTTAATCACTTGTTCTGTCTTGTCACAGGACCTTTCACCTCCAGAATGTTAAGCAAACCTGATCTCAAATATTATTTATCTCTCGACCCTCAATAAATGTAAGAAAAGATATTTTTCTCCTACGGCCAAGGCAGTGAGAGGCTCGGAAATTTCCAGAGATGACGTCACATCCTGTTTGCTTTCCTGTCTTTATAGAATTTCTGCATTGCAGAGAAAATTGTGAGGTCAGCTATGGAAGAGCGCTATGCCCATCTTTATTCCGGCCATGAGATGAGTGGATGGTAGCTTTGCTTTTATGGTTTCGTGAGAAGAAGCCGGGGCAATAAAAACGCGTTGGGATGTTTGTCCCCGGCTTTGGTGCACATACGTAAAGTTGACGTGTTTCGCTTCGAGGCGAAGCCGAGAGTTTTTACACTTGATAATACGCGACTGCGAGTTTTTTGAACAGTACCTCAACTTCACGTAGCCGCCAACAGGCTTTTCAGAATGATCATACACTACCAGGTAGAAAGGTTCATACACGTGATCGATTTGCGTCGTGTGGTAGGCAAATATGCTCATGAATTAATGTTGAGTTTTTGGATTGAAGATAAGGTAAGAGACACTCCATGACGTTTTTCATACAGAGTGCATTTCATTGCCCTCGTACGATACACTGAATCATACACACGCATTATTAATGTTAGGGTTAGGGTTAGGGTTGGCTAATTGGGGACACATATGGTATAATTATGTTAAACATTTCTTAAAATTACAGCATAAAATATCCTACGGCCGTGCATCTCATCTCCCAGTTTCTTGCTCCATATCATTTTCGTAAACGCTCCTAGCGAAATACAACGCCTCTTTTTTTTAGTTAACTTCGACCATAAAAGCGGCCCCTGAATTCTAATTGAGTGCTTTCTATAAGTTACAGTTTTCGAAGCTAGGAATTTTAAATCCTGATTTCTTAAATTTTATGTCCTGCTGTTAACATCATTAACTTGAAGTAGGTTCCTTATATATGTAGGTGTTAGCAAGAGAGTATGAAAGTAAGAGAGGTAATCCCTCATATTGGCCCTATTCCCATCTTAATCCCTCTTAAGTTATTTTTAGATCTCCTGCGAGATCCGTTATTCCCACGAGGGTTAACTGATAGCCAATCATATGTCCCCATTTTCGCAAACGACGCGAATCATTGCATGAGAATTCGCTCAGCTGTCAAAATTGGTAAAAATAGGGACATATGATTGGCTATCAGTAAACCCTCGTGGAAATACCGGATCTCGCAGGAGATCTAGAAATAACTTAAGAGGGATTACGATGGGAATAGGGCCAATATGAGGGATTACATCTCTTACCTTAAAACTCTCTTGGTGTAAGATAATTCTGTAACCTTGTACATTAAAATTAGTAGACCTTGTAATCTCCTCTCGTTCAAAGTATGCAGTTTAGCTTTTTGAAGAAGGTTCTCGTATTTCATGGAGTTGTTGTTGTGTACCACGTGTAGTGCCGTCTCTTGCAAACCTTTGTAGTTTATGTCGATCGGATGGTCTCGAAAAATACCGCACTAAGTGGAAGTAAGTTAAATTTGGCAATTTAGCAGTTTTGTAAAGGCGCAACGGATATTTATCACAATTTACCCGAGGAAGATTTTCTCGATACCACAATATCATTCTCTTTCCATCGTCCCTTGCCTCCTCCTCAACAACCTTACTTGACTCTCCTACCACATATGTTTGATGATCATCAGTGTACGTGGAGATTCTGGCTTCCTCTATGTGATCTGGTAGATGATTTGGAAATTTAAAATGTTTATCATTAGCGATCCGAATGTGGGCCACAAGTTTATCAGTTTATAACTGTCACATGTTTATTCTCTTTAAATAAAGGCGTTACTAACTAACTAACTAACCTAACTAACCTAACTAACCTAACTAACTAACTAACTAACTAACTAACTAACTAATTAAGGACAGCCTCCCACTGTTACCATCCAGTCACTGGTAATTGGCCGCAGTCATTTGATTCTGTTCTCTCTGTATGCAAAGAAGGATCACATCAGATTGAACGGCATTCCCAGAAAAACTGTAGGCTTGCAGTTTATTGATCAAGAGAGGGACCCAGTCACAGGCTCATATCAGATGACAAAACTCCAATTCATTTCTTACAGTCTCGTTCCGCTTTCCAGTTCTCAACAAGTCTCAGCAGAGCAGTTTCACAACTCTGTCCCAAGACCTCGACCACGTTGTCGGATGGTTGAACCAAAACTATCTCATGTTAAATCACTCGAAGACCAAAGTTATGCTTAAGGGAACCCACCAAAAACTGAGCTCAGTCCAGTCATTCACAGTTAGTGTTAATGACAAAGATCTTGAAAGGGTATACATATTTAAATATCTGGGCGTGATTCTGGATCCATGCCTAACATGGAACGAACACATTGAACATATCGGAAATAAAATCTCGTCCCGCCTTGGAATGCTACGTAGAGCCCGAAAAGTCACCCCAAAAGAAGCTTGCATTACTCTGTTTAATGCTATGGTTCTACCGTTATTCGATTACTGTTGTGTTGTGTGGGATGGTTGCAGTCAGGGAAACATGAACTACCTTGACCGTCTTCTCAAGCGAGCTTCGGGAATAATTGCGGGTCGCAAGGCTACGGATACCGATATGCAGCAAACATTGAAGTGGCCATCCCTAGAATGCCGGAGAGAACACCAAAAGTTCATACAGGTCTATAAGTGTATCAATGGCTTGGCTCCAGCATATCTACTAGACGACTTCCACTCCTCGGAGCAGATCCATAACTACGACACTAGGAACAAAGACCTTATCCGCCTACCTCTTTCCAAGACTACTAAATTTCAAACATCTTTTAAGTACAATGCCGCCAAATCCTGGAACACTCTTCCTCGTAACTTACGCCATGATCAGTCTCTCACTAGTTTTAAACTGAGGGTCAAGAAACATCTAAATCATCTTAGTTAATTTTTCACCTTCATGAACTCTTCGAATGATTTTTTGCTTTCATTTATATATTTTATCACTTATACATATCATTTTGTACAGATCTCCATTTAAACCAGCTATGCTGAACTGAACTGAAATTTTTGTATAAATAATGTATATAAATATAAAATAAATTATGGCGTCGTCAATCTTCGCATCCATAACTTCACTCGCCTGTGTCGTATCTCCCGTATACTATTTTTTCCAGGCCGCAGTAGTTCAAACGATCGATAGCGCTATCCGCCGGATAAATTACTATCCTAGATGGATAACTCAATTGGTTTTTCAAGTGTTTATCCACTGGATAGTGATTTATCCGGCGGACAGCGCTATCCATCGTTTGAACAACTGGCACCAGATCAAAAAGAATCTTCCCCTCCTTTAGATCTTGTCGTGAACTGTTAAGGTGTAGGTCTCCTATGACAACAAAAAATAGCTTTTGTGAGGACACCAGGGACAGAGATCATCTGATTGCATGCTCCTCAAGTGTCGAAAAGTATCCGGTTCCCGTCACTTTGAGCTACCGATGTATTCCCACTACAACAACATCCTTGCCTCCAAATGTGGATTGTATCACTAGCAGTTCGATGGTCTTGAGAGAAATGAGAGCATACTTTTCGTTTTGATGTTTTTTTATAGGTTTCAAATGAAGCGAGTTACTCAACTCCTCAACAGTTATAACAGTTCTTTATCGTGGTTCCAAGCAAACTGCGTCTGGTCACTTTGGCAGCATTTCTGCTTTGGAAGAACAAGGCCAAGGTAACATATTGAGATCACTGATTGAAAGAAATTGGTAGAAATTGTTTTAGTACCGCTAACCTTTAGTTTTTGCAAAATTCAAATTTTATTACCACAAAACATCTTCACTGAAACATCATAATTCCTTGCATCTCTCCCTTTGTGTCCCTCTATTCCAAAGGAAGAAACGGAGAGATCCTGAGTGGCAACACCGCCTGTTATACAGACAAATGAAGGACGATATCGCCATGGTCAACTGATTCAGACGTTTTCTCACCAATTTCATTTTTGTAGGAAACATCAGCTGCCAAGATGATAGTATTCTTGTCCAGTCGAGATTCTGTGGATTTCCACTGCGATCTTTTCAAAGAGTGCATTCTGTCTTTTTCAGGTTAGTTGTTTCGTAGGAATAATTTTGCTCCGAGCAATGGGCCATTTCCGAGTTGCCGTTTGTCTCGGTTTCGAAGTGAGTCTTGGTGCTCAACTATTGTAAGGGAAATGAGTTTGATTTGCATAAGAATACGCAACTCATTTCCATTTGAATGGTTGTGCACTAGGACTCGCTTTGAAACTGAGGCATGCAGCAACTCGGAAATGGGCTATTATGTACTTGGCACACTATTTTGGATTGCCATCATATGTACGGCAATTGCCCCTGTAATTTATCTGAGCCCAGCTCCGACCAGTGTCCCGTAGCGCAGTGGTAGTGCGCCCGAACTTGGCTATCGGAAGGTCGTACGTGTGGCTCCTGTTCGGGGCTACTCGGAGGATCATGTTCGGACTGTGCCCGCGCGTCACTACGTCATGAAACTGGATTGTCATTGTTGCTATCCCCTTTTTGCAGAATCGCAGCTGGCGTTCTTTAAGCTTCATGGAAATATGTCGCAACAGGAGAGGACAGCTGTATTCAAGAATTTCAGCCAAGCCAAAAATGGGATTTTGCTTTGCACGGTTAGTGCTCCTTTATTATCAACGAATATGTTCGTAACAAAAATGTTTATTCGACGCTTAAAAGAAATTCGCACCTATTGTTTTCGCTCATTTGCATCAGGTTCGGCACATGAAAAGCTCGACGTTTGAACCGGGCCTTAGATAATATCAATCTTGGTTGTTTCCTTATAGGATGTCGCTGCCAGAGGACTCGATTTACCCCATGTAAATTGGATTGTTCAGGTAAGGATATCAACTTTTTGGATGTTTTAAAAAGCTCGATTGGACGGTTCCTTTCCCCAAAAAAAGCCGAAGGGTCTCTCGAAAAGTTTGAAAAAGAAAAAGAAAAGTCAAATATTCGCAGTTTTCAGCTGTGATTTTAACACGCGACCATAGTATTATAGAATAAGGCAATTTTCAATAGCCTTCAATAGATAGCAAGGTATAAAACTAGACAAAGTGGATTGTGGAACGGGGAAGCTTTGTTTAGAATAGGGTTAGCATAGGGCCATCGTGTTATAATCTATCTGCTTTTGAAAAAGTACTACATAATCTCGGATCTGTACAAAATTGGGGTGATATACCTGATAAGATGAGACACTAGCTTTGTTTAGCTACTCTCAAGAGAGTATGCTACTCTTCAATTCGAGTTTAAGTAACGTTTATGTACGTAATCTTTGTGCAGTTCTCTAAATTTTACAAAAAACTCATTACCGCCTTCCCAATGATTTGTCAGCTTTTATAGATAACGTTCTGGTGTAAAATTGAGGAGGTCGCTTAGTGTACCGAGTTCTTTTAACTTTTGCACTCAATTCTTTGTATGGTTATTCCTTTTGGAAACAATGATTTTGTCAAAGAGGCAAAATGCTAAAGTGGCCCTGTGACCAAAAAAATCAATTATTATATTTTCTTTGGATTTCAAAACTGTTAACTAAACACTAAGCGACCAAAGTTTTAAACCTTGATTTCAAAACGACACCTGTTTATTTTAACTGGAACTTTCCTATTTAATGGCCCGCCATTACCAACTTTAACATCTTGAGAGAGCTGGATCGAGGAGGAAATGACGTCAAAGGCTCGCTAGTTTAAGAATGCAATGCCACAGAATTAATATGCAGCACGGGCGTTTTGGGCTTGCAGACTTTTTGAACTCGCGTTTTGCATACATGTATACAATAAGCTGCATTCACACGCTGAGATTTTAAGCTAGTGAGCCTTTGACGTCACTTTTCCCTAGTATAGATCCAACCCTCTGAGGTCCAATCGTCAGTTTTGAACGTGAGTAATGGCGGAAACGTGAAATCCAAAACTTACACTCAAAGTAAACGGCCTTTGGATAAAAATCAAAGCTCAACATTTTGCCAGTCAGGTGAGGTGTTAAGCAAACACACTTTCAACATTTAAGTAATGGCGGACCGTGAAATATAAAACTGATTCAGGCCCGTTTTAAACGTCGCATTTTACATGTTCCGAATCTAATGCAAATGAGCGAAAACAATAGATTTTTCTCATTTACATTAGATTCGGCACATGTAAAATGCGACGTTTAAAGTGCCCCACATGTGACGAAAAAATCAATTCATATTTTTCTTTGGATTTCAAAACTATGTTAACAAATTACTAAGTGACCCACGTTTTAAGCCTTGATTTCAAAAAGACACCTCTTTATTTTAACTGCAATTTTCCTATTTAATGGTCCGCCATTACTAACATTATGTTCTTGAGAGAGCTGGATCAAGGAGAAAATGACGTCAAAGGCTCACTAGTTTAATAATGGAATACGTGTGTACGTCGCAGAATTAATATGCAGCACGGGGGTTTTGGGCTTGCAGACTTTTAAACTCACGCTTTGCATATATAATAAGCTGCGTTCACACGCTGAAATCTTAAGCTAGTGAGCCTCTGACGTCACTTTTCCCTGGTTCCAACCCTCTGAGGTCCAATCGGTCAGTTTTGAACGTGAGTAATGGCGGAAACGTGAAATCCAAAACTTACACTCAAAGTAAACGGCCTTTGGATAAAAATCAAAGCTCAACATTTTGCCAGTCAGATGTTAAGCAAACACACTTTCAAAATCTGAAGGAAAAAAGGAAGTGGTTTTTTTTATCACAGGGGCACTTTAAAACTGGCCTTACACTCAAAGTAAACGGCCTTTGGATAAAAATCAGCTCAAAATTTTGCCAGTCAGGTGTTAACCAAACACACTTTCAACATTTAAAGAAAAAAAAGGAAGTGATTTTTTTTATCACAGGGGCACTTTGTTATTGTACGTTGTCAGCAGAGAGATCCCCTTATAAAGCGTTACAGTCAAAAAGAACAAAAGTCGAAACACATTTTGTCTTTTTAATTTTCCTTGGTTTGTTTAGTACAATACCCCTGGAAACCCAGCGGATTATGTTCACAGAGTTGGCCGGACAGCTCGAATTGGCCTGGAAGGAAATGCATTGCTGTTTTTAACGCCAGCTGAGGTGAGTTACAAAGGACGTCAAAGATATACTTACCTAACACCCCCCATTCCTCCCCTTCTGCCTCTTGATTGTCGCTGGGTCGATTATCTCCGTGAAGCACCCCCTTTCTAAACAGGCTCGCTCTGGTCATGAGGCCTTTGGTGGGTTACCTGACATCAGTTGTCCAACAAATGTAACACTCAGTGTCCGTACGGCCAATTTTAATGTTGGAAAAATGACGTTGGTTATCGTTATTCTCTACTTCCTCGAAACCGATAATACATCTTGTTTACCCAATTCCCCCCCCCCCCCCCCCCCAAAAAAAAAAAAATAATAAAATTGCATAATCATTCTTTTCTTTTCTTTCTTCTTTTTCTTCATTTATTTATTTTTATTAAATATATAACATAAGTTTACATTACACTTGAATACCAAGATGCACATAAAAAGAAAAAGAAAACAAATACAACTTATACAATACATACTTAATTGACTGCTCCCCATGGGGGCTTTTGAGGGCCAATGAAACACAATGAACGAAACAACAACTGTTAAGAATCCCAACTGGCCGGAGGCAAACCAGTTGGCTATTTACAAGTGCAGCTGGGAAGTTGAACCAGGGACTATCAGGAACAAATTCAACGAGTGGTCTTGAACCCGGGATCACCGGATTTCAAGGCAAGCGCCCTAACCACTCAGCCACACTGCCTCCACTTACAATGTGACGTACAAGCCAAAACAGGATGTAACAGGCAGCTAATCCCATAATGACATGCACGGGAACTGAGTGAACAATCAAAGAGGGCGAATAAAGTAACTTGAATCATGTAAATTTCTCAGCCTTGTATTTAAAATTAATCTTAATAATCGAGCTGTCGTTTAGCTTGTATGAATAGATGTAAGAAATCATGTATAAAAAAGTATAGTTAAAATTTCTCACAGCCAATCATTGTTTTCGATTTGTCTCCCTATGCAAATTTTTTGGGGGTAAACAAGGTGTATTATGGGATTTCAGAAAGTAAAAAATTGTTGTATTTTCTCAAATGCTCGTTGACTAGCTACAGTGATGCGGGATCTCTGCTATTATTATCAATACGCGCGGTCAAATGACCAACTGCCCTCTGTAAAACGCGCCTTTGCCGCCCTGATAGTGATTGGCTGCAGAGATGTCAAACAACTTCGCTGGGCCAATGAGATTGTCGTATTTAAGTGTGAGGATTACTTCTACATTTGGTCTACAACTCGCACTTCAAATATATACATTCCTTTCATTCTCACAACCTTTGTTTCTATACACTGAGGGACATTTCCATACCATAGTTTCATGCTACATCTCTGTTAACAATTTTTTCTTATTAAATGAATTGGTACGATTTGGCCTTGTGTGTTTATAATAATGATAATCAAATGACTTTTGTCGGGCATATAGTTTATTTGTGTGCCTCGTAGCATCATTTGCACCCTCGCTCCGCTCTGGCGCAAATGATGCTACTCGGGCCACGAATAAACTATATGTCCTCCAAAAGTCAGGTGATTGTCCCAATCACAAACCACTAAAAAATTAATTGGACGATGAACATTTTAATTTTTAGGTTGCCTATTTGCAAACTTTGAAACAACACGGAATCAGGTTTGTTGAGACTTTCACCTTATGGTTGTCAATGCTAAACTCTGTCACGTTGCTTCAATTAATGACGTGCGGGAATTCTGCATTTTTAAAATTTCTTACACGGCTTTTGCATTTCTTCGCCCCTATCTGGGTTTGCGCGAAAAGGAATAGACGGTACGTTCATACAAGAATACGGCTTTGTCTTGTAGAAGTGTTGCAAAGAACGTGCTGCACATGCAACACGATCATATTTCTTGGTTGAGCGCATTGTTTTTTCCAGTACCAAACATGGCCTCGTTAACTCCGCTGTTGGCGACATCTTTCTTGTATTGTACTAGGGAAATCTTTGTTTACATGTTTGCCTCATTAGCACAAGGCTGTCTTTTTCTAATCAGTCAGCCGAGTATAAAGTACTTAAAGTGCATTGCTTAATGAGCTCTCTGAAAATTTGAACCCCATATGCCAGATTAATCTCTGAGCAATGGAGAGTGTCTAATCAGCGTGGGTGGGTGGGTCGTGGGTCCGAGATCCTCTAAGTATACACGTCATGTATACATGTTTGTTTACAAAACAAAAGCTCTCTGGCGGAACAAACAAGCGAGTTTAACACAGTTTTATTTTTTAATTAATGCATACATTCTCGGCAAACGCGCACGCCAATGTTAAGCATACACTTTCGAACGCTTTCGTTAAAGTTTTCGGAAATTGGTTGCCAGACCAGAAGGAAAAATGTTTATAGTTAGTAAGAGACAGTTTTCCTTTGTTCAACATTTCATGAAAGGAGTTCGGGGAAATTAATTCGTGAGCGGGCAATTGCAAATTTGGACCGAGCACTGAGGGAGCTAATATATATCTTTTTTTTGTTTTAAAATTTTTTTTTATCTTCAAACAAACACGACCCACGGCCCACCACCAACCCACCCACCCACGCGATTTAGCCTCACCCGAGCAATGATGCTTTGAGAATAAGAGTGTATGGGATCATTAGCGCTTTTGCCACCAAAGAATTTATCACTTTTGGATGGCTAATAACTCGGAAGACCTTAGACAGCAATTACCAGAACCAAGGTTGCTGACCAGCGGTTTTCGTTAAAACAATGGTTTGCTAGGGGTGCTCAGTCTCGCGGGCTCAGAAAACCTGGTTGTGGTCATTGTTATTTAAGGTTTTTCGAATAACTCGCTCGTTGTCAAAGCTGAAAGGCTTAAAATTGAAGATTTTGCTAAGTTTTTAACCTTTTGACGTTTAGAATGATGCCCTCTGTAAGCAACCTCGCGTGTTGATTATACATAATTTACTGAACAATCACGTCAGGAAAGATTCCCTTTTAGCAATAGTGTAGTGTGGTAAATGTTTGTTCACCACTTTGTTTAGACAACCAATAAGAGTATGGTTGGGCATTAATGATAATTATCATTAGTAATTAATAGTAGCTTTAGTCAACGACGTTTGCCATAAATTGTTTCACATTCATAGTTTAATCTTTCTTTGGCTTACAATTTTCGGTTGCACGCTTTGCAGACCAGAGGAATTACTTGTGGAGGATGTACTTAAAACGTTAGTCGTGTCCCCTGACAACAAGGCTCGGAAAAAACTCAAGGTAGTAAAGAAAATTGTTGTTAAGTCGTAATTTTCTCTACCCTGCGAGCAGTTGGTTTCTCCTACACTTCTCGAGGGAGAAACCACTGCGAACAACCCTTAGATTTTCCATCGAGCATGTGCGAAGAACGTCACGCCCCACGTGATGCATTTGACATCGCTTCGTCTTATTTCGCAGGAAAAATATGGATAAGTACACAGCAGGCTCGCCCAAACGCAGCAGTTACGTAGTTGAACGCGAGCGCAAGCGCCAGAGCAAGTTCACTAACTCGCTTTACCGGTTCAAATTTAATTTATTCGTCCTTGGTGCTGGACGGCGGCTCACTCAAAGAAACTAATGGTTGCTCGCAGTGGTTTCTCTCTAGGGAAGGGTAGCAGAAACGCAGGCGGTTAAATGAACCAATCATAACGTAAACAAATTCATACTGCCAGCGCCAATGGCGCGAAAACGCGCGCGAAAAATAGCTTCATGCTTGATTGGTCCAGGATGTGGCGTGAGATTTGTAAGCCAATGAATTAAGTGCAACCCTGGCAAAGCAATTTCGAAAATCTTTAAAGAAGCTCTGTAAAATACTTCTGATATTATAAACTCTTCTGCTTCGCTTGCACATAGGCATTTGGTCTGCCTTCCAGCAGTTGGGAGTTTGTTCTTTTTGTTTCTATTCTTTGTTCATTGGCCCTGAAAAGTCCAAAATTGGAGCGGTCATTTAAGTTTACTTAATTTTCTTTGCTCATATTTTCAGAACGACCTTGATCAAAGCACGGAAGAGTCGGCCACAAATTTACAGAAGTCATTTGAGGAGCACGCTCTTTCTAATGAGCAAGGCTTGATAGCGGCAAAGACAGGTACATGTCCCATCTTTATTCAATACTTGATTTCCATTTTTTCAAACTGAATGTGATCAAGGACAAACGTTTTGGAATTTGGGACTAGTTAGCTCAGCTGGTAGAGAACCGGATGGCCATTCGAGTTACGACAACTTTTTGATGGAAAATTGAGGTTGGAGCGACCATTGCATACGTGTAAATGTAAGCAGTTTTCCAAAAGATCTAATCAACTGGTTGAAATTGCGCTCGTCTTCCTGTGGAGTTTTTTCAAACTCTGAAAGAACTCCTGATAGAATTTTTAACCGATATAGCGGCTTTCTTGTATTCTGTTGGTTTGACGGGTAATTTAATGGATGTCCTTGCATTTGCCCGGCTCTGAGAAAGAAAAATATCGCTCAGAACAAAAGAATCCAAGAGGGCTGATGTATAGGTATAAAGTTCTATTGCCCGTTTCACATGTGAAGCCAATGAGCTGCTGCCAATGATGGAGAGCTGTGAATTTTTTTTTTTCCCAGCCCAGATTACCAGTCGACGATTTCCTTGATCACGCAAATGTAGTTCCCACGATGAGAAATAATCCCACTTCCCTTTAGGCATTGAATAACGCTCTCTGGAGTTTGGAGTTGTGGTTTTTCTTGACATGCAAAATGGGAAAGCGTGGTACTTAGTTTCAAACATGCATGAAAAGGAACTAACAGGATGCGACAGCAAGTAAATCAGTTGTAATATAGACTGTTCCAGGCTCAGGGTTAGTTGAGACGAGGTAAAAAAAATAATAAACCCGGGGACATAACAGTGGCCAAGGACTGGAGAGAGGCTGGTCTCTCACCCTTGTTGTCCTTGTCCCCTTTATGTTCTTCACGCTTTCTCCTTTATTATTTGGTAGCAGGGAGATTTTTATTATTATTCGTGTAGCTTACCAGTCGTTTGTGCGAGCCTACGCGACGTATCCCAGCCAT
>OX421447.1:13636573-13649073 GCA_949126865.1 Montipora capitata
AAGTACGAAGGGTAATATTTGGCCGGGGATTACTGAGTAATATGGAGTCGCATAACGGTTAAACGTACAGAGGTATGTTGAAATGCTTCCCCTTATAGTTTATATCAATTTTATTTTGTTAGCAAGAGTTGGAAACACTCTATTCGTCTCTAAAGCTTTGTTTTATTAATAATTTATTGACAATAAATACGGCCGTCCCACGCAGTTTTAGCCATTATAATCCTACACCGATCTCGAGCGGCTTTTGAAATATCATACTAATGTTGGTGATTTATTCCGTTTTGAAATAAAATCAGCAAACTAAAAGGAGCGTCGAGTATTAATATGTACTGAGGTGTACGAAGCTTACGTTCAAAGTATAGTTTCGAATTTACAAAAACCGCTTCATAAAAAAAAAAAACAACAACAACATGATCGCCTTAGTTGCCCTTGTAAAAGTTTAGACCAGAGTTAGTAATTAGCCTCGACCTACACATGGATACCATAGTTTGACCTTAGTTTGACCAATTAGTTTGACCTTATATGGCAAATGATTGCGTTAAGCGTTGCTAAGCTAAACTTTTTTCGCCGGAAAGCGAAATTTCTCTCAGAATAAAGCCAAAAAAAGCACGTTTTTTTGTAAAGTTTGGATCAATTCCGACGTTAGAAGTACGCGAAAAGGTATGAAATGCTTTTGTGATGAGCCTACGTCTGTGTGACCACCACGTATTACACAACATTGTATCTTCATCAAGCTTTTTCGATTTCGCTCGGATTTTCTCGCTTTTTTCGCTCGTGTTTCGTACTTCCAAACTTATGGAGTTTAAGGAATTTAATAAAACAATTATTCCATTCGCGCTTGTTGGATATGAGACTGGTTATAGCCAATTCGGCGCTACGCGCCTCGTTGGCTATTTACCATCTCATATCCAACGCGCGCTCATGGAATAATTGTTAAATAGCTTAAAGCTAATAAACGTGTGGCCCTCAAAAATTAGAAAAAAATAAAATAAAAAAATACAGAATACAACTATCTAAAAATTATACTATCAAATCCACAAATTATAATAAATATTCAATTAAATTAATATCAAGCTAAATACTAATTAATTTAGAGTAAGCTCTTCTTTAAAAATTACATTAAATAAACTCTTCTTAAATACAGGAAGAGAATCCAAGCTGTAACCAAGAAAGACTTTCTACTTTCTGTCTCACGTATATACTTAGGACAAACTAAGTTAAATTTAAAACAGAGTTAACTGAATAGAGTGTAATGTGAAGTGCTAGATTTCTATCCCATATGAACCATGCGAGCGTTAGCCCTACTGACGGAAATGGGCCCACACAAGGACAGAGAAAAACTCTGACCAGGGTGGGAATTGAACCCACGACCTTCGGGTTAGATCTCCGCCGCTCCACCGACTGAGCTACAAGGTCAGACGGGAGCAAGCCGTGGGAACTAAACATGTTAAAGTCACAGCAATGAACATGTACAAGTACAAGGAAAGGTTACGTTTATACAAACGTTGGCCGTGTAGCACTTATATTTTAAACAGAGTTAACTGAATAGAGTGTAATGTGAAGTGCTAGATTTCTATCCCATATAGTAGGGCTAACGCTCACATGGTTCACATGGGATAGAAATCTAGCACTTCACGTTACACTCTATTCAGGCCAACGTTTGTATAAACGTAACTTTTCCTGAAGTTAAATGTAGACGATGACGCCAATTTTACGGTATCGATTTGAAAGCGTAATTGAAACTCGTGTCTTCAACAACTAAAAGAAATGAACGCAAAATCATACACACCTTTTTTGGCTGCGGCTTTATAGTCTTCAGATTAAAATACTCTACTGACGTCTTCCGGCTTCATTCTTATTTCTTTTGTCTGGACAAGTGCGCAGGATCTCTAGGGAATTTTTAGCGATCTGAACAAGCGCATGCGCAGTACTAACGCAAACTCTATCTTCAACGTTATGTCATCGCCACCATGTTGGATGACGCAAATAGTTCCCTCATTCCAGTATTCGTACTGTATGACATCATTTCGCGATTATTACCTCAAATGGTTCGTTGCTGAGTACCTATTACAAGGACTTGGACAAAAAACGACAATGTCGGTCATACTTGAGCGAAACACAAGTTGACACTAGGGGAACACTGAACAATAGGACTTGATTTAATCAACACTAGTGTTATCTCCTTAATGCGACCGCAACCGTTATCTAACATTGGTAATTACTGAAAATTCTCTGCGCTGATTGGTTGCACCTCAGCAGTTTTTTTAAAAATGGCCACAGGCCGTTTTGTCGAAGTGACAGACAAGTAAATTGTTTTAAAGAAAGTGCATATTTTTTTAAATAATCACATATGTAATTATACTAAAACAATTATTCCCCTCAGTACGATAACACCCTTCTGCTGTTAAGGATGCTTGACTCAGTGAACGGGGGTGTTGCCGGGATAAATGGCAAGGGATAAAGGTACCTGGAAATAAGTTTTAATGTTGACTATTAATTTTGCCTTACTCCGAGTCCATATTCATTCTGAACAATTCTCAGTATATATGAACATTTGTTCGCGCTTGTCATCGAAGACATTCTGGCTGCCTGACTGTCTGCCTCAGCCTAAATATACGCAACTGCCGCCGAAACAACTGACATTGGTGGTTTGCCTGCAGATCTAGCTGCAAGGCTCGTTTACCATCTATCTCTTCTGACTGTGCACATTTAAGGACCTGATGACCTAATAACAGAAACAGGGTAATTTATGTGATAATCAAATGGTGTTGCGCAAACATTTTTTATTACAATCTGCTCAGACAATACTGATAAACGTATTATTAACGTGATTTCACGCCAATTTACAAACTAGCGTCAGTTTGTTCCTTCCCTTCGATCAGCGTTCGTCGTTTTCTTAGGGGCGTCTAATCGCAGTTGATTTCAATGCCGTTCTTTTTGTCATTGAGCTATGCATTAACAACAAAATGTTCAATCTTATGAAAAAAAATTGTCAGTCAAGTTGACAGACTGTTCGACATCATTTGCTAAGGCTCGCAAAAAAACAAATTAAGAAAACAAAAAGATCGAATGAGATTAGCGCGAGCGATACAAGACAGCTAGTTGTGATGGCAGGTAGTTAGTGGAATTGTCAGGAACTTATAATGCGAACACAATCTTGACTCGACGGGAAGAAGATCTGAGGTCGTCGAAGAGGTGATCCTTCTGAGTTTCACGTGTTTCGTACAGTATGTTTGTAATTTTTTGCGCGAAAACGAATGAGGCTTCTAAGCTTACCACTGGCGTATTTTTACAGCCAAGAAAACAAGTAGTTTGTGCTGTTAGACGTTGTCATCGATCGTCGTAATGGCAAACAAACGAAGCTTACTGCACACGTCAAGCGAACTCTTGAAAAGTACCTCTTCCAACAATAGCAAGCCATGGTTAAAACTTGCCCAGTAGAAGGACCAAGCAGACGGAAGGTCCAAAGAATCGTGCATTAGTGGCTTTGTTTTGCATCGCAATAATGTTTTTTCCGTTATGGCGGCCCGTAAAAAAATAGTCCCAGTGACGTTTTGAGTCCTAATTTCGTCTATAAAAAAAAAAAAGCGTGTCACTTTCGTTTAGTAAACAAAAAAACCTATCTATTACACAACAAAGTGACACTTCCTTGTTTAATGGACAAGAAACACCGTCCTTTTTGTGTAGTAAATAAATTTAACTGTAAAACTTGTTTACAAAACAGAAAAAACCGGAAATTTGTGCAATAAAAAAAGAAATCAGAGTCCGAAAACAATCTAAACCCTTAACAGGGTTCAAAGTAGTAATTCAAAGGCTTTAAGTTACTAATAATAACTTAAAGTGCTCCTGTGACCAAATAAAGCATTATTTGTTTTCTTCGTTTTTTACAATGTTTGAAAGCTAATAAGTACACATGCCAAACCTGAGATCGAAATTCCTACTTGAAGTCCGATTTTCTGAGCCCCGCGTGTTTTTCTCCAGTGGAGTCCGCCATTACCGAAACAAATGTCCTATTGGATCGAGGTCGTCTGAGGTCACCGGGACGTCATCGTATCCCTTCAAATCAAAAGATAGAAGTGACAGCTCTACCGTAAAAAAAACAAAAAGGGGAGTTTCTTCTCGGTTCTTCTCTTTCATGCTTGCCGCTTGAAATATCGAGCAAAGATGCCTTCTTACAAATGCGTTGTACAGGACTGTAGCAACAAGTCAAATCCCAGAGAAGGAATTTCTTTGCATGCGCCAAAGAGCAGATCTGAAATGCAGAAGTGGAAAGTCTTCGTACCAATGCATCGCGCACACTTCAACCGTAAGGGCCGTTTTAAGATTTGTTCCGTGCATTTCACGGCCGATTGCTTGGAGAGACGGTGGTAGAAACAGAGATTCTTAACTAAAGCGCTCTTAAACCACTAGTCTGGAAAAGGTATATTGACGATATATTCTCAATTTGGGATGTACACAAACACCAAGTCACCGAACAAGCGAACAAGCAAACAAGCACCACCAAACTATATGAAGTTTACAGCTGAAAGATCATATTCTGAGATTTCGTTTCTTGACACTAACGTTTTCAAAGGCGAACGATTCGCAAACAAATCTATATTGGATGTAGAAACGCATTTAAAATCTACTGAAACATTTCAGTACGCGCATTTCTCAACTTGCCACCCGCTTTAGGGGTCAACTGGACCCTCTGTGAGGGTACACTGGGTTGCCTTTGTTACGTGCAGCATTCCAGGCATTTTTTCAAGTTGGGGGTGGAGGGGGGGGGGGGGGGGTCATTAAGACCATTTAAGGGGTCACCCAGAAGTCATACCAGCAGAGACCCTTTGGCTCACAGGTCCTCACACGTTCGTACGACGAAACAGATCCTTTTCTGAGGTTAAAAACCTGGCTACCGGCCTATTACTTAATCATTTCTCAGAAAGAAGAAATTCCTAGAAGAAGAAAAATTAGAAGAAAAATAGACACGCATTGCTTACGTGTGGTAGTGAAGTAACACAGCGATTTATTCCATAATATCAACTGAGCTGTGTGTTGTCTTCCAGGAGATTCAATTTGTTCTTGCGTAAGATGTAGCTCTAACATTGTACGATATTGTTTGATACTGTCCATCATTGTAGTGCCATGGTAGAAGTCTTAGGTAAATAGTCTGAGAAGACATGTGGTTACCAGCAAAGTACTGAACCCAGAAAAATTGAAGAAAATAAAAGGGAAGTGAGAAACAATGACTTCTGGGCTGACATGTTGTTCATTTGCAAGTTCCCTCACAACTTCTTTTCTTCAGCGTGCCCTCTGAGCATCTGACAACTTTGTAATACTAAAGTTTACTGGAGTTAGGCCTTGACCGGCGGGGTTATTATCTAGATGGGTGACCTAAAACATATACCCCTTCGTAAGACAGAAGCATTGGAGCGAAAATACTATTAACGCTAACAAATGTGAACTCAGAAAGGTACAGATTTTGTTAGCTTGAATCGAAAGTCATATCGACGGAATTCAGCGGGCGCTGTGATGTTACTGCGGCATGTTTACTCGCCAAACAGTGAAGCATCTGTGTCAAATGATGGCAAGATACCGGGTTTTCGTAAGTTTCCTTTTCTGTCAAGTGTTATAAAGTTTGACAATAAATGAGCGAATTCAAAGGAAAGATCACAATCGCCCAACTCTTGAGGTTGACCATTGTTTCTGCAAAATTAAAAATTTACTCTCCAATACGAGGTTATTTATCACCAGGTAATTCCATCATTTTGGAAATAGCAGCTACTTTATTATTCATCGGCGTCACAATTTTTTGCTGATTTTGGGGCTCATTTTGTTGAAACCCAAGCACGCTTCCAACATACCTGTTTATTTTCGTGAACCCTTCTCGCTTACAGAGCAATACTAAAAATATCCTGCCGTATCACATTTCAACCTTAAGCTCGAAAATTCAATACACAACATGATATTATAATTCACAAAGGCAGAAAATATCACAGAATCCTTTTCCAGCGAAACATTTATTGAAACAAACAACATACTTGCTCTTAGAGGCAAAAACCTCTCCCTATTTCATTGCGTGCACTCAATCGTGTCAAATTACCATGTACGCAACAAAGGCCAAACCCTTTCCTGAAGAACCTTCTCCTTGAATAATGATGCACAAAATAGTCGACAAGCTTTCTTTCAAGTAATTCTTGACTGTCACATTTCCAATTATTATTTTTTACTTGACTTTGTTGAACCCATAAGTTACCAGATAATTTTCCATTTGGTTAACACTACACTCGTGATAAAATATTGGAAATATAGCTCACTTTGATTTCGGCTCGACGGGCGAAAGATTGTTGTCGAAGTCCATTACTCGTCGCTTTTAAGATTCCAGATCATCATCGCCTGTCTTGTTCATCCAATTGACGTTCACTTCTTGAGCTCCATGAGAGCATATTTTGTTGACTAAAATGCCATTCGCGTTGCAATGACTTTTGACGCCATTGCTGGTTAACGAGAATAACAAACTCACGAGGCAGAATATATATTTATATTTAATTAAATTAGCACAATAGAAAGACGCTAACCTCATTTTGACACGAAAATGCTTTACTATTGCCATAAAAACTATCCAGTTAAGGTCGCATATTATAAAACATGATGAATTCATAAAGGCGACCTTTTCCAGCGAACAATTTTTTGAAACAAACATCATATTTGCTATTAGAAGCAAAAAGCCCCTTCCTATTTCATTACGTGCATGAAGAGAAAAAACTCAATCGTGTCAAATATGCGCAATATTACAACAAACAAAATTTCAGGATCAAACCGTTTCCATGAAGAACGAAGTTTTCCTTTAATAATGAAGCGCAAAATAGACGACAAGCTTTCTTTCAAATAATTCTTGGCTGTCACATTTCCAATTATTTTTTTACTGAAGACTGTGTAGAGTAGATCACAGATCCACTTAAGGTGTTCCATTCGTTCTCTGTCTTTGTTGAACCCATAAGTTACCAGAGAATTTTCCATTTGGTTTCAGTGTTCTACATAACAGCACGCTTGGTAAAATATAGGCGGGCGATAGATTGTTGTCAAAGTCCATTACTCGTCGCTTTTAAGATTCCAGGTGTTTGTATTTCACCGCCTGCCTAGTTTATCCAACTGACTTTCCATTATTGAGCTCTATAAGGATATATTTTGTTTAAGTATCCACTAAAACGCCATTCCCGTTACATGACTTTCGACGCCATTGCTGGTTAAGTTAATGATTCTACTGTGTCCACCAGAGAAATCTACGCATTTCCACTACCCTCTCGATCCTAAGAAAATACGCGCAGAAGGCTCTATGCAGAAAGACACCACTTACCAGGAGAGTGACAGGCAAGACTTACCGACACGGAAAAAAATAAAATATAACGAACAAATCCCACCCACTTTCCGACTGGGATTGCCATACTGGCAACCCAGTAAAAAGGGCTTCATCAAGGGAGAAGCACTTAGACTTCTCCGTACAAATTCCCTTGAGAAGGCATTCAAAACTAAAATCTCGCATTTTAGAGCAAGTCTTATTTAACGAGGATACCCAGAAAGCCTGATTACGGCTACACTCTCAGACATTAAACTTGAGAACAGGAAACAAGCCCTCCTACAGAAATGCAAAGATAAGCGAATCGTGTCTTTCGTCACACAATACAGTATGGTGTCCTTGGTCCGCGACTTTTCGGAGCATGATGTTATATTTTCTCGTTAACTAAAATACCACCAAAAATACATGTGTCCGATGATTTCTTGATTATTCTTATTTCACATGACGAAATTTCGGCTTTCCTGCTTTCGGTGATTGTGCGGAATTCAAGTTTGTTGACAGGAGTGGTAATTTGTCTTTCTAGAAAGTCTCCACTTTTGCGGCTCCGTAACTTACTTGGTCATGTTTGCCTTGGCTTGTGTAAAGATAAAACGCAACGGGAACACATTGTCTTTTTGCAGAACAGATTTACAGATAAGCTTATTTCTGCGGTTGGAAGCGAATTTTCTGCAGAGTTTTAGCTTTTGTTTTATCGACTGTTGAAAAATATCAACAATTTTCGCATAGGGATCCTTGGTCCGCGACTTGTACTACTTAATATGACCCCAGAGAACTTAAATCTCGCAAAGCAGATAAAGAAAACCTTCGATAAATGAAAAAAGGTCTTGGCTTCATCTGAATATTTTCAAAATCTTCTTTATACATGTTTACGAACGGGTTACCTTCTTTTGTTTGTCTGGAATATCTATACGATCTTATAATGGAGCTTGTTGGGAGACGGTCACGCAGGTGAAAATAAAAGCAGATTCTTTTCTCACAAAAACATCCAATACGACTGAGCTAAGATATATCAAGGATAATATAGAATTAATAAATTTTAAAACAAGAAAGGGATACGATGACGTTAAGAAGGAAAGCCGCTGAACAAAATTCGTTGGCTCGAGTAGTTGTTGTTTCGGTAATGGCGGACGGCATTTTACGCAGTTTTGGACAGCCATTTTAAAGGAACTGCTTCGTCAGGTTGATCTGAATTTGATTTTTTGTTCAAGTTTCAAGTCTAAACACTAACTTCGGGCCCAAAAATCTCGGTTGAAAAAGCTTCGATTTTCGTCGCAGTGGCACTTCAAGGCTTCGAAGTTCTTGTCTTGAACTAGCCGTGAAACGCACTAATGACGATAAAATAATGACGATAAAACAATTCACAAATAATTTCTTAAAATGTTTTGCCCTTTTTCAGGTATCCAATCTTGAAAACAATTTGAATTTGATCACCACGACGAGGTAATAAGGATTTTTTCATTGGGTTTTTCTTGATGATTCTGGTGGCACTGACAATAGGGGGCTATCAGTGGGTTGAATTCATCCATGGGTAGTAAAAGTTGTCTCCTTAAGAGTTGAGTTTATTTATCTTACCAATAAATTATGTGTTGATGCCAAGGAAGAGTTATTTAATATAATCTCACTGCAGATTGTTGTCCATGGCTTGAAAGCTCGTGTGTTTAAAGGGTACATAATTTAACATACTGTAGTTTTGAAATCCAATTTTGGTCATAGTAGCACTTTAAAAATGTCCAATAAAGATTACATACACCATACACCAAGTGATGGATGGTGATGACAGTAATAATTGAGCTACAGTAGATGATTAGAGCGAGGTTCAATTGAGTGTCGTGAAACCAAAACCAAAGCAATTACTTTGGCCAATCAAAAAGGAGGGAGACAATCCAGTAAATTCGAAGTAATTACACGTAGCCGACACAAAGCGCGGGAGAACGTGCACACGCGAGCCACGATTGGTTTTGGTTTCACTTCTGATTGGTTGAAAAAGTGGCGCGACAACTTTGAACCAATCACCTAGTGAAGTAACGTAAAACCAAAGCAATTCGCTAATTACTTTCGACACTGAATTGAAAACCACACCATTGATAGTACAAATTAATCCCAGCAAGGCTGCAAGTTAGTAGCCCGAGTCATTTTTTCAAGGGCATAGAATTAATTAATTCCAGCTGGGATCATATTTACGAGAAAGTGAGGATGAATCAATTAAGGCGCCCGTTTGGGCTACTTGTTCAGAAATTTGGTCGCCGGGGCGATCGTTAAGCAGCAACCTTGCTTGATGAGCAATTTTGTAGAAAGGAAGCATTCAAGGCTTTATCCTGTTTTTTTTTTTTTAAGCATACAGAAGGCTGCCATTCCGTCTCTTCTGGAAGGCAAATATGTGTTTGTCAAATGCAAAACTGGAACAAGTACATGTGCATGTGCATTCTAGTGTCGTCATTATTATTATTTTCCATTTTGATATAACTGAACAGGGGCGCATCCCTACCATCCCTTCGTCGTTTTGGAAACCGGTCATCATTTATCTTATGTCCGTTCCTGCTGTTGGCATTCCCTGGTCAGTCACTGTTAAAACGCGTTAACACAGCAAGTCAACGATCAATTTTTGTAGCAACAAGTTAAGACATTTTTTGCTCAAATATGAATGATTCAGTTGTTGAGTTTTAAAGCACAGGGAAAGATTTGGTGACCATGAAGGAATCGTAAGCACATTGGCGAGGCTCTTTATTGTTATGAGACTAACATGGTTGTAGAAACAGAAATAAAAGTAGTTATGGCTGTTTCACAATAGCATTGGAACAGCACATGTTCTGACAGTTTACTTCAACTTACTTTATGACAGGAAAAACTCTCACCTATGCAGTGCCTGTGATAAACTCCATTCAAAATATCAAGCCAAAAATTAACGTAAGTAAATTTACATGTCTTTTGTTCATCTTTTGCTAAGATTAAGGCTATAATATATAGATTTAGCCCAGCCTAAAAGCGGATCCCCCGTTTCTAACCACAGAAAGCAATATAGTGCTTATGGAAATAATTATGCGTCTGCATAAAGTACACAGTTAATCGTCATTAGTGATGTGTACTCCATTTTTCAGTGATAAAACAGATCAAACACCTCTGAACTAACAGCAGTAAACAAACAAGCCTTGTAAACAACAACCAACAATTTTAATCAACAACAACAATTAAAATTAAATGCACGGTAATCTCTTTCACAACATTTTCCGTTTGACTGACAATCTTTATCTCTCCGGCTCTCTCTTCAATTCAGAACAACAGCAAAAATTGTACTAATTAAAAGTCAACCTAAAGCGTAATAATAGGGACCTTAAGATTTACGACGGCGACGTCAACGAAAACGTCACCTTAAACTATAGCTTTGCTCTATCATCTTTCGAGATTATTCCTTCGCGTTCACGTCGTACAATGTGGGCGAAGTGTATTAGAACTAAATCGGTACGAGCGGTTTCAGAGTGAAAATAGAGAATGCAAGGTTCTGTGTTCCATGCTCACGTTGTCGTCAAAACTTCAAATTTGGTGATTTCACGTCGTCGTTATACAAAGTACCGCAAACATATCCGCTAAAATGCGTCAGTGCTGCACGCGCAGCACGATTATTTACGCTCTTTTATCCAATGATATCATTGTTTTGTGGCGTTGTCGTCAACAGGTCCCTAATTTCGCTTACTCGACTGAAATTTCACAGTCAAACAAAGCAGCTCACAACTGGGCATCCATTTCACACAAAAAGCATATATCATAAATGTGATTCTTGAAATATGTCAGAATGTCTGTCACGGAGGAATTGCAAAAGTTTTCAGGTCTTCTCCGATTTTTGCTTTTTTTTTTAGCTAGTTTTACAAAATACGTGAGGAAGCGGGGCATAGATTAAGAAGGAAAACATTACCTGAAAGCTAGAGTAGTGGTAATCAGGAGCTGACATAGTAAGATAATGGTCTGACACGGACGAAACATCAAAAAAACTAGTCAGTGTCGAACCATTATCTTACCTGAAAGCTAACCGTTTTAAATGAGTCTTTTGTCTCTTGCTCTATATCTCTCCGCTTTACCATGAGGAGCTTAAGCCGACTCAGGAATTCTCGGCTGGACGTCTCCTGACGGTGTAGATATCCATCAACAAAGGCTAAAAACGTAACACAAAAGGTGTTTCGTATTCAGAAAAGTGTTAAAGCATTCAGGATCAATCAGATTGTACTGTGAACTTACGTTAAGCAGAAAAAAGTAGTTAATTTTTTTTATTGAATGACCATATTTAGGGGCCAGATGAATTTTGTGGGGAACACAAATCTATTTCAGTTAGTTTGCGCGTATCGACAGTGGCGGTTAGTGCTGGGACACGGAACCATTTTTCGTTCTATAGGATTTATGGATTAACTCTCTCACCCGGGGAAAAATGGTACAGGTCGCCGTCGTCTCTCGCCGACCAGCACTACTTCGACGCTCCTCGCCGCTGGTGAGCGAGAAGACCACTGGCATCCAGTGTAAAATGTTAGCCAAATTGTCGAAGGAAAGTTTTTTCAGCTCTTTCAAAGAGAGATTTGTCGCCTTCAAGTCGGTAATTTTTTGCGGGAAAATGGTGATCACGTTCCGAAATTCGGCGGGTCTAATCTGCAGATCGCAGGTCACAGGTCACAGGTTGTAGTCATTGTTTCACCAATACAGAAAGTATCCTAAACATTCTTAAAAGCTAACCTTAGGCCTAAAAACGTTTGTTTAGGCCTAATTAGGCCTAAGGTTAGCTTTTAAGAATGTTTAGGATACTTTCTGTATTGGTGAAACAATGACCTGCAACCTGTGACCTGCGACCTGCAGATTAGACTCGCCGTCCGAAATTCTGGTAAAAACGTGGACGAAGCTTACGGAATAACTTTGGTTGGCCTCTGTGGGGGGATTAATTGAGCAGTCTTTGTCTGAATGTCATGGATTTCTGTATTCATGTTTTCAAACGAGTTATGGAGGCAGTAAACAATGTTGACGTCGGGGAATTCGGTGCTGGAAGCCTTCCCGGTATACAGGCTCACGCTCAAACGTTGAGGTAAAATAATTGCTGTTAGGTTCAATTTCATGATATCAGGATATCATGATAGCAGCTAGGAAATTGATAAGTCTGTGATTAATATTGAATGGGCCTCCCTGTGACATG
>OX421447.1:13651573-13669073 GCA_949126865.1 Montipora capitata
TCGGCTTCTCTCGAGGATTTCTTGGGTTAAATTTCTCAAATTTCGTCGCCTCGTCTCTTGGCTCTTTCCTGCCCTTTATCCCGTTGCTCGTCACTGATATAGTTTCCCGCAAGAAAAATGTGGGTTGCCAGATGCAACGCTGCCTTTTCCTGGCAAGGAAAACTGCCCGAACACTCCCGTCCCTAGTGGCTGCCCTGCCTCCCCACCTCCACCCCGACAGTCTGCACGGACGGACGTACGTGACGTCATAACCAAAATTTCCATAAAAGCTGCCTATCGGTAATTTCCACGTATTTTCTCAATACTTGTGGATAGTAAAAAGCGATCAGATCTTTGTAATCATCATCTTCGAGGAGGCAGTTGTTAAATTTCCATAGACCTGTACATCAATGTACAATACTTTGATTCGCCAAATAAACTTCCTGACTGTCTTCTGTCTCCCGATCGTAGTGATAATGATATCAAAAAGTATTTTAGCTGGACGAAATTTTATGAGCACGTACCGCGAAAGTTTGCTTGTAGTTTATGCAAACAGCTGCAGAACGGTAGCCTCCTCAATTCTCTCAGGGTGTATCAAAACATGGCATTGTTTTGGAATACAGATAAGGGCAGGAAATTGAATCTTTGAGAGTAGTTGATATTTGTAAAATTTTCAACAAATTAACATCACTATTTATTGATCTGTATCATTTTTTAAAAGGAAAAATCTAGACCCGATTGGATTTGTTCACCGACCAGTCCTCGATTTACTGCTTTGTAAATCGAGTGTATTTCACTTGTTTTAACGTATTTTGTACAAAGTTGGTGTGTTGTTCTAGCTCCATACATCAGGAAGCAACGCACCGTTGAATTTTGTTAGTCAGGTTGTTTTCATGTAGAATTGTCCTTAATTTATACAAGTTACCTTTATTAAACGGGAAACTTACTTTCCTTTGCGTTGCCTGAGAAATTGAATTATAGACTCCCCTACTTCGAATTTAAGAAGTAACGGTAATCATAAAGATAAACTTTTTGAGGATATGGTGTGAGAAGTCCGCGAAAAAGAATTTGATGGAATAACAGAAATAAACAATTGTTTTTAGTGAAACATCAAAATTCCAAAGAGGGAAAAATTGCTTTAAGGAGTTGGTCTAGCCCCTCATTGCAATCTCATTGTCAGAGCATATTTATTGATCATATTGACAAGACTTGAAAATTATTTTTCATTCACTCTTTTTTGTTAGAACTAGGATGAACAAAGGTTTGTAGCATATATAGTAAACCAGTAAAGAATCTACACGAAAACGTTCTCAAACTGAACGATTAACCTTGACTTAAATTACTTTGTCTGTTTCGATCCTTTCAGTTTTTTATTTGAAATACAAGTCTCAAATTAAATGGAATCCTCAATTGATACGAATCACCTGTTTCTGTCTGACGACAATATTTATGTATTATCCTCAGTCAGGCTGGAGAAGAAACGACAGGAAATCTTCAAATAAGAGGATCAGTTTTTTATTTGCCCACCCAAAATAATGTGTATTAAGAATAAAATCTTTTCATCTCATCCGGGATGAAAATCGGTAAATAAAAACCTTCCGTAAAATGTAATATAATATTACACTTGACTCTAACCTAGTAACGCATAAGAGCTATTTTTCGTTTAATTGTCACCTTTGAACAGCGTATACTGTAAATGAGATTTTACATAAATATTAACTGTCTAGTGACTATGTTTTCCTACAATCGACATAAATGTGACAAATTTAAATGGAACCTTCAAAGAAACTGAAAACAAATCATTTGCTTATTGAAATGAGGAAAAAGCATGTTTTACGATTTTCAGCAGGGAACGTATTTCTTTACTATAGCGGAACAGCTAGACTGTTGAGAAAAGGAACGTGATCCATTTGGAAAATCGCGGTGTTAGATGGAAAAGGTTCTGTTCGCGACGAGAATGAGGAACTGTTAGCCCAATTTTAGCACTGCGTTATCAAAATGCCTAAAGAAACATTTGAAAATGTCCGTTAATTCCGATCAGTAAAAGGGGAAAAATCATGTTCCATATGATTCTGTCTATCTCAAAATAAAAGAAATGAAACTAATTTAAAATTTACGCTAGGAATTAGTAAACACCCAGCAAGACTCCGTTCAAAGACTGTTTTCCTGCTACTTTGTCGTCTCCAATTTCGTATATGAAATTTATTGATTTACATCGCATTCGACTACTTCCTTGCGCTAGTTATTGTGAAGCCTTTTTATGGTTCTTAAGTGAGTCCATAAAGGGCGGTCTTTTTCAAATTTCCAAATATAAATTTCTCAATTAGAGTGACTAGCCACATTCGAGAACAAAGAGTCTTTTTAATTTGGCACATGTAAAAGAGCTGCAGTTGACAGCACAGACAAACTATTGGCTGTTAATACATGCATTTTGTCGGTTTAGTTTGACACAGCACGATTCGAGACAGGAGGCTATCATCTGCGATTATCACCGACTTTGTTAAATTGATTCAGGTCTCCTTATCAAGTTCGAGCTAATAATTGTCGAGTTGCAGAAAACAAGCCTTGGCGCTTTGGCCTTCGAAGTATTGAGAAACAATCCAGCAGTAGTTGCTCTATTCCATCGAGGTGTAAGAGCTTCAACTCGTCGTCACAGTGAACGAAGCAAATGAAATGTCTCACGACCATGATCATGAACATGGAGCGGGAATAATTTCATCAGCAACAGTCGCCATTGTGGGAGGAATTTTCAGCTTGACATTTTCTTCAGCTACAATTTTAACGAACATCGTTCTTTTAGTCACACTCTTCAGCGATCCCTACAATTATTTTCGATCTCGCAGTACCACATATTTCGTGGCAAGTCTGTCTTTGAGCGATTTTCTTTCAGGCTTGTTTGTACAACCTTTGTATTCGGCTTGTATGCTTTGCATTGGATCTGGACATGAGCAGCCCAAACTTTGCGATATTTCGCTTATTTTCTCACATGTGACTACTAAGATCTCAATCTTTACAGCTGTTGCTTTATCATTGGATAGGTATCTAGCTGTGAAGCTTTCGTGGCGATACAAAAACCTTGTAACAATCCGAAAGGTCATTGTTTGTAACATTTTCGTTTGGCTGTTCTCTGTGATATTTGAAGTATCACATTCTGTTGCTGAATCCGAAAACATTTTCCATTTGGTTGATCTTCACCTTCAAACCACAGTCCCATTAGTTCTTTTGAGTTGCGTTTATGCTGCCGCTTACATTGAATTTCGTCGCTACTCAAGAAACGTCGTTTTTGGACAGGCCCTTCCAGGTGGAAGATCTCGCACGTTTGGTCAGAACATTCGACTCGAAAAGAAGATAGTTTGGACAATGGTAATAATCAATGTTGTGATATTTATATCTTTTTCGCCGTATTTAATCGCAAAAAATTTAGAAAATGGCTGTTTAAAAGAGAAAAGCAGTGAATGTAGTGGGATGGGTTTTGAAACCTTGAAAGCTCTTTCAGTACCAATGTTGTGTATAAGTTCCGCGCTAAACCCATTCCTTTACGCTTGGAGAATACCACAATACAGGCAAGCCCTAATTGCGGTTAAAAACAGGACATGCTTTTCGTGTCAAAGATAAAGTTGCATCAGAAGTACTCACACAGTAAACGAGCCTACGGTTCTCGCAAATGATAGTTTATTTGAACGAAAAAGTCTCGTAGTTGTCAACTCTCTTTGTAACTCTCCAAAAGAGCTAGACCAATAGTAAACTACAATAAAATTGACTATGATATATGTGCGAGGTTATAATGATGAAAGGGTTCTTTTGCAATCCTCGAATCTGCTTCCACGAAATGGCGACTTAAATCAAGAGTGGATCCTCTCTTGCTTAACAAATTAAATTGAAAATGGTCTTGAAATCTGATTAGTTGTTTAGCTTTTGTGTTTCTTTCTCTTTGGCTGGGGAAATGGTGCGATTTAGAGCAAAAAATAGTGCGATTTGGGAATAAATCGCACTGCTTAGAGCCAATCAGATTGCAAGGATCACCAGTGATTTCTAAATGGATGTAATAAAATTGAAAACGGGGCTCTGCACATGCATTAATTGTCGAAAAACACTCTTCATTAAAAAGGTAATCACTTCAATTTAACACTTTATTCGCTTTAACACCGCTATTTCCTGCGAGTTTTAAGCAGGTCTCTTGTTAATAATAAGTTATTTACGTTGGCCGTATGGATGAGGTGAGCGAAATATGTGAATAATAAACGAAGAAGCGAAAACAGATTGTTATCAAGCTCGAAATGCAACTTGAAGTTTATTTTCTTTATTTTTTTTTTACTTATCACTAACGTCAGGAAAAGTTGGTTATATCAAATTAGCTCAGTGAAAAATGTCGGTGTGCCAACGTGAAAAGAGAAAATGGCTAATTTCTCGAGTCTTACAGTAAAAGACCGCGTATAAGAACCTAAAGTTTAAGAACCTGTTAGGCAAAAATTTTCATTTTAAACCCCCTTTTAACAAGAACCTATTTAGTCTAAAATTTTCATTAGGTTCTTGGAGGCACAGATCAAAATACAGTAAAACATTTAGTCTAGGTTTCAGTCAGTAAGATTCAAAGATTTAACTAAAATGCTTGCTAGTACTTTGGAAAGATAAATTTACTGTATGGTTATCATCTAAACTGTATTCTAGATAATTATTTAATACAGCATTATGTTATCTGTGCTGATCGCTAGTGCCCCTATCAAATTAAGAACCTATTTGCATGTAAGAACCTAAGTCACCTAAAACCCCAATAAATACCATTTTTATAAGAACCTATTTAGGCTAAGTTGGAAAACTTAAGGTTTTTTTTCGCAGGTTTTTACTGTACCACTTCGTGGGTCAGCGGATTTCGGTTCCGTTGAAAACTAACCCCTTCATGTCTTTGTTTAGTTAAACCACGCTGTGCTGAAATGCTTCATATAGCTTTTCTCCTTAAGAAGTTTAAGTCTTTTGCAGTTTTAATATTGACCTTTGTCAAGAATAAAATGACAGATGACGATTTGAAAGATCGTTTCAAAAGAGGGCAAACCATTATACGAAATGCTTTATTCAAACCCTTCATGAATGGCAAATTCAGCGGCCTAACATCGCATTTACAGTTGAGCTGAGCTGATTCATTGGTCTTTAGCTACAGATATCGAGCAAGTCTCACAGGAGAGAGGGAAGGCATGCAGGATACGAGAAGTTTGGTGCTTTTATGATGAACAGCGCACAGTGTCCCGCCTGCCACTTTAATAATATAATAATAGGTTGTCTCTCGAACTCAAGAATTACATTAGCAAAGCACAAAATGAGTTGATGGTTTGAAGCCATCAGTTGTAGTTGAAATGAACAAGTGTCAACAGTGGACACGCATGTGGCTATGAAGTCCAAAGTCCGAGGCACACACACGGCCACATATTGGGCATGGTGTGCCACCAGTTGTGATTGGGTCCTTCGCTGCTCTTTTATGGCGATCCCTAGCCTTTGCAATACACAGGCGGTGGTCAAGCTCGAATTTTCTAGCAGCTTTCTGGACAGTCGCTCGCCATCCAGATCTTTTGGCTGCGGCAGTCTCCAGTTCCTTTGGTTGAATTCCTGCCCATTTTAGGTTGGACTTGAGGTTGTCCTTGTATCTCTTCTTGGGTCGGCCTTGGTTGCATCTGCCCTGAGATAGCTCTCCGTAGAAAAGCTGGCGAGGAATCCTGGATTCGTCCATTCCGATGACATGACCTGTCCAGCGTAGTCCTCCCAGGCTAGTGGAGGGAAGGAGGCACCCTACTGCTCCTTTCTAGACCGGCTCCAAGCTAGGTCTAGCCACTACCCCACTTTACACAACGTCCCACAACGTCGCGTTTTTTTTTTGTTCATAAGTTGGTGTGTCAGTGACTCTTGAAAAAGAAACCATTTTGATGGATGTGCCGCCCGATAGACCACTTTCATAAATGGGCACCACCTTAAAATTCTGTTGTATTTATGTTTTTGAAAGAAATATTCTTTTGAAATTTTCTGGTTGGTGCGAGACTAGAAAGACTTATTGGCATTAAAGTGCCCCTGTGATAAAAAAAAAAACCACTTCCTTTTTTCCTTCAGATTTTGAAAGTGTGTTTGCTTAACACTTGACTGGCAAAATTTTGAGCTTTGATTTTTATCCAAAGGCCGTTTACTTTGAGTGTAAGTTTTGGATTTCACGGTCCGCCATTACTCACGTTCAAAACTGATCGATTGGACCTCAGACGGTTGGATCCAGGGAAAAGTGACGTCAGAGGCTCACTAGCTTAAAATTTCAGCGTGTGAACGCATCTTATTATATATGCAAAGCGTGAGTTTAAAAGTCTGAAAGCCCAAAACCCCCGTGCTGCATATTAATTTTGCGGCGTACACACGTATTGCATTCTTAAACTAGTGAGCCTTTGACGTCATTTTCTCCTCGATCCAGCTCTCTCAAGAACATAATGTTAGTAATGGCGGACCATTAAATAGGAAAATTACAGTTAAAATAAAGAGGTGTCTTTTTGAAATCAAGGCTTAAAACGTGCGTCACTTAGTGTTTTGTTAACATAGTTTTGAAATCCAAAGAAAAATATGAATTGATTTTTTGGTCACAGGGGCACTTTAAAACAAAATAATATTTTATTTGGCCGCCATTATGAAAGAGGTCTATAGAGTAGTGCTCAGTCCTTAAGATAGGGTGACTAAATTGCAGTATCCACCCCAACGCGCAAATGGTCTATTAGAACTGTACTACACTCCTGAATACACGTTTTCAAGTTTAGGAAAGCAATTTTAAAGTGACGTTTGTAGCTTGTATTGCCGCACGTGCAAGGCCTTTTGGGCCTCAAAAAGGGTACCAAATCTCCATATTCTACCCTTGAATAGGGTCGGGGTTTGAGAACCTTGGCGGCACAAACCTATCCTTAAGTGTCGGGAGTACCCCTCCTGGGGGAGTACCTTGCTAACAAGAAATGGCCTATTGTAGTGGGTCCAATTCGTTTTGACAACTTTAACCAATAGCCTTTTGTTGTTATTATTTGCGCTGAGGGAATTGAGCCGAGGATGGACGCGGGGGACGCGTACAAAAATTATATCTTATCAACAACGAGTGCGGGTGTTTCATCGTAGGTTCCAAACACCGAGAAATGTTTGTGATATTTCTCCTTAATTTCACGAAAACTCATTGTGATTGCGTGTTTATAACAAAAGGGCAATTTTTTTTGGTCATTGTCGAAGCACACTGAAAAACAGTTACAGCGTAGGCAAACGGAGTAAAAAAAACACTTGTTCGCTCGCATTTTAGAGCAAAACAAACAACTATTTATTTTTATCGCGGCCTGATTTAGTGACTTAATATCATTCGAAGCAGATTTACTCGCTTTCGTAGAATGTAAAGGCTGGCTTTTTAACAGAAAATTAGTGAATACAAGAAAATACAAGCACGATGACTTAGCTGGGATGTAATTTACTTTTTTAACAATTTTCTTTCCTTGAAGAAAAAGGCTCATATTGTTGACCCTCTCTTGACCTTCCACTTTCCCAAACCTTTGACATGCGCAATAAGCATGTGCCTTATTCGTAGTTTTCATTTGCTTGTATCAGCGGAGTTTTAACAAAACAGAAGAGTATAGGATGGAATGAAACATCAACAGCAAAAATGGACCTTCACCGGCGTTAAGGGATTCGTTGAGAAAACTGGCGGCAAATATGCACACACCGATGACAGGAAAATAATGTGACTTTATTGTCAAGGGTCAGATTTAGTTATATATATCTTTATATTGAAGCCTCTGATTCGTGATTTAACACTCGGAGTATGCAAGTATTGTCAAGTGAAAAAAGCAGAGAGGCAGTTCAGTCGCGCTGTATTTGAGCTTTTAAGGCGCGCGAGTGCGATCGCGCATGAGTTTTGAGGCGCACAACCGAAAATTTAGTCGCATGTGCGACCATTTGGTCGTTAACTGGACCTTATCAAAATGAAAAATCTTCTGAAGATATGCCGAAAAGCAGCCCTAAACAAACTAAAAATAAACACTCAGCTTTAAGTTTATAACCATCCGATGCTTGACTTGAAGAACTGCGGAGCCACCAGTGCGGTCCTGACCTCAGCCATGTATTTCAAACCTGGATTGAAACCGGCGAAAAATGCAGGAAAAAAATAATTAAACCGTTTCCTACTTGAACACGAAAAGCGTCGGCCGTTAAGAGCTTTAGTTGACGTAGTATGGCCGTGTAGCCGCGTCGGGCCACAGAAAGCGCGCGAAAAATGTTTCGTAGTTAACCAGGCTTGAACCTGTGATCCAATCGAAAAAAAAAAAAAACAAAAAAAACAGGACAGTGGCTGGTCAGCTGGTCCAAAAAACAGCTGACATCGATGAGCTCTAAACTTGAGCACGCGAAATGTTCACGTGATACTGGCCAGCGGATGCCTTGTTTTGACAGGTGTCAATTGACCATAACAAAGATGTACGCTGTAAACTAGCTGGGGTGTCAGCTGGAGTATGGCCTCGATATGGTCAGGTGATACTGGTCACATTGGCATACATGGAGGAGTGGACGGACGCACGGTCACCAAAACCACTCGCACAGATGGGTTACCATATTTTCTTACCAATGGTGCTCCGCGCGCGCGCCTTCTGCGCGCGGAGCTCCTCTATTGATCTGTTCCTCTCCAGTGTTGTTTCATAATAATTATTTATGTTTATAACAGGACTCTTGTGATATAGCTTTGGATCACTCCTGATGAAGACAAACTAGACATGAATGTTGAAACGTTGTTTCTTTGAATTATAACTTTTTAAGCTGCAGTACATTCATAACTGCTCAAGCCAGAGTATGTGTAGCATAAAACCACATCTATGTATTTGCGTTTTGTTTTTTTATTTAGAGAGGTGATGGCATTTATGCAGTGATACTTGTTCCTACAAGAGAGGTGAAGTTAACTCGTTTACGTGTATTTCTCACTCACTCACTCACTTGGTCGCCCAAAGGCGGACGATCACATGGCTCCTCCACCTTTGTGCTCCTTCATCAAAGAAGATATCTCATGAACACTTGATCTTCCTGTGACCTTTTTCAGCGTTGCTATGTACATTGTATGTACTTCTACTGTACATAATCTTTCAAGAGTAATAATCAAAAGAAATAATAGTGCCAAAATGGTTTACAGGACCTAAATGTAATTTAACAGAAAAAATGATATTTGTGAAAATAAAAATTAAGTCATTCGGAATAACTATTGAAATGGCATCATTGAATGAAAGATAGAGCGAGTTTCAGTTGAGTGTCGTAAAACCAAAACCAAAGTAATTACTTTGGCCAATCAAAAAGGACGGAGACAATCCAGTAAACCAATCAAAACTCGAAGTAATTACACGTAGCCGACACAAAGCGCGGGAAATTGTGCACGCGCGAGCCACGGTTGGTTTTGGTTTCAGTTCTGTTTTGTTGAAAATGTGGCGCGAAAACTTTGAACCAAGCACTGAATGAAGTAATGCAAAACCAAAGCAATTCGCTAATTACTTTCGACACTCAATTATAAACCGCTATGTGTATACAAATTACGGGTTATAGACGAAAGATGCAAGTGATCCTCACACTTGTCTGGACAATGAAAAATTAAGGTGGGGACCCTGTCGAGGTTTCCTGAATTTGTTCAGCTGTAAGTCCAAGGATCTCTTCTATCTTTCAAATATCATTGCAGTTGTCACAATTTACATCATCAGTTTGCTCAGCATGGACAACTGAGAAGGAACTTAAATCTGTTACTCACCATCAGAAGTTTCAGTGTAGCACCTGAACTACAGCTGTTGTTGGCAAGACTGCTACACCTGCTCTTGCAAGTGTCTATTTAACAATTATTCTACGAGGGCGCGCTGGATATGAAGTGATAGATAGCCAACGAGACGCGTAGCGCCGAGTTGGTTATACAGACTGTAATCATTTTAGATCCAACAAGCCCGAGTAGAATAATTGTTGTTTTATTAAAAACTCCATGGTTTTCACGGGGCAGTATTGTCGACTAAAGCATTGATTTTTGCCTCGGTCTATTCCGGTCCAAAAGGGCTTTTGTCAGCAATTTTTTCTCAGAGCTGCAAAAATATTTTCAGCTTGCTTTATTGCTAACGCGTTTCTTGTCCATATTAAGTACATCAGGTACATGAACTGATAGCCTGTGTCGGGCGACCCAGTGAAAATCCTGGAAATCTGATATCCCTAGTTCAGTTTTTAATAATAATAATAATAATAATAATAATAATAATAATAATAATAATAATAATAATAATAATAATAATAATAATTGTTTATCAATGTCACTTTTTCCTTTGCAGCTGGCTATACAAAGCTTTGACGTACTGCAAAAACTTGTCAAGGTACTGTGCATGAAAATTAATTATACTTGACTCTTCTAGTGGTCTTATGGGTTGTGAGGCTGGCTTAATGGTAGTGCGCAAACGTTTTTTACGAGAATAGATACTGATGGAGGATGGTGTTTTTATCTGGGTCATGCCTTGTGGCTCGTGTAAACGCTGATTTTTTTGCTGGAATAGAATTTCAGAGCCTTGTTGAGAATCCTCTCTGTGTATTTTGGCGATTGCGTCTGCTTAAATTGCCATTCAAGTTATTTTAACGGCAGCTGGTCATCTTTGCCCAAAATCATATTGGTTATAAAACCTAAACTAAAACACAGACTATTCTCGGTTCCTGTTTCTTAAGTTTCAGTAGAGATTTTAGAGATTAGGTCTACAGCATGAACTCTATTGAGGTATTGTAGCAGTCTGCAGCACTGCAGATTGTAGCGCTGTAGGGTTGGTATTAGTATGGAGAGATGAGTCAAATGATGAGCTTATGTGAGGTCAGAGACACTGTTCGGAAATTGAGAAAGAAACTTAATTGAAGGGTTGGGAAGATACATTAGAACAATAAACTTTTTAGGTGGGATGAGATGATCAGAATGACCTCAAGCGAGATGGCCGTAAATCCTCACAACCTCTGTAAAAATAATTTATTTCATTTCCTCCCTGCCAGCCATTTCAATGGGTTGTACCAGGAATAGTTACTGGAGGAGCGAACCGAAAGGCCGAAAAAGCACGGTAATGTATTCTAGTTACCCAAGCTGGAGCGTCAACTACAGTAAGAATAACTTCGCAATACCCTGGTATAAACTGAAGACACTTGTGTTCGTAGTGTGTCATAGTAGTGTCATGCGTGTTGGAAGTAATACACAACGTTTCACTCGGAAGTCACACAAAGGCTGTAGGTTACCTTATACAATAACTTACTGGGAAGGAACCCTTTCAGAATTACGAGACCCTCTTAATTAAACCACATTTACTGCATAATTAAAACCCATTCACAGCTACAGTGTAGAGCGCCCCTACTCAGTGAGTAAAATCGTTTGGTGTCGGCTAAAGTGAAATCTATACGTTAAAACTCTCAGTGGGGAAGGGTTAAAGGGGACAAAGGTTAAAAGATTCAAAGGTTGTTGATCCATTGTCTCCTAAACCGCCCCTCATTGACGAGCAAAATCTTCCAGCATTAGAGTAAAATCTATAAGTATCACTGTCAGGTGTAGCTTGCACGCAGCCGGACATGTTATTCGTCCTAAACATTTTGACTTCCCCCTTCTACAGATAGAATAGAGATTAGATAGGGATTAGACGAGGGATTGCGCCTAATGTATCTTGAATTGCAAGTACTACTCTCGGCGAATCTGGTAAAGCAGGCAACAACACTGCGCCTCTTCGGGGAAAATCGTTGAGGACAACAAATCACACGTTTACTACTCCTTTGTAAGTTGTTTTCTTGTCCCAACCCACCGTCCCCAGACGGCTGTGACCAGGCTTCTTGTTTCGTACTAAACACAGACCTTTATCCTTTGTTTGTTTGTTTGTGCATGTAGATTAAGAAAAGGCGTTAACGTTCTTGTTGCTACTCCAGGGTGGCTTTTAGATCATATAGAGGTAAGACATTGCCGAATACAACCCAGAAAGCTCTCGGGCCTCAAAGAGGTTATTCGGGATACTTGCATGGAAGAAATCCGAGTGTTCTCCGAAGGGGATCATGAGTCATTTCCTGCTAGCAGAGCGAGCCTGCTTTCTTTTGTATTTACCCGACTGACGGGCAGAAGGTAACGACCAGGCTTTGCCCTGAAACTCTCTCACTGCATTGAGTATTGGCCATACTGACTTGCGACTATATTGCACGATCTCATTAAAAGACAGCGCAAGGGCGTCTTAGGTATGGCGGGGAGCGGGCGTTTTGAACAGCACTCTCCGAAGTCTTGGAGGGCAGTTAAGTCAACCGAGGGATTTTTAACTTAAGCCATAGGTCTCTTTTTCTCCTGGTCAGCTTAGAAAAGAAACAAATAGAAAAGATGCTTCTGTTAGCAGGAAATAGGGATCAAATTTATGACCTTCCGATTACCAGTTCGGTTGCTCTACCACTGAGTTATGGGAGACACGATTGAGGAAGTCCATGAAGAAACGGTCAGATGACAATAACAGTATCTAGCTACACTGTCAAGACTAAATTGTTGCTTACTGGCATCCAGTTCTTGAAAACGATTTTTTCAGATGCCGTACTCGAAAGTGTAGGTTGGAAATGAATGACGATCCCGCAATAATTTCTTGATATTTAGCCTTTCGTTTCTGCTTGGAGTTGAAGAGACTTCGATGGATAGTCCTAGATGAGGCTGACAGGTTCGTGTGACTATAGGCGTTGTTTTACAGGCGTCACTCTACCGGTTAGGCCTGTGGGCATATTTGTGAAACATTTCAAAATGCATGCCGAAGTGATGTGATGTGATGTGATGTGATGTGATGTGTCGAGAAATACAAGCGATAACGCTAGTCCTCAATAAGACACATGGAGCAGTTATTCTCCTGTTGTGAATACTTAGTGGATGCTTATTTTTATCGCACTTCGCGTATTGTAGAAAAAAACTGAGCGTGCCTCTTGTTGCTTGCAATCTGGGAAATGAGTTTGTTGCACTTTTTTGCGAGAAGGTGCATTTGAATGCTGTATGCACTGTCCTGTGCATAAAAAAAAGCTCTAGCTGACTGTCATCATATTTTTCTCGTAGGCTACTAGACCTTGGTTTTGAGAAGGACGTATGTTCCATTCTCACTGCCATCAACACAGCACTGTTTCCTGGCGTTAGGTGTCAAACCGTATTGCTTTCCGCCACACTCACTGAAGGTACCGTAACATTGTTGAACACAATGGCATTTTTAAGACAAACGTGGTACCAGAAAACTATGCTGAAAGGAAATCATGCGATATGGAACATGAATAAGGTCTTTAAGCGTTTTTTTTTTTTTTTAAACGTTTGCGGCAGCGATGTTTCATACATATCTTCGTTTTTACCAAGAATGGAAACCTGATCAGCTTTATTTATAAAACCACAATCTGCAACTTCCACCCTCGGCGCTTTTCGTCGCCTCCCTTTTCGTTGAGAAAAAGACCATTATTGGTTGCTGCTTTTCGGGAGGCTGAGAAAATTTCTCAACATCACTCTTCGTGTTCCCTTTGATTTCTGAAACCACGTAGAATTTGCATGGTTGTGCAACCAGGGGCTCTCTCGACGACAAGGGACCTACGGAGGGTCAGGAAATGTATGAAGGGTGGAGGGGGTGGGGGTGCATCGCTAGTTAGAACATCCGACAAAGTAAACTGGAAATATGGGATTCGAACAAAGCTTGTGGTTGCCGACGAACTGGTTTTCGGTGTTTCTAGAGTTTGCAACGCTTAAGTCCGAAATCTTCTTACATAAAGTGAACCATTTTGGGCGTAACGGATGCTAATTTATCAGGGAAAAAATATCGATGCCTATACATGCAGTTTTGTGGGTGATTGGTATCAACCCAATCTATCCCTTCAGAAATTCTGGATTTGCCCTTAAGGATTAATCTGTATGAGGCCGTTTGTCTTTTTCGAGTTATAATGTAATTTACATAGAAATTTGTTTTGTTATTTAAATTGCATAGTTGTTTTGCAGGAGTGCAGAGACTTGCAGGTGTTAGCCTTCATGAGCCCCTATTTATTGACGTAACGGTAACACTAGACGAAAAAGGCACTAAACTGGTTGCTGATGTTCAAGGCGAACTACAGGTCTGCTTACTCTGCTTACTGAGGATTGTTATTCAGAATGCTTAATGTCTTGTTCTTTCTTGTCACAGGACCTTTCACCTCCAGAATGTTAAGCAAACCTGATCTCAAATATTATTTATCTCTCGACCCTCAATAAATGTAAGAAAAGATATTTTTCTCCTACGGCCGAGGCAGTGAGAGGCTCGGAAATTTCCAGAGATGATTTCACAACCTGTTTGCTTTCCTGTCTTTGTAGAATTTCTGCATTGCAGAGAAAATTGTGAGGTCAGCTACGGAAGAGCGCTATGCCCATCTTTATTCCGGCCATGAGATGAGTGGATGGTAGAAGAAGAGAAGAAGCCGGGGCAATAAAAACACGTTGTGATGCTTGTCCCCGGCTTTGGTGCACATACGCAAAGTTGAGGTGTTTCGCTTCGAGGCGAAGCCGAGAGTTTTTACACTTGATGATACACGACTGCGAGGTTTTTGAACAGTACCTCAACTTCACGTAGCTTTTGAGAATGATCATACACTACCAGGTACAAAGGTTCATACACGTGATCGATTTGCGTCGTGTGATAGGCAAATATGCTCATGAATTGTTGTTGAGTTTTTGGATTGAAGATAAGGTAAGAGACACTTCATGACGTTTTTCATACAGAGTGCATTTCATTGCCCTCGCACGATACAATCATACACACGCTTTATTAATGTTAGGGTTAGGGTTAGGGTTAGCTAATTGGGGACACATATGGTATAGTTAAGTTGAAGATTTCTTAAAATTACAGCATAAAATATCCTACAGCCGTGCATCTCTTCTCCCAGTTTCTTGCTCCATATCATTTACGTAAACGCTTCCAAAGAAATTCAGCGCCTCTCATTTTTAGTTAACTTCGACCATAAAAGCGGCCCCTGAATTCTAATTGAGTGCTTTCTATAAGTTACAGTTATCGAAGCTAGGAATTTTAAAATCCGGATTCCTTAAATTTTATGTCCTGCTGTTAACATCATTAACTTGAAGTAAGTTCCTTATATATGTAGGTGTAAGATAATTCTGCAACCTTGTACATTAAATTTAGTAGATCTTGTAATTACCTCTCGTTCAAAGTATGCAGTTTAGCTTTTGAAGAAGGTTAATAATAATAAATAATAATTATGGCATTTATATAGCGCCATATACACTAGCTGCTCTATGGCGCTTCACAATTCTACAGTTAAAAAATATTTTATACAAAATTATAAATAATATTTCTTAAAAAGAAAAGTCTTTAATTTACATTTAAAAAGAGTGATCGATCCGCTGTTTCTTATGTCAAGGGGTAGGGCGTTCCAGAGCTTTGGTGCTGCAACTGAAAATGCCCTGTCGCCATAGGTCCTTTGATTGGACCTAGGAATCGTCAGAAGACCCTGATCAACCGACCTTAGATAGCGACTAGGTTTATGTTTCTTCAAGAGACTGTTAATATAGGCAGGAGCTAAATTATTGAGTGATTTATAAACTAATAATACAATTTTAAAAATGATACGACTTTCCACTGGCAGCCAGTGCAGTTCCCTGAGGATTGGTGTGGCACGTGCATACCTCGGCTTGCACGCAACGAGGCGGGCAGCACAATTTTGGACTGCTTGTAGCCGCTGAATCAGATATTTTGGAAGGCCGTACAAAAGTGCGTTGCCGTTGTCCAATCTGCAGGTGATGAAAGCTTGCACAAGAGCTGCTGTGGAATCTTCGGACAGATGTTTTTGGATTTTAGCAATTCGTCTAATGTGGTAATAACAAGACTTAGAAATAGAGTTAACATGTTCCTCTAGAGATAGACTATCATCAACTAGAAAACCCAAATTCCTAGCTGAAACCGACGACTTTACAACCTTTTCGCTAATGGAGATAGAATCAAGCGAAGGACGAGGGCGGTACTTAGAACTAATTACTAAAAGCTCAGACTTATCGCTATTTAGTTTTAACTTGTTGAGCTTCATCCATTCATCGATATCGGATGCACAAGCCTCTATTGAATGGATGGCTGATGCTCTCGTAGGTTCTCTCTCGGAGGTTCTCGTATTTCTTGGAGTTGTTGTTGTATACCACGTGTAGTGCCGTCTCTTGCAAAACTTTGTAGTTTACGTCGATCGGATGCTCTCGAAAAATACCACACTAAGTGGAAATAAGTTAAATTTGGCGATTTAGCAGTTTTGTCAAGGCGCAACGGATATTTATCACAATTTATCCGAGGAACATTTTCTCGATACCACCCTATCATTCTCTTTCCATCGTCCCTTGCCTCCTCCCCAACAACCTTACTTGGCTCTCCTACCACATATGTTTGATGATCATCAGTGTACGTGGAGATTCTGGCTTCCTCTATGTGATCTGGTAGATGATTTGGAAATTTAAAATGTTTATCATTAGCGATCCGAATGTGGGCCACAAGTTTATCAGTTTATAACTGTCACATGTTTATTCTCTTTAAATAAAGGCGTTACTAACTAACTAACCTACCTAACCTAACTAACCTAACTAACTAACTAACTAACTAACTAACTAACTAACTAACTAACTAACTAACTAATTAAGGACAGCCTCCCACTGTTACCATGCAGTCACTGGTAATTGGCCGCAGTCATTTGACTCTGTTCTCTCTGTATGCGAAGAAGGATCACATCAGATTGAACGGCATTCCCAGAAAAACTGTATGCTTGCAGTTTATTGATCAAGAGAGGGAGCCAGTCACAGGCTCATATCAGATGACAAAACTCCAATTCATTTCTTACAGTCTCGTTCCGCTTTCCAGTTCTCAACAAGTCTCAGCAGAGCAATTTCACAACTATTCTGCGAACAAAAGGCAGTTATAATATCCCAGCACGACTTCTCAAGGACGGTGCCGACGCACTTGCTACACCCGTAGCAATACTTTTGAATAGATCGATAAATGAGGGCTCTATTCCCGCAAGCTGAAAACATGCCATCGTAACTCCAGTGTTCAAGTCTGGTTCAAAATCTAATACCTCCAGTTATCACCCAATCTCAGTTCTGCCAGTCTTTGCAAAGATTCTAGAAAAGGCAGTTCACGAAATGGTGTATAATTTCTTACTAAAGCACAAGCTCCTATCTTCTTATCAATCCAGTTTCCGTCCACTACATTCTACTGCTACCAGCCTAATCGATATTACAAACACTATTCTGCACAACATCGACAAAGGAAAACTTACAGGCCTGGCATTTCTGGACCTATCTAAGGCTTTTGATACCCTCGACCACGTATTCCTACTTACGAAATTGGCAGATGTTGTCTCCAGTGAATTGGTTCAATGCGTATCTTACTAATAGAACCCAAAGTGTTAACATTAATGGCATTCAATCTGACGCTGAACCCATATTATATGGTGTGCCCCAAGGGTCTGTCTTAGGACCTCTATTGTTTGTAATGTACATTAA